>PDGT01000041.1:1671697-1884704 GCA_003671415.1 Megathymus violae
GTTACTATGAAGTGGGCTTATTGTAAGGTCAAGATATAATATCGTGTTAGATTATGTCGAAAACTGAAGGCCTTATGTAGAATTGAAATACATTTCAATGTACCTATTATAATTTTTTTTCAAGCGTTTACTCACTCCACCCTCGCACTAGGATTCCCTGTGTTGCGGGTGGCATGGACATACACAAATATGACATTACAAACACCCATGACCCGAGAACAAACATTTATATGTCACATAAATGTCTGCCCTGGTCGGGAATCGAACCTGTGCCCCCTCGTTCGACAGGCAGGGTCACTAACAACTGGGCTGTATGGGGTCGTCAAATAATATATATAATATAAATACAATTTATTTATATTTTAAGGACGATGGTTTATTTATTACTTTCTGATAGTAACTTACTTCCAGTACATGGTGCCGCTGTAGAAATATGTCTTGCCATTGTGTCCCCATACCATGGCAGCATCCAATTTTTCCAAACTGTCAGGTAATCCTAGTCGAGACAAGGTTCTCGGATATCCGGGCATTAAAAATTGAGAATCGAACAAGTATAACTGCTTGCCTAAAACAGAAGCATATCGCTTGAATATAATAATGTTCATGTCATAATAGTTTTTTCAATAATAAATATAGTGAAAATCGTATTATAAACTTGTTTAGCTTCGAAAATTACAGCATCTAACTTACCTACGAAAAACGCAATTTTGCGATCTGGTCTTTCATAAACGGCATCAACATGAGTTAGATTCTTTGGTAATCCTGACCACATTCTCGATATCTCTATAGGATAGCCAGCGTATCGACCATCGGCTCCTATCCTCCAATGGTACTGAAGATAAAGGACGACATTAATATTTTACTAAAAAAATTGAAAACAATAAATACATACATACATATATATATACAAATATTAGATGTCTAAAATAAAATTGATAAAAATAAATGTTTAATGAATTTCCCTACAGATTCCGTAAATATTTTTTAATTACTAGTCAACAAAATCTTATATGTAGTACAGAAAAAATATCAAGTTTCATCAACACTTTTTGAATAATACGCCAAAGTTTATACATATCGTACTTTTCTATTAGATTATCTACATACAAATTTACTAAGAAAAATATGCTTGGAGATTTCATTTTAGTGGTCGCCACTTGGAGAGTGTGGCTTAATTTTAATTATCAGCGTTCCTCAGTTGTTATACAAATGTGTCTCTCGTGGCATAGTTACTTCTCTGTTTTGAATTTAGCGAATGCTGTCTTAACTAGTATCTAACAATAACAACAGTAGAATATAACTTACCCTATTCTTAAATATAAACAATTCTCCGCGTATAAGAGCAACTGCATCGTAACTTGTATCGCAAGTATCTGGTATATCTGAAGGATACGTAGGTTTTACGGTGGTTGTTTTCACGGGGTAATAAGGCTTTTTCTTTGGGTAATCCTGCCCTGGATTAGATGGGTAATTTTGTCTCGGATGACTCGGATATTCGGGTCGAACGTGGGGGTACCGTGGTCGATAAGTCGTAGGATGAGTCGTTGTTTCTGTTGTCCGCGGGTAGTGGTTATGGTTTGTGCGTCTAGGATGTTCTTCGCTAGTGTTGTAATGCCGGCGATCAGGATAATATGTAGGTCTTTCAGGATAGTTAGGTCTTTCAGGATAGTTCGGTCTCTCCGGATAGGTTGGCCTTTCTGGGTAACTCGGCCTCTCTGGATAATAATTCGGGTATCTGCTGGGAGCGCGTGGGTACGGCGTATAAGTGCGATGATTTGGATGTCTTGCAGGGTGGTGCTGATGGATGTAAGGTCTCCTAGTTGTAGTAGTTGTGGTCGATGTGGTGGTCGTAGTGGTTGGTGGAGGAGTTTCTATCGGTCGGTAATAAGGTATTTTTGCCCATGTTCTTTGCACCTTAGGACCTACACAACGAAAAATTTGTTTAAAATATCATCAATCTAATAAAGGCAATAATGAAACAGTAAACATTTAAGCAATCATTTACGTATACGCACCATACATCTGCTGTATTCCGTTACGATCATCTTCAGGCAATACGAAGTTTGGTTGAATTCCTTGATACCATGGAAACATTAAGGCTCCTTTGACTGAACTGTGACTTAGGCCTAATGAATGTCCAAATTCGTGAGCAGCTACGGCGAATAATGAGGTACCTGTAAAGCAACATAATAAATACATTTAATAAAATCGTAGAATTTCTTCATGTGGTCTAAGTAGGATGTTGTAATACGTTGTAGCGTGTACGAGTATGTTATTCCAAATAATGCAGTGTGTAAATGTTTCCGCGTGGTTAGCCGGAACCATTACGAAGTGTCGATGTTCGTGTAAATTATCACGTAGCTATGCGGTTTATATAAACTACATGTGCCGGTAAATCTTACAGCACACTCCGTCGTGGAGCGTGTCCGCATGGCAACGCTTGCCCCTCATATCGTGTTGCTGATACCGTATTAACATTACATTTACAAGTTCACAGTATTATGTTCGCGCGGAAGAGTTATTACATTGACACCAACGTTATGATAATGATATATGTAGACACATCGGCTAACTCATATCGCGATGTAATTTTGTTAGTTAATTAAGCATTGATACTGCCAGTGATGTTGGGTTTTCAACCTTTGTTATGTATTGCACGTAATTAAACAGCCACTGTAGGCTTTAATAGATCACAATGAGCTATTGCTTTCGATGATATCCGGCAAGTGGTGGCCGAGTGGCCGAGCCCTGCCATTTGCATGTCAAAACGTCACACGGCGACATGTTTATTTCCGAATGGCGATCTTTCGACGGAAAATGACGGTTTAAATTTAATAATCAATATAATATAGCACAAATGTGCTTTTATCACTTTAAATACAATAAAGACGAGGCGACTTGTAAAAAGAATAGTATTTTGACACGTATAACATTTACTTATGTAATATAATTTTCTATTATATACATTATCTATCACCTTTACATCAGTAACTTTAGTACCTATATAAATTCTTAGTACATTGGGTTTAGACTTGTAGGCGTAAAGGCGGCTGGTATGATTACAGATAGACGCGATCCAACGGTTTGGCCCTCGGTCACAGATAACGTCGGGTGTGCTACGTCATCTATTCAAAGGTCTGTGAGTTTCATCATACGTGCTGATTAGACCAGAAATATAATGTGTTAATAAAAGCATAATGGACATAAACTGAACTAATAAAACAAAATTATTTCTTGGTACCAACCAATATGAATGAGAACTAAGCAACTACGTAAATATATATATATATATATACATATATATATATATATATTATATGTACATATAATAAATTTCTAGCTGATCGTTTTCTGTACATGAACGATATATGAGAAAAAAAATTAGGGGCCTTTATTAAGGAAATAGAACACAAAACAATGGTTGTTAGAATTTTTGTCTGTGCATTAGTTAACGGCAATCTCAGAAACGGCCTTACCGATTTCGTTCTGATTTTTACTAATATATTGCAGTAAGCATCATTTATTACTTAAAGTTTGTTTCATGGCAATCCGTGCATGAATAAAAAAGTTATAAATGAATTTAACATAATGCGGGTACTATTTTTTAGCGCAAGGCGTAGTATTCCCGAACCAAAGCGAGGTCAGTTTGCTACTATATATACTAACATTGTATAATTAATAATAGACATGATATAAACATAATTTATTATTGTAATACAGTAGAGTAGAAAAGGATTATTTATTTAAACCTATGTTAAATGAACATATTGTAAGGTAATAATAACAATTATTATTATAGATTTACCACAAATAAACAGACCTTCTTCATCATCGTTCTTGGGTTGCAACAACCACAACTCGTCATCGTCAAAGTGGGCGTCGCCGCCACGTCCTGACCCCGGAAAAAAAGCGTGGGCAAGGATCGAGCCGCGCCCGTCGAACGGATATGCGTCGTCGTGGTAGCGTCTGCAAACAACATCGGTCGTGGTTATAATCTCCAGTTAAGTTACGAGAGCATGTGAGATTCCGCATGAGCTCGGGGCTTGGCTTGTAAATTCTGTGGAAGGAAAATATGAGAAATTTTTAACAATATTTGGTTTCCACTTTACATTATAATTTAATTAACACATATAATCGTGAAATCCGTAAATTTTTTTTTTAAACAATTTTTGTTTGATGACCGTTTTCTAGGAGGCCTATTAAGCATATTTCTTTGCAAATCCGAAATAGTTTTTAAAATTAAGAATAAATATACAAGTGCCAGCCGGCGGTTTGAGAAGCAAGAATAATAAATAGATAAATAACTGAGGAGACAAAATAACACGGTTGGAAACCAACACATGCAATAAGGCACCGGCGCTGCGGTCACTTCCTCTGAAGTCTAATGATAAAACTAGATGGTCTAGAATAATGTATTCATTCCCCGACAAACAACTGTGACTGAAATGAAGTCTGCAGAACAATCAAACTTACTTCCCTGGAGTCCATGCTCGGGCACTACCCACAATCATTTTTCGCTGACAAGCACAATGGAAAGACCTTTTCCATGCATATTTCATGCAATATTAGCAAACCGTTGCGTTATTGTGTTTGTATGTGAAAGTTCTGCAATTAGTATGTCTGAGGTTTTGTTCATACATACTATAATCGCTGTGTCCGCTACATCGGATAACTTTAGCCAAGGCAAACACTTTCTAGATCATAGATAGATGGATCAAAATTCGTCTCTGTTACAGTTTTATATTAGTTGAGTTACCACACATCTATTGCTACGAGAGCTACGAAACGTAGGGCGAGTAAAGTTTCAAATGAAGTTGTGTATACAAAAACCGCTAGGTTTAACTTCTCAGAATTGTGAAGTTTTAGCACGTCAGCTGCAATGGGTTGGTAGACTAAGGTGTGAATAATGATTATTGAAACAAATTTTATTTCTAAATAAATAACAAAATTCTTTCACACTCACAAGCAATATGATTCACACACTTAAGATATTTAAATTATCGCATTTTATTTGAGATGCATCTATCACATACGTATCTGTCACGGCTTCCCATCATTCGAACCATTGGAACCACACCAATTGGTCTATAGCATCGTAATATATGTAAGTCCACATATTTATTTAATACGTGTGTATGTTTCTAATTCCAGACTTAAAACAATGTAATTATCGTTTTAAACAAAAAACAATTATCAGAGTTCCTAAAGTTATTTTTAATTTCGGCGGTTATTCGTTGACGTAAAAAGCTTTTGGTATAAAAAGGTGTACATAAAACTACCATAATAGAGAGCTAAAAGTTTAGTGTTTAAAACAACGGTTAACTATAAACTACGTGTAATACACTGAGGAACCTTTTTGGGGAAAATGTGGAACGAGGAAGTGTCGCGCTGACGTACGCCATCAAATATAATAGCGTCCAATTGGAAAGTTTTCGAGGACGGGAATGATTTATCGCATTGATGTTATCAGCCCTTCTTCATCGAGGTGGGTTGACAATACAGTTGCAAAATAACCTTAATAAAACTGAAAAGACATAATACCCGTCGGCTTTTTAATTTTATCCTATTTTTTTTTGTTTGAATAATAAATAATTTGATGGCGAATTAAGACACAATATTGTGTGCTTCTATGCTTTTGCTGGATCTCAGTATTTTTTTTTGTTTTGGGTGGCATCTAATTGGTATTTAGATAAATAAGAAGATTAACGAGATCTTTTATTTAATAGAAATACAGTATAAGTATGTTAGTGAATAAGTACATTGCTGCCAAAAAAAATTTTGCTTTCAAATTACAACCAATTTTTTGTTCATGATGTGTTAATTTAGTCTTTGAAACAACCTTTGTATATTAATTGTAATTATGTCAATAAAGTCCGTTTTCGTGATATGAATGATATATTAAAAAATAATTTCAAATTTTATATATTTCACGAATTTTTACGTATTTCAGAAATATGACAAGGGAATAGTTTTAGTAGCTGTAACTCATTGTGCATATTACATAAAACACTTTTCTTGTTTACTGCGTGTATCAATGAGATAAAGATCTAAAGGTAGCGGTCCCTATCTTATAATTCTACTTTTAGTTCTCGTCAGTGAAGCAGATAAGTTGTACCAAACGACGTATCCTTTTATTACCCGAGCAATATTACACTTTATGAGTGTAATAAATCTCTTGGCGCATACACAGGGGTGCAATGCTTTCTGCAATCACTCAACACCACATAGCTTATTCGGTTAATGAAGATTTACTTGGCTTCTTTATTTCACCCAGTAAGTATGTAAGCTAAAAGAGACGACGATCTAAGATTTTATGTAACGTTATTGGTACGTTACTATCTACACTATACTTAATTCCAATTGAGAACTTGTCACGGGAATTTTTGTTTTCTAGTCTTTCTGTGTGTGATGGTTTTATTATATATCTGTTCATTCTTCAAATAAACTTTGATGCGTTATACGCTAAACAAATACATTTATATTGTATTGACGTGATTCGAAGATGGATAGGTATATTCTGATTGGTAATAATTTAATATTTATGAGCGATATATAATTGGAAGTCTTCATTACCACTCTAGTTTAGTTAAAATAATCATCTGTTAAAATAAACTAATTCGTGGAATTGCCAATAGAGTCACGTTTATTGTGATTTATATCTGCTTCAATATGTATTCGTACCTACATTGTACATTATTGAAGTGAGGTTAGAATCACATGAAGCGTCTTTTATAGAGTGTAATATAAGTTGACGACACAATACATAAAATCTGTAAAAGCAGGTTTACATCGTCAGTAGATGTACTATAGATATAGATATGTATATTTATAGCCCTTCATGAAATATTCACTTTGGTAATGCGCTCGTGCTTCCAGATTATTACGTGAAATATTAAATGTTTGGGAAAATAAAATGAGCTGTAAAGCAAACGTTGTGGGAAAGATGAATGCTAGTTGTGGTTAATGAATTTACCGTATGCTCTCGATGGCGTTATCGACATTTTTATAATCGTTAGGTCGTTAATTTAACATGTTGCATTTGGGATAATTATGTCGCACTAGAAGTGGTGCGGTATTGGTCTTTACAAACTCAAATTATAGCATTTGTATTAAAAATTTAAAAGTGTGTAGAGTGTCGGTACATGACGTTAGGCCATTTAGAGACAATTAAGGTAATAAAAGATTTAGCAATGGCTATTTAATTGTATCTATATTTAAAATTTTAATTGGCATTCTTTATAATTGCTCTTGTTTAAAAATGTACCTATGTAGTTTTGTCCAGACTACCCACTGTACCTTAAAATAATAAACAGAAAAATACGCGAAATAGGTTGCAAATGTTCTAAAAACCTATCATGGTGAGGAGGTGCTAAAGTGACAATCAATGTTTTTTGTCAGACGTCATATTGATTAATGATTGACATTTGACATAATTTCTTGGATATTATGTGGGTATCTAAATAACGGCCAGCAATGACAGCAACTGGGTGCGACAACTTAAAAGAACTCATTGCTGATTCAGCTGCAATATTTTTAAGATATCAATAAGAGACGCGAGGTTTTGAAAGCCACTGACCATATATATCGTAATATAAAATTAACATTTATGTATAGTATAAGTATAGACAATGTGTATATTTTCTGAACTACGTGGACTTTTGTACCGTTTTTTAGTTTACATTGTCGTGGCCCTAATAGACATTTAAATTGGTGGTTTTAAAATGATGAAATTTTCATAAGACTTTCTATTCCTAACATAAGTTCATATTATAATGCATTAAGAAATTTAAGAGAACTCCGATCCTGATCTTAAATCTAGCAACCTTGTACTGTTCCAAGAAAAATAAAATAATATGCGGTTCGCGGTAAAGTTTACGTTCCAAGTTTGCAGCGACACGCGATGTGGCGACTACGAGTGTCGGCATGGCGCATGGCGAGCGTAATATGTTCGCCGGAGGTTTTTGTCGCACTTGGTCATATTGTCGGCGGCGATCTAATAACGAAAACTTCGCCCTTCGCTCATTCGATATGCTACACTTGTCGGCAACGACGAGAAATTTGTAGTTTTTTTTTTAACAGGCACTGATGTGTTTGCGGTAGGTATCCACACAAAGATATTTATGTAATATGACAACACTATTTACCCGTGTGTATTATATATAATTTTACCATTATCACGCACCAAAGTTTTATAAAAACATCCAGGTAATACACAAAAATAGCGAGTCTAATAATAAGACATAAAAACAATCTACATATTTCGTAAAAAAAAGCACTTATTTGTAATGCTAAAAGCTCAAATTTAAGCTGTTGAAAAACCATCGTACAGAGCTACGTGAAAACTTAAATCTGTATTATTACGTGTTACGTATTTTATTTTAACGTCTTACATCGAGCACGGAGCAATGGCCATTTGTAGAGCTATTAGATTAATAGCAAAGTGAGTTTAGTGAAGTCACGTCGGTTCAATGAAAGCGAGCCTTGAAGGTACCAAACGCCTGCGCTGAATGGGAACGATCGGTCGCCGACGAGTGTAATGTACTTAATGTTGCTCAATCTTAAATCGAGTTTGACCTGCGATGAACAACATAATCATTATACTCGAATTGCAAATATCGCGTGTTTCCTCACATGAGGGACGCAATGCCATATTTTTTCTATCTTACGATCTGTAACTCAATTTTTTTCGCCTTCATTTATTTTATTACTTTTGATACTCATGCATTCTCTGCTCGGGCTAAAATGTAATATAAATATATCAAACTCAAAAATAAAAAAGGATAAAAAAAATTATTTAAGTTTAAACAGAAATGAGATTTAAAATGTATAGATATTTACATTATATGACATATAAAAATAGAGAATGAAAACTTTTTAAAGAAAACGTTTAGGTGAATTTTTACTTAAATGCCAGGTCGTATTTTGTTCGGCTCCTATTGTGATGCCTCGCACGAGACGCTCGCAAATCCCCATAAAATGGATAGGACGAGTCCCCCAAATCCTTAGTTGATTATTATTTATTATCAGCACAATGAATCAAGAAACGAATTTAGAATTTCGTATAGAAGAAAATTTTTTCAACGTTCAAGTAATTTTCTAAGGCAAAAAGTAGTAAAGCTGTACCCAATGCGCACTATCTCTAGATCTAAAAAATATCTTACCTAATCAAATTTAATCTACTTACTTAAAGTTAAATCTAGTAATACGAATTACTAAATTCCATAATCGAAATTAAACGATTGACAAACATGCCTATCAAACCGGGGCTACATCGACACACACCGCAGTTAATATAAATTATAATAATTTATATAAAGTAGGTCTTTGTTACTGGTTTTATATAGATTTTGCTTAAACCCCTTGCGTTATAATTATCTGTGTTTTTGGAGGCGTGGAAACCTAATAACTAAGATCTGAGAGCGTGCAAATATGTGCCTCGACCAGGACTCGAAGCCAGCATTTATTACTCGGCAGATAGTCTCTATTCTAAGATCTCCTACAGCCCCGAAATAAGAGTTGATTATTAGTACGTACTTGGCGAAAGAAACGACGATGTCAGCTTCGTCCGAGTTGATCTCTGTGAAGGTGAGCCTGGAAGCTTGAGCCCACACGTCCAGCGCACGAGCCAGCACGCCGCGTGTGCCGCCAGGGTCCAATTGCGATGGCCGGCGAACTTGGGATAGACTGTGAACAAAATAAAAAAAAAAATTTTGATTGATATTTTACATACATAAGAAGTAACTATAAAATAACGTGTTTAATTGCACTTTTTAAGCCTCACTACATAAATATAAACCTAAGTACACAAGAAGTTATATATTCACGATCAATTGATTTGCTTATATTATTTTACAATTTCTTTGTCTTTTGGATTTCAAAATCGCAATGAGATTACAGTTAATGTACCGGTTTGCCTGACATTCGAGTTTCAGTTATAAGGGTTTGGAGGCCGGCGATTCTCACTTCAGGAGAGCCCCATTAGTGATCGGTCACCAATCATGGTCATGTATGGTGTAATCATTTAATTAATTAATAATTAACCGCGTGGATTACATACCCGTTTGCTGTTTATATACCAGTAGAAAAAGGAACAGATCAACAGAGGTACAGAAGAATGGTTGATTATTAAGTATTAAATATTTTATGTATTAGACATTTTGAAAGTTGAATATCATACATTCTTGAAAAAATCTTAAAACATTGAATTACTCGAAAATGGTGGACATTGGATAGGGGTCATAGTAGGTAATTGGGTGCAAATGACCTCCCCTACATTTCCCTAACGGATTGCCAACATATTTCTAGTCACCCTGTAGATAGAAAATTATAAATGTTTGTTTTGTACAATGGTAGGTCAGATATGTTATAGTATTAAGTACGCTTACGTTAGGACAAGTTTGCTTTTAGCCGTCTGAATAATTAATAGAGTGTACATTACTAAGCTAGGCACGTAGATACTCTTAGTACTGTAACAAAGTATTATACGCGTAATGTGAGAAAGTGTTGTAGTTTCTAGCTATTAATTTATTTTTATATAGGAAGTTATTAGTATGTCATACATTCCGAAATATACCAAAGTATTTCTGTGTCTAAAAATTAAAATTATAAATGAAAGGACGTTTGGAAATAAAAGACATTTTAACAGGTTTCGTTCAAGGTAAATTTGCAAAATAATTCGGTAATTTGTATAGGTATTGTTTTTAAAACACAACCTCAGAAGTTTCTTCTTCATTATTGTTTCCGAAGGACCTTTCCGAAACGAGAGTAGAAACACAATAATGACGTTCATGAGCGTATTAACAAAATATGTACATGAAATAAATGATTTTGATTTGAAATTCAACTGAAGTTGAGTTTATAGTATATCAGGAGCTTCTAAAAACTTTTGTATGTTTTGAATTTAATGACGAAGATCCTTTGATTATTTAACAGGTTAATAACATATAATTTATACTTTAAGTTTTAAGTAGGTTTATGTCAAGACATTTTCGCTTTTGTCTGTATGACAAGGAAGAGCATGTATGTTATTTGGCGTGGTAAGGTACATATGTGCGTAGTACTCTGTAGCAAAGTATAAAGTAGCGTGTTACAGTGTTACGGTGAGTGGCGACTGGTCTGCGGTGGGGGCAGCTTTCCAGTAATGGAATAATCGCATTGTGGACAATTTGACTGACTCGGTCCTATTTAACGGTCACTGCATTTTGCACGCTTTATTACATTGGATTTATGCGATCTCATGTACACGAAGCGACCTCATCAGTTCCGCGTGCAGTTTTAATAGAGAAATAGCTCGGATGCTTTCCGTTAATCCACAATTAATGATCAATTTATAGGGAACATCACGTTTTGTGGCTCGCATACACGAGTAACGTATTTACAAGCTCGGTTTTAGTAGGTCGCCAGTAAACATCGGCCGTGCAGCGGTCACATTTTGCCAATATTCGCGTAACACGTTTGTTGTTTAAAATATTGCTTCCGTGGCTAATTAAAACTAACCAACACAGGTTCTGGTGCGTCGCCATTGTTCATGATTATTTCAATAACATCATTAGAGGACACGAGGGAAATATAAGCGGCGATATTGCTGTTCACTTCGAAAGCTACAATTTTCATTTAACCGTCCTTGCGTAAAACAGCGGCGCGGCACAATGAGTAGGTACTTTGCCAAGTGATATGTGCAAAATATTTAATCGAGTGTTTTAATGAACCGAGCCTACGACGGGCGGCCGGTTGATGGAAACCGCTCGAAATTTATTATTGCCATATAAACAGAACTGAGCACCAATGCTCTGTGTAAGGGCAGTGCTAGTGCACTGCTGGCTTCGGACAACCACATTTCAGTGTTCATGTAATATCAGCCGGAAATGTTTGCATGTTTTGAGCGTATGTTGTGTTAAAGTTATGGAAAAATTATGGATATATATGTATTTAACTACCGTCGAAAATTCTTAGATAATTTTGATTTTTTATCGTCGAAGACCGTGCTCGAATTGAGTGGATATCGATAATTTTGGGTATGATTATTATAACTTCGCCTGTAGTTCGACTACACATTAGCTTATTTAAGGAATAGGAATTTACTTCAACGTAAAATAATATTTAACAGGAATATGATTAAACCGGATTGGCATAGTCACCCAATCAATAGCAGTTCGATCACAGCAGTCACAAATTAAACTGCTATTGATTGATGAACATACCTGCTGTTAACAGCATGTATATTACTAGAAATGTCGTATGCACATTAGGCATTAACTAGCAATAACTTAATATTATGGTACTATTATGCCAATAGTGAGCAAATTGAGCAAATTAATCACTATGTTGAGTACAAATCAATATTATATGAGATGAAGATATGCTTAATAATAAAAAAAAAATCAAAATCAAAATTGTAAGCGTGATTGCATAATAACAACCAACAAAACCGTAATTAATTATTGATCATTAATTTAATAAACCTAACGAAAAATAATCATATTACATTAATTCTGTTTTATTGCCCTTTGGTAGCAACCAATTCTCTTGTTTTTTCAATTCTCAAACAAATTGGTAAACGAACTCGAATTGTGAAATGTATCAATTAAGGAAACTTGCGTTGAAGCTTTATAACAAAAAACACCGAAGTTGAACTTTTGCGCAATAATTTCCGTTTGGGAACCACGTGCGAGCATGAATTGGCTAAGTTTTCAGTGGCTTTGAAGGACTTCAGGGCACGTTGCGTTGGGCAATAGGCCGAAGTTGTGAGCAAATAGAAACCTTGTTGGACAAAGTGCTATAAGGTGGCCACGTGAGCAGCTACCACGTGAGCACGTGTCCCCAGCTGACGGATGGATATTGGATTTGTAGTTTTAATAAAAGCCGATAAACATAAGTACAATGTAACAAATGTTTTACTCGGTCTATTTGACATTCGCCTGTATTTATTACGATTGGAATGGAATTTATAAACTTTATTTTCACCACTTCCTAGTCCAAAATATCTATAACTTTACATATGTATTAACTCCGATGACAATATTATTAACATAAAAATATAACACAGAAACATATAACACAGTTATACATAAGTGATAAATATATTAATCGTACAAATATTACTACAACGAGAACGGTTCAAATCATTTTCAATCTCCGTATTCACATGCGTTACATACATAAATTATGAAATAATTATATAATGATACATGTAAATGACATTATTTACGCAGACGTTATTACTGCACGGAGCATTATACGACGTACGCAAGTTTAATATAAGTACACTTATTTGCAATATATTTGTGTTACTGTTTATACTTAAATTATTATATCGTGCCATAAAACAAGAACTAATTTACTGCATAAACTCTCACAGTTACATTTATTGGTAATAAAACGTCGCGATGCGTATTCGATACTAGCATTAAAATGTTTCTGTATAATTCGGTGAAGGACGGTGCGTTTATGGCGTCAAATAATAAAACATGCGATATCATGACGGTATGGCGACAGCGTCTTCACGGCGAAACGGACATAATCTCGTAACGATGTCATAACAAAGAGATTTGTAAGCACGAACTTTATGGTCTGTGTCCAACGAGCTTAAATTTAATTTTCTGAAATAATCTGTCAGCGAGCTATTAAAATTATTCGTCCGTGTTCAGCGTCGCATGAAGTTATACTGTACCGGCATCTTGCTATGCAAAAAAATATTTTGTGTTAAAAACATCTTTAAATAACAATCTCTTATTAGATGTCTTGTGTTTTGTGCATGTATATAAGCCTATATATTAATACTTGAAGTAACCTTTGTATCCAATTTTCTCCTCTGTTTGTCCACCGATTTTGATTATTATTGATTTATTTTGATTTAATGACATATGTACTTAAGCTAAAGTTTTGGCGTTAGCTCTGGCGTTTTGTGAGTTTTGTGAAAATCTATAAATTTTCTCTATCTTAAATTTTCCTTTTAACGGACTTTAGTTACTTGATGTGATGAATAGAAAGAAGTAGGGAATTTCATAGATGTGTAGAAAAATCAGTAAAGGATTTCTGATAAAAAAAGAGTGGGTAGGAGTGCGTAAAGTTAGCTGAAGAGCGGAGGAAGGGATCCCTATCGTGCATCGTATATAGATGCTGACATTATTCTTTAAGGTTAAGTGGAGCAAAAATATTAAACAGTACACAGTAAAGAAAATAAAGTGTTTGTGTGTTCCGACAAACACAGATTGTGAGCTACTTGAGCTTAGCACGAAATTCGCAAGCATGGTCCTATCGCGAAGCGCAAATATAAATCTAATGCATAGATTTTTTAGATGATTAAGTTTATATAATTACTTCTTAGTAATATCAAGATGATAAATATCACCAGAGTCAAGTAATGTAAGAAGCATATTAGTATATATTAGTACATATATTAGTTCTATTTTGGTAGAAACGGGTAAACAGAAAGTATTTCAACCTCCGAAGATCTCACAGCAGCAAATACTTTACGACTTACTTCGTTGATCTGTGGCGTCCAGGAGTGAGAGTCCTATTCGAGATTATAGCAAGGTTTGTAACTTTATCTACATATTTGAACATTATCGAAAGTTACTGGCGAAAATTGCGACTACTTTACTTTTGCAAGGATCCTCGAGAATTCGATTATAATTACTTACGATTGAAGAGGGTTTGCTTTACATTGTAAATAAAATAATTATATATAACATGAAAAAGATAGGCAATTAACTTGGCAGAACCTGGCCAGTATAGCCAGAATAAACCGAAGGAAATGTCAAAAAACGCGTTACAGTTTCGTAAATTAATATGACTTTCCAAGCTATGTCTAATTTTCCATATCGTTTGTAAATGAATCGAAAATTAATGCATAATTACTTATATGTACACGCTCGCAGCTGAGATAATTGAATAAAATAAGAAAAAATTATGTAATCTAATGATTGCATACAAAAGACTAAAGATATACATAGAAGACAAAAGAACCTCAATAAAAAAAACGAATTTCGACCGCTGGGCGATTGGACCACTAGTTTATACAAATAAATGAGTGTATATATAATAACATATCTTGGACAGTGATGCACTGTTTTAAAATTACAGCTTCGATTATTTGTAATTTTACGAGCGTTACAAATATTGTGCGCAGTAATATACTGTTCTTTTTAGAAATGAAAAAACTGCCAAATTACACTTTATTCGTCGGATCGAGTGGGGGAATTAGCATAAAAATAATAAAATGTCAGAGCGATGTGGTCCCCTGTGGCGCGCTAGGACGAGGCGGCCTGTCAAAACGATTGTCAACTCGACGACATATGGACGGTATCTCATTTGTTAATAATCATAGAAAATTTACTCTTATAGATCGAGAATGGTACTTACATATGATTAGATTTGAGTCTAAGTTTTCTTTTGCTGTCCTTGTTTAAATTCGTTTTGTAGAATGTTTTAAAACAAAAAGCTCTTGTTGCAAAACGATCAATTGTTATCTATGAAGCCGCTTATAATTCACTTCAAGTGCTACGAAGCACTTGAACAATACATGACGCTACTGGGCTGCAGATGTTGCATTTATTGTATAACTAGCGGCATACCCCGACTGCGTTCGGGTAAATCAATTAATTATTATACATATATAAACACAAAATATATAGCCTATAGTCCTCCGGAAGAACGTATCTTCAAAGTGGTAAAAGAATTTTAAAGAAGGTGCCGTGGTTCTGTAAACTATCTTTCGCATATATATAAGCTCACATAATATGCACTGTATCTTATAATATTAGTATAGATTTGTCAAGTTAATTTTTTTTATTGATAATTTAGTAAGGTTCCATCTGTAACTTTTATGTAATGAAAACGACTAAATTATGACGTCGAATTGTTATTACTGCGTACCTTCAGATATTTAAGGAAGTTGTCGGTAAGTGTTCTCCATTGCAACAATGCACTAGTGTTCGCGCTAGTGGCGCGCTCGATAAACGGCAATAGGCATTCTGTTCGCTAGGGATTCAATTGCTCTATCGTCTAGGATATTTGACGTTGAATAGGTTTAAGGAACCTTCACAATGCCCAGCTATCTGAGAATGTGTCGGCCACTTCATTATAAGTTATGACTTTTTAAACGATTACGATGATTAAAGATTATATTGAATATACAAACAATTTTACAAATTTTACACTTGTAATAAACTGTAGTAGTAAAAGAATTGTGTCCCAGCTGTTCATGCCTATCTACGAACGCGGAAGAAGTGTGGCCATCTGTACTTTCATGTTATGCTAAATAATATATACAGTACAAATATTTTAAGAACTTAAATTTACAGATATTTTAAATTATACAATATAAAAATATTTATTAAATAATTATAATATATTCTCGTTAAATGATTATAATATAAAAATGAGTGTCTGTGTTCCCTTATGTATATGTATAGATATTGTTACTCACCCAGAAAAAATTCAATCAATACTCATCATATTATGAGAGCTTTTGTAAATATTTCATAGCTCTATTTTTGCACTCCCAGTATGGGGGCGGATAAATGTTTAGAGCTTTATTTAATTTTATTATAAACTGATTATGTATGGTAGCCATATGTTATGGCTTCTACTAGCTACTATATAATATTTAGCAATATAACAAACTTTGCACCTACGTCTCATATAGTAGTGAGTATCTTTGTACTGTTACTATGCTATGTGCACATACAGGTAGGGAGAGGGATATCATCTAACAGTAGCTATTCGTTGAAGCTTCTAGAGCGTCGGAAGTAGAGAATAAGTATAAGTAGATTTGTTTGTTTTATAGCGTATTTTGGTTACGTTGACTTATTTGTTTTGCGGTTGATTCGTACGAAGTGTAAGATCGGTGCGGTGTGTAGCGCGGTGTATGCGCTAGCCTCGAATGGTCAAGTACTGATGTTTTTGTACACGCTGAGCTAGCATACATTCTATACATGCACCTCATACTTCCTCATTTATGCGCATCAATTGCAAAAATACATAAAAATGTAAGTTTGTTACGCCGTTCTATAAAACTTGCAACGATACACAGCTCTAATCATACTGGATCCGATGGTCCAGAAGCATCAATAAACAGTAACTTTTGACGCATGCAGGTAATACCACTACACTAGCATCGCAGAGTATTCGCGAATTATTTTATTTATTATTTTATTTAATCTTTATTGACCACAGTACTATATATTAAGGTACAAATGGCGAGTGTAAAATACTTCTAATTTATTACAACTTCACGTCAATTTATCCATAAACTGTTAACATTATAACGCATTACGTTAATGTATTCGTTTTAATTTATATTTTAGCTGTTTAATTCTATCTGTAGTGGCGTGCGATAAAGTGTCTCATATTGGCATTTTAAAACTTCATTTTTCCATGTGAAGTGATAATTAAGAAACACATTACCCTTTTCTTAAGTTAACTTTTCGTCTCATATGATAAATATAATAAATATAATGATTCTCGTGATGTATTATGATCAAATTTTAAGTGACCCTTATCGGCAGTTAGCAGCTCTTTAAAAAGTGTCAGCCGGTAGAAACGGTCGCTCCAATGTAACGGAGCATTAAATTGTACGTTCCTTAGGATTTTAAAGGGATTTCTAGACAGCCACTTCAAATCATACTTCTATATTTGGCTGTCTAAAGTAAAATGATATCTGGCCGTTACTATAAAAAATGTACCCTGTCAAATCAAGAAATCTAAATAATAAAAAACTTAAATAGAGGATAAATTTTGTTTTAAAACAATTTTACCCTTGTCTTTATTATTTGTATCAAAATTCGTAACGTGCTGTGTGGAAGTATTATGACTATGTAAATTATTTGTTTGTTACATTGTTTACATAATTAAATTCATAGTTGATTATAAAACCCGATAGTCTTTAATAATATTCATAGAGTATAACGATTTAATAACTTAAACTATTGTCAAAAGTCTGTAACAGGCAAGGAGCCCCGTAATCATAGACAAAGTCAAACATTATTTGTATAGGCTTGCTAATTATAGCTAATTCTTTGTTTAGTTTTAAATTACATTTTGTTATTATTCGAGAATATACTTATATGTACAGCAATTTGTAACAGTGCGTAGGCGTCATTAATTGCTTGCGGAAACTTTATTTTTGATCGTGTTTAAGGTGTGTTTTTGTGTTATTCGTGTTGGTGTATAGAATAAATAGAATTTTAACAACAAATGCCGACTTCAATTTTAAGAAGGTTTCATATCCAATTTTTTACACTCAAAGGTGGTATTTTTTGTTTAAATTTTAAGTGGGTTCAAACGGAAAGTATACACACGGAAAGCATATAGTACACTCTTAAACAAAAAAGGAATTTTTTCAAATCAGTTAATAAATGACGTAGTTTTTGTTAACAAACAAAAAAAGTCTGTTAAAAATAAGAAGATTACCGAGAAGTGTACTGCACCAGCCTTTAGTTACGTTAGTTCTTAATGCTACAACTTTTATTAGTTTAAAATTAAAACTTGTTTTGTATTAATATTGCTTACTCTGTTCGATTTTCGTCTATTTCATTAATTCACAAGTTTGAGCCGTGAAGAAATATTCATCTTTACCATAGAGTTACCTAGTTTTTTATGTTAATAACTGGCTCACTTGTCATTGTTCACCATCGCCGTGTATATTCGTAAAATTCGTAATTCTAGGTACGGCATAGACACGATGTCAATAAGAAGGAAGCGATGAACCATCTTTTTAACTGGGTTTCCGATTTAGAAACCGAAACACGTAAAAAACATTTCACGGTTGATTTTATATGGAGGGTGGCCAGGCAACTAAAATCCTTTCCATCATGCTTTCATTCTGGATACCGCGTAGCAAATATTTTTTTGTTTGCGGTCTAAGTAACATTTATTAACTGTTTTAAAATTATTAGACGAATTGCATGCTGATCGTCGGACGTCATTGAAAAAAGTAAGTGGTTTCTGGTAGACCATTATAATAATGATGATTGTTAATTTAATAAGTTCTGAGTTACTGACTGATTGCAATGCTCTCTTCTCCTAACAGAGGATGTTCTACTGTACGTCACTCGAGTGTATTATGGTTGAGGGGTTTCTTAGGCCTCTCGGTGGCCTAAGAAAGGCCTATACCTACGTAATAATAACAACCGAAAACAACAGATTATTATACCCATCGAAATCCTGAAGCCAGCATCAAGGAATTATGCCACTAGTGGTCATCCGCGTACTGATCAAGTTTGAAGTTGCTTAATTTGTATTGATTACTTGCGATTAACAAAAGACGTCGGGGAATGTGCGTTACATTTAAATATATTAAATGTCAATGTATAGGTTGTCTGGAAGAGATCGCAAATTAAGCGATAAGGCCGCCTGTTGTACCTAAAATATTGTATCTAAACTTTCTAAATACTACTTTTTGGTGTACAATAAAGATGATTTTGTTGTTGTTGTTGTCAATTGTTATGCAAAATGTAATCGCAATTAAATACTTATATAAATCAGATTAGTTACCGTAATCATGGTCACAGTATCGCAGAATCAGCATTGATTTGGAATTGTGAGTTTCGAGAATCGCCAAGCTGAAGCGTAACTGGAATAGTTCATAAGGGTTATTAGCGAATCTGGCCGCTTTCGGTAAGTGCTCGGGGCAGAAATTAAATCGCGAGTAACGTTGTTATGACGGTGATGGCGTATTACCGCTCGCTGTAGGGGACCACTTTCAATATACTCGTAGTTCCTTTCCATTCGCACGTTTAAACCATACTAGATGTAAATGCAATTACCATGGAACCACTGTTGACTGAGATGCAATCAATATACATTTGAATGCAGTATTGCTTAAGCTACTACGAGTACAATATAGATTCGTATTTAGAATCATTTTTGGAGTATAAGGTTAACTCGTTCCTGAGTCAATATAACCTGCCTTCTTCGTAGTATTGAATAACAAACGAGGCAATTTCGCTATGTACATATGTCTTGTTTTGATGTCGCGGAACTGTACCACTCAGTTTGATCTTTACGCTACTTGTGCATGGAGGTAGATTTCTTACTAATATGGTCAGTTACCACTCTCCATCTAGCATAAACCGGGATAATTTTTAAAGTGTTTCGATTGTATTGTTGTAAAGCCAGTTATGGAATGTACACCACATTACGGTTTATCACCCGAGTACCTATGTAGTTACATAATCTGTACTATTTATGTTAAATTTTAGATCGAAATTTTTTCCTATGTTAGTATATCACCAATAATAAAGAAATTGGATTTAGTCACAACTCGATTCTCAGTTCAATTTTAAGGAAACATTCGGCCATCTCTTATAATAATTAATCTAAAAATGATGATTACTGTTTATCCGACTAATGAAAGATTTTATTAAATATTGCCATGGCAGAAGTTGATCCAGTAGAAATAGACAGCTGGTTTTCAGTCTCCTACCCCGGTGATCTGGTTTAGAGTTCTGCATGCGGCTCTCATTTTTCTAAATGATTTACATATACGAAATAGTTACGGACGAGTATCACAACATTCGTTACATAAAAACAAATGTCAGTTTGAAAAATTTGAAAGTCTTTTAGAATTTTTGGTAACTTGGCAATCGTGGTTGTCTATGGTCAAATGCTCATTGAGATAAGAGGTTGGACTCCAGCAATGAAAATTTTATGGGATAGCGATGATGTGATGTTGACTGATGAGTTTACTATCTCTTCCGATATTATAATTTTAATTCATCGACTACATACACCAATTTTCCTGAATTGATTGTAGAAACTTCGTTCGAAAATCATCAGCGAATTGACCTAATTTGTTAGCGACGCGATAGGACCGACCATCTGATATCAATAAAATTATTTACAAATTAATACTGGGAAATTTCACACTTTTACAAACGAATTGAACTCTCGGTATTTAATGGAAATATAAATTTAATTTGACCGGTCTTTAGCTGGTCATTCGTATTATATCGTGGCGTAGGTATGGGACAGACAGGTTGGTTACCGATCGATTTGTTCATCATCATCAAATCGCGAACATTTTACATCGTAACCGTAACGAATATTTAGGTTTTTTGTATATTATACTCATATTTCGTCTCTGTTACGCGGATTATGTTCAAAGAGAAGTAAACACTTAAAAAGGCATTCAGAGGCTACAAGAGTCCTTGGTCCTTTAGCCATTGCACAAAGTGTATACGTAAAATACTCCTATGTACAACATGTACCACTCTGTTTTATAGAAGTTGTCATTAAAATTTTGCATTTATAGCTGAAACTACGGATATAATCGTAATACTTGGCCATTAAGCTTCAATGCTTTCAATATGGATTAGTTTCTAATGATTGTAGCCTTATACGAAGCACCGCAAAGATTATAGTTGAGAGCGTTAGAAGCCTGAAACTTTTTATATGAGCTGGCTGAACTCAAAAGAGATATAATTGGAAACTTGAGACGGCCGGTGCAGTAGCATGACACTTCGGTGGAGGCGGTGCCTTTAAACGATGATATTATCGGTGTAATTTTCCTTTTGTTCTATCTTGTGTAATTAAATTAAAGTTTAAAGCTTTTGTGATTTTTATAATTTACCGTCGAAGATTTGGTGCACGTGGGCAATTTTAATTAGAGACACATTAGCCTGTCTTCGCATTGTATAGATATTTTCTCTTCCAACTTGTGATTGGTATCATTATGGATTTCTTATAATTGTACAATGAATAACTTTGAATAAAAATTTAACAACTTTTATTAAATTTGCCATTTGTAAATGATTTACAGGAAACTATTAATTAATGTGTTAGAGTCACTATCTATAGTATTTACTGTGTACCGATACGTCGTCTTAAAAATATTAACTTAAGTAAATTTGAACGCCTTCGTTCACATCATATTCCCGTTGGGGCTTGCACGTGAACGAAGTTTATACTTGACTGATTAATTTCGCCGTGCCGTTTCTCTATAACCTCCTATATATAAGTGGTAGGTCTATGCACTTTAAATTTAATGAATTCCATTGATTGCCGGCCAAGTTCTGAAGACGTTATGGTCCGAAGAACCGAATGTCTTGTCTATATGTTGAATTTTTATTGAATAGCGAATGGTAAGTGTTGGTAAGTGGAAAGGGTAGCATTGGCTATGTTTATCTATTCAATAATACCATCAGCTAAGTCAACGGCTCTGTTTGATGTCTCTGGAATGGATGCACCTAGAGAGCGCTAAGTGTTCTAAGTTATTTTTATCCTTCCCTAGCTGTACAGCGCTAAAAGCGTTTGTCTTGCATTTTTAAAGTACCAATTGAAGTTTATAGACGAAGTATGTCAGCGTGACTTACCCGCAGTAAGGAAGTAGTAGAAGGTTGAAATATTTACTTGGGAATACTTGGAACTTAAGCCATACTTTAATTTAGAAAAAGTTTGTTAAACTCTTAATGTCTATTACAAATTCAGACGAATGTCTTTGTTTATAATTAAGTAGTATAAACAATTTATGTATGTGTGTACTTGCAATTAGTTTATTGTCTATTGTGCACAGATTTTAACGTCATTTTTACTATTAAATGGAGAACAATTCGTAGTAAATCGGTCTCGCTTCGCTTCAGAAAACCTAAGCTTTATGTTCAGATGGGTACCTATCCGCATTATTTTAGAACTGGATTTGTGTTAGTTCAGTGAATCGTCAACAAATTAATTTATTATAATGGCCGCAGCCTGGTAGTCAAAATATTATTTACTGCCCTCTTAATGGAATGTCCATTGTTTTTTCATTCCTAGTCCTTTTTTTCCTATAACTTTTATTCCCTATTTCGCGGGAACAGATCAATTTCCCGGAGTGAAAAATATCCTAGATATACTCTAAATATACCCAGAATATAAGTTTGTAATGTGCCCAGCATTAACAAAATATATTCAGTGGTTTTAGTGTGATACGTTGTCAGACAGACAAAGAGAGAGAGACAGACTCATAGATATTCAGGCAGAAGGCAGCAGGTAGGAAATCTTTGTTATTGATATAGAGGTAAAAAGACATATATTTTAATTCTAGTCTGACTGGGTTTACAATACGTTTACACTATGTTAAATGTAGTAAAGAAATCACCGTCTCAGCTACTACAGTAAATCGGTCCCAAACACCTGGTGTACCTTCATAGTGTCATATGACAAAAAATGTATATCAATGATTGATGTAATAATGGGATACCAATTTGGAGACACCCGTTTAGTTTAATAATATATTGATTAACAATATGTCTATAATTATGCACATGTGCATTGTGCAGTATAGTTTATGATTTAGATGTCACAGAAAAAAAAATGTAAGGAATAAAAATCATCTTATACACTCACCAACTAGTACATGGAACTGGCAAATAATGTTTTATGCCGTTGTATTTATTGCCTTTGTAATTTCCCATTTGACTTCTGCGGGAACGACGAATTATAGCGAAATAGAGCGGCGTAAACAAAGGACGAATATTAAGTATTCCGAACGGCGTCGCGGCGGTCGATTGCGGAAATGACAAACCGATTAGTCGTAGGTCTCTGCGCTCGGGGAGAGATATATCCGGCGGATTCGCATGAAATTACTTCCCGGTCGCTCCCGAAGCTTAGCAACAATGTTAGATTCTAATAACACAACAGCTTCAAAGCCGGTGATTGTTACATATATGCAGTACGTACGTAAAATTTCTTGCTCACGGAAATATTTGCTTCTTTTTAGGATTTCACCTTAAAGGTATTTGTATTATAGCTACATAATAACAAATTTTAATTACGACTTAAGACATTAGTCATATGGGGTATTCGTGTGTGTATTGCCACACATAATACGGCTTTAATTCATTTAAGGCTCGCTACAGGTCATGGAATTCTCTAAGTAAATAAGCAAGCCTGGAGCTTATTCTGCCACATTATTCGACGCTTCTTATGCCCTTCGTAAGCTTTTGACATTGCTTAACGAATGCTATCTAACGGTTCAAACCGCTGGACTTAAAAATATAGTGCAAAACGTCAGCTACTCTTACCATGTTAGATGCTTAACTACAATCGAAACTCCCACGGTTCATTAAGATTCCCCGGCATTCTTCATTCGGAATACTCTGGCGAGTTGGACCCACGACGTAAATACGTGATTAACGCAGTTGAGATTGTTTTCAGACGGTCGCTACTGCTAGCGGTGCAACTTTGGCTCAACTCTTGATACATTTAAAATTAGATGCCACCCTTATATTAGGAATTCCACTTCACGTTGTGTTTACCAGAGCTATTATCGCATCGTGGTTTATAGTCAACCAACTGTGTTATAAGTTACACTTCTTTGGCCTGATCGGAATTATTTTACTTTATTTTCATATTGGTATATCAATATCAGTACACTTATGTTTTTGTCTTTACGATCGTTTCGGAAGTGTTTTGTCGCAGAGAAGAAAGAGCGATAGAAAACAGTCTTTTAAATTAATATGTACTAAGCTGTAAAGGAATATTTAAAATTTTCAATAGTGTTTAAAACATAAAATCTAATTTCAGTAAAATCGAATCACTGCCATTTAGAACATCGCCGCAACACTATTAAAAAGCAGAGCGATTTAGGTTTATTAAAACGAAAAGCATAAGAGAAAACAAGTGTACTACTCAAATAGACGAAGTTATGTCGATTTCCGTCAGTAAATCAGCAAGATTTAAAATATTTAATCTACCGTCTACTTCGGTCTATTCTAAATCAGAGATATTAAATAGAAGTTCACACAAAGTTACCAAAAATCTAATCCTTAGAGAGAAACTGGCAGGTACGTTTAAGCTGAATTTTATTACATCGCTTTCAAAAGAGGTAAACACTAGTGATGTAAACGGGTACTCGAAGTATCAATATTTCATTTCGACTGCGGAACAGAAAGCTTTATATGTTTAGGGATCCACGCTATGAAATAAAATAACGAAACTCTTATAGTCGTCCACAACTATACTTATAATATATAGCTCATAGATAGATTGGTACTACTGGTAGAACAGGAGTGGTGACATCATTTAAAATCACAGCATATTTATCCTTACAAAATAGTTTGATTTAGAGTTTCTTAGATCATTGTTCCTTTTATAAGTTCGAACTCTAACCAGGTTGACGATCATACGCTGCAATAGGGAGTAAATATTTTTGATGACTTAATAAATGGCGGTGATTGTCTACCAATGAAATTGCACGTATAGGGAATGCCTGTGGAGAATGTGGGAAAGGGAGTGGCACTACGAACATTTCAGTATGTAGTGCAGAAATATTGAACGTAATAATATTTTATTTAAACTTATTTTCGCTTCTTATTACAATTTTGTAGTTTATTTTTGAAGTCGGTTAATTTTTTTAAAAATCTTTTTATTTTAATTGATTATAAAGGCACAGTCGATCGAACTCTCCGTTGAAGTATGATATATTGTTGTTACAAGCATAACGAAGTACAAAAGTACTTCAAGAAGTACAAAAGATTAACGAGAAAAATCTCGTTAATTTTTGAGGTAAGATTTGTGTCTGTACGCGTACCTAAGTCTAACCGTTTTACATTTTCATACTTTTGCCTATGTTCTTTCATAAAACATTTCGTTTTTAAGTAACTTCAAATAGAAACTAATTCAAAATAAGTAACTAATTCAGGCAATACATAAATACTTAAACCACAACATCTGATTTTAAACTTTTGTAATAGCGGAAATTATACATTCTAACCTTTGATGGGTACTTATGATTTTTGTGTTTCTTACCGATATATATTAAATCGCAACACCCAAAGTCTAGTATTGATATTGAAACATAAGTTAGTGGTTGAGTTAGGTGGCAAATGGGTCCGCATATCCGAGTAAACATTGTCCCAACTTAACAAGTTTAACAAATTTACGACCACAGGGATTGGAGCCATTTATATTTGTACGTTAAAATCATAGATATATCATATGTAGACGTACGGATTAGATATAAAGATTATTTGAAGTTTAAGGTGTATGAAACTTTTAGAGCGGCAATCGAATCAGGTAAAAATTTGCATTGGTTTTTAGGCCGAAGAGTATCAGTGGGATGATACTAGGAAGTACAGAGCCTAGAGTATCCAGTGTAAACCTCGTTTTATTGTCACCTGCATTGGTTAGCAGGATGCTCAACACGTATAGCAGAATGGAGCAGAATTAGGTTTAATTGAGGCTCTTACACGGCTTACTCCCTAAAATATAAACATGTTTGCAATTACAAAATCCTTTAAATTTCGGTTTTATTGATGCTATTATTATATGATTACTATTATTATTCTTTCGGTCTCTGAAATCAATAGCTACATTTATCCGTTTCTTACTTGTTTATGTAATCTCAGATGTAGGTATATGCTTGAGCATTTTACAAAGTTACGTACGAATACATTTATTTGTAATAACTGCTGAATTATGGGTTTTCAGTACCATAAAATGTAATGGAACGAGCAGTTTTAATACGTAACTGGAAAGAAATTTGCAAGTAAAGGTAATAACAGAAAGGAAACTGGGATTTTAGGGCCTGACGGAAACAAGTTCAATTATGTTTTAAAAATGGATTATATTATTCAATTTTCAAATGCAAAAGATTAGGACAATCCGCAACCTGTGAATTGTGAGATCCATAAAAATCGAAAATATACGTATTATGAATTCAATCAAATAGCAGGCACCAATCGTTAATCACTTATTAAATAAATTGTGCATTTCGATACCGCCAAACAATTCGTCAATTAAATTATTAGACAAAAACGCTATATGATTGATTATATTCTTGATAATATTTTTATTGAAGTCAATATTTTAATCAATAAATGGATGTGCATAAAATATTTTACGAATCAATTTACAATCTGTGCAAATGAATTGTTTGCTTTGAGTCATAACAAATAAAATTGACAGCATTAATGCGTTGGCGCCTCACTCGTTTTAGTTCTGACCCACGACAACTGTATTTTGAAGTAACGTTCGTGTCATGTTATGAGTTATCTGATGTACAAAGTATTTTTTTATCTTTTCTTCATTTCTGATACAAGTACCTACTAAACATGTGTTAATACAAATAGTTATTGTGTACTATTTAGATTTTTGAAGCCGGTTAAAATTCATGCAAGCACATTTGTTTCACTTAGGTAATTTCGTGTTTGAATACATTTATTGCTTTCGCCGCGGTTATCGGGTTTTACTATTTTGCAGTCTGTTTGAATTGTTGAACAGGGGTGTATCTGGGGGTATAGTATTTTCTAAAGGCGAATACATAAACCGGTGGCACGGGTGCATGCCCTGTAGGGCGGTGCACTGTTACTGCGAGGTTCTTGCCCGCGACATGCAGTTTTCTTTGTCCTCATTGTAATACAAAGTTCTATGAATTAAGGACACTGTCCATTTAGATGTATCTTTCCTAAATACAATTTGGCATAACTTTTAATAGCATCATTCATCATAATTACAATCCATAATTATCCTACTGGACTTGGGTCGCCTGTCTCAATGAAAGAGCTCATAAATTAAGGCGATAATGTTACTTACTTTAAGCAGATTTCAGCAACACAAGTGACAATTAATTAGTTATACAAACATAACTTTAAATATTGAATGCGTTTTCCCTTCGATTGTAAGATTCGACCTCAAGATTCCTGTAGAAATGAAAGCAATCAAAACATTAGGCTATCACTGCTTATTTTGTTTTTAATCTATAAGTGTATCTTCGTAATTGAAGACTCGTAAAGTAGTCAATTGTGATGTAAGTGAAATAACGTTATTTTGGCGGTCTATTTGCGAAACAAGGAGGTTCTCGTGTCATCTAAAGGCTCCTGACATAACTGAGTTATCGATATTCATCTAAGTGTTAAACATTTTTTATGTTATCCAAATTTAAATAATATATATATTATTATTTTAATTAAAATATTATTATTAATTAGTGACCGGGACTTAATATTGTACAATCTACAAACACGTTTTACCTTCGTTTTAAAACATCAACGTTTCACAAAGAAACCAAGAGCAGAATATTTTGTTCTAGGATATATTTCACGTTTATTACAGAGTTCAATGCACACGGTTTACTGTAAGTTCGTCAACACTGAGGTCACTGCTTCAAAGGTCGTAGTCCTTGCAATGTTCTCTACTTATGTAACAAGTTACGATCATGATGTTGCTGTTATTTTACGTGGTTAGAATAATGTGAATGCATATTCAATGTTTGTATTTATTATAAAACTATCTGGTATTTTAGTCGTTGTTCTCAAATGTATTTTAATGTAGTATTTGATAATAACTTGATGACAGCGCCATCTATTGGTATCTCGTATCTAAAGGTATCGTTTTCACAAAATATTTTATATTGTTCTAAGGTTTTTTTCGTCGTCTTTATCATTCAAAATGACGACAACTTATTTGTTCTTAACCGATTACCACGGCATAGCTCGAATCTTTCCTCATAATTGATGCGTAGTGCGTACTCCACCACGCCACTCTAATGGTTAGTAGAGAAATACTGGCCAAGTAATGTCGGAAGTTTTTATACTGCCAACGGTCTTTGACATGTGTTAATGAGTGTTATCTAACGATAATAAGCGGGTCCAACGGCCACCTAACAAACCAGTGACCACGCCTGCAGTTGCTTAATGTTGTCGTGTCTTTGTTGTTTTTGGGAAAAACTGCAGTTGTTAAGTCACAACGGGCAGTATAAGACCTTTCAACGTTTAAGCCCTGCATGAATTTGTATTGAAGCAACATGGTGCTCTCGTAGTTTGGTCAAGGCTGCGTCAAAGCCAACTAGAGTCTTGCGATAAAAATGGCTGTAATGGTTGGTTGATTATGACTTGTTACTTGTGAATATAATTCTAGTGTTTATTTTAATTTATAAAAGTTTTCGGACCGAACGAATCGTTTATATACATTTGACGTTCAAGCTGGAACTTCACATTCACAATCTGGGAACTTCACAATGCAGCAAATATTTTATTGTCTGCCGTTCGTGGTTCTCCTAACAGTTCGTCTTTTAATCGTATCTGATTAATACTACGATTGCTACTTTATATTATGTGTTATTAATATTCGAAAATGAAAAGCTTTTTCATTAATATGAGTATTCGTTAAAACTACAGGTAAGTAAAACAATTAAAAATTTACATTACAACATTACCTAATATAAGATTGCGATCACTGACTTTCAAAAATATGAGGTTTTATGTTTGTATGCAAGTATTTTAGTTTTGTTTTATGCATGTTCAGCTAAAACTCCGTTGTTTATGAATCGATTTAGATGATTTTTTTGTATTGCATAGAGGATAGCTTGAAGTTAGTCCTATTTATATATGGTGAGGATCTGGTTATGAATTTTGAAGATAAAGATTGGAACTTCTTAAAGGATAGAAATCATTGAGCCTTGTTTAAAAAAATTTGCTGTGGCAACATGAACATTGCAGAACTAGAACTTTATTGACCATTTTAAGGTCTGATAATATGTCTCCGAGACAAAAAATATGGCTCCTCAACGGATTAAAATAATCGAACAGTGTTTTGAGTTGTTTTTTTTATACAACTGTTACATTGTAAAGTCAGCATTCATCGTTGAGGTTTTTGAGTCTATGAGTCAGTCATCTTATGATGCTGAATTGGTAAAGAATGCAACAGCACTACTTAATTATAAGAATTTAGGGGATTATACTGAGATTAGTCTACAGAAGTTATTTAGTAGACGACCCCGTAGCCCAGTTGGTAGTGACTATGCCTGCCGAGCGTGGGGTCCCGGGTTCGATTCCCGGTCGGGGCAGATATTTATGTGACAGATAAATGTTTGTTCTCGGGTCACGGGTGTTTGTGATGTGATAATTGTGTATGTCCATGCCACCCGCAACACAGGGAATCCTAGTGCGGGGGTTTGAGTGTGTAAACGTTTTTTTTTTAGTACAGTGTTGGGCAGGGTTAGCGCTTAAAATAAGGTGCGAAAAAGCATTTAAAAAAATAGTTTAGCCGACTTTGAATACCTGTACAATGGTAAGAAAAATGAAAATTATTAAAATAAAATGTTATTACATGCTCTACATACTGAAATGTTTGAAGTCGATGGATAGATAGTTGGTTACATGCAAGTTCATGTATATAACAACTATCTGTCTATCTCTATAGACTGTGTTGAAATTAGTATTTGTAATAAATGTACCGTAATGTATGTAATGTAAAGTGTTATGTTAAAATTTCATTTTCAGGCACAATTAAGTGTTTAGAAATTGGTTAGCAGATATCTCATTTACCACACGGCTTTTCAGCATCGTATTTAAATTAAGCTCTATCCTATGTTTCAAGGCGAACCTAATTTGCGTTTACAAAAGTGCTGATCATATTTTTTCTTCTGTATGTTTCAATTGAAAGCGGCGTAATAATCTTTTTTGTCTCTCGCGAGTTTTGTATTCAGCTTCTCACTTACCTGTGAAGAAAGAAAAGAAAACGTTAATTAAGAGCCAGTGAACAAAATTGATATCATCGGAGAGAAAGTGTATTGCAAACGGATCTACAGTGGGTTATTTGAAAGCTTTGTTGTTTTATATCTTTGTTTAAACAGGTTTTAATATTCAAATGTCAGTGAAATATAATAATAATAAAGATGATTTTGTTATCATAAAAAGCAAATAACTAAACATTACTAAATTAAATATTATTAACTTAAAATCAATACGTAGGTTTGCGATACCAACATTAAAATACCTATTCTGTATTGGCAGTGTATCAATACCAGGTTTGCAATGCCAAATGAGGTAAAAAAGCGTTTAATTAACACGCAGCTGGATATTTAGCGAGCGCCCCGCGCGGTGAGCCGCGAACTAGCATTTGGCAGTGCACGCGCTCGAACACAGCCGGTTCTGTGAACTAAACAACTCGTAAAAGTGTAAAAGTCGTAACGATAGCGGTGCAGGGAGCTGCCTAATATGAGCGGCGGCTGGATCTGCGCCAGTAGCACTCATTATCAGATGGGACGTTCCGGCAACCCTTTCGTTTTACGATTGGCCTGTAATTATGCCTGTGCTGAAGGCGCTGTACTTTTTCAGTTTATGCCGGGGTGGCCCGGGCATATATTGCCAAATAGATGTATTTATCGAATCAAGCCAAATCGTTTACATAGTTTAGTCGCAGGTTCGTGCAACAATGGGCGGTGTTTGCGATATGAAAAAAGTCCCGAAAAATGTCGCCGAGCCACAATAGCTGCGAGCGAGGTTTACGAGAGGCTGCTGATAAAGCGGGCGCGGTATGCGGAGTGCGGGCCGCCTTACGATGTGTTGCCAATTTATACCGCGCGATAAGCTGAGTTTGTTTAGCCTTAAGCGGCGGCGAATTATGGCGGCTAATTTATATACTACAATAACTCACTCACTTATAATGATAGCCGTATGCTAACGATGTATATTTAAAATGTTCGTCTCCCTTCAGCCCATAACAATCCACAGCTGGGTATGTGCTTTGGTGTTACTTGCGTAATACGTTTCGCTAAAAGAAACTTCAAATCCGAGCACATTTTACTGGATGTGATATTGATATATTGGTACATAAATGCACTCGTCGAAACCGAAGTGGTTACGGCGAGATGAATTCTGTTACTGTAAGGTATTTCCGTTCCGTCCGCTACTCCGGTGTTATTGTAACATATTCACGATTCTGGTTGGCGCTCAATTTGCCGAGTACTGAGTGGAATTACATGCAATCCCTCGCAGGGAATATTAGTATGCCAGGGCCGAACGCCACTGGAATGAGGCGACGTGACGTAGACCGACGTCTCTCTGCCGCCTCTACGTCAAAACGCAATAACATGAATATCGTAAACTGGTGATGAAATTCAAGTAATCGTGGAAGGAAATGTAAAGTTTAATTGCTCGTGACAATCGGTTATATTGCTTCGTAGCGACATAAACTGGAGATTGTACACCCTACATTACAATATTGATGTTGTAAAACATATTTTGATTACCTTGTGAAAGTCTCGTTTCTTACCTTGTATATGTTTCAGTTAACAAAATTTTTTACTGTACATCTTATAATTTATCAGAAAAATTACTTCATCAACGTCGACATTAACACGATTTCAGTTCGACCGTGACCGAGTATGTGTGATCATGTAAATCACGACTTCGACTTATTTTACAATATGGTAAATTATTAAAAAAATACGGTAAATTGCACGCTGTTTATTTTCACTAGGCTAACATCAGTAGTGAATTATTGAGAGTTCTAATACACATTGTTCAGTGTAATTAGATCTCTGTATAGTAAAGTATGAAGGTGGTGTTTATGGTTCAAGTAATGTTGGACATAGTATTTTTTCCCACGCTTTTCCACTTATCCATCGGTGGCGAGCTGTGTTTGTGTGTGGTGTATGGTGTGGGGACTTAGATCGGATGATTAAATGGTGAGTGATATGGCGGGGTTTCTATTATTATTGTTGTTCGATATTAATTTAATGCATTGTAACATTGAGAGAGGGGCAGTGGTGTTGAGACACAAAAAACCATAGGTTGTAAAAATGTCTACTTCAAAGTTATTGTATTTAACAGTGGTTTTGATTGTTCAAAGGTACAGTGGAAAACAATAGTTATCACTGCAACATAGTAATAACTATTTACACCTCACTTGGTTCATGCAATTTATGGTAAAAAATATGATTATAATTGATGAAAATGATATTTTGCCAATGAGTGATGAATTACAATGGTAAATGAATTTTTGGTTGAAGACTAAACTTAATTTTTTTATCACTTAAAAAAGTAAAGATTTATGACAATACTAGAATGAATTATTTTAAACGTGTTTTCAACTATAATACCTTAATAGAAAAAAATGACATTATACAAATGGGTGTATTATGAAAGCTATTATCTAGGTAAGCAATGTTTTTTTTATTTTTTATTAGTGTGAGTATGGGAAAAATGTGTATGTTAATTGTAGGAGGAAGAAGTGTAACTAAAATTTTAATATTTTAAAATATTTTTAGTATGAATTTCTCGGTCGTGAGTATGGAAATAGGTATGATTATACGAGTCGATCACTCCTATATAAGCAGTTGTGTACAGGTATTTCCAAGCATTCTATAGTGGGCCTATTCATAGCAATAACATTAACTCCCGTAAATAGAAACTTTGTGCATTATAAACAATACTTCCTGTGGCAAATTGTGGATTGTCAACTTCATAACAGTGCTTATTATGTGTGACGATTGCCTTTAAATACAACAACATAACAATTACAGTTATCAAGAAACCATTACCACCGTGCAAGAAACATGAAACACTTAATGTATGATGTGCGCAAGAGGGATTGGATAACAGAGAAGTGTCTCAAACATGTTGTGATATACATATCCTTCTTTGTAGAGTGTACGACACGAACGGACTTACGGATGAAGATGTCTACGCTGTGATTTGCATCTGGCAGGACACACTTAGAGGGGACATCCAGCGGTGGTGGTAACGTTGATTGCGAAGACTGGCTTCAAGTGCTGACCAGCTTACCTTCACAGTATATCGGATACAAAGTTTTCAGCATGAACTTAGGAATATACTTTTAAATATAATTTTGACAGTTATTGGTTACATCAGAGAGAACACGGTTTATATCAGAGAATATATGGTAGTGATATAAGTTCTACCGCTTTTATTAAAATTTTAACTGATCTAGGAAGTAAAGGTGAGTTGTGGGCGTATAAAGGTGGATGTGTACAAAAAGTCTATTATAGATTTTGGGGTACAGATATATAAATGGAGAAACGTATTATTTAGGTATCTCCACCCCGCTACTATGACACATTTTACTTGCTTGCCGATTTTGATAATGTCATGTTTGATATAAGTTTTAAAAACGTTGTAAATTGTAATCTGCCATTATTTTTTGAACATTTGGACACTCAATAAATTTTAATAAATTAAAATCAATCAACATAAAACAATAATAATAAAAACAAAAAAAAAACAATAATAGAAACCTAGCTTGTAGAAATTAATCATATTCGTTTTAGATAGTAAATAATATTTAATTAAGGCAAACCCTGCTGTTGAAGTGTGTTCATATAAAAATAATATCCTTTTAAATAAACTGCTACGTTAATTTTCTGATTTACTAATTGATTAATATTTATATATAGTATAAAATGCACCTTTCTTATCATACCCATTTTTATCTAAAACCACAAATCTCATCACAACCCCCGCCCGCGACCCCGCGCCTTTCGCACCGCTGCACCCCGCCCTATCAACTCACTATCTAATCCCTCGACTTGACCCCTCCAGACCATTCACCACGCACAGATACACAGCTCTCTACGAATTGACACCAAAGTCCCCACCATCTATAATAACCCCGACTCCACACACCATACACCGACTGAGAGTTCTCCACCGGTGGACATATTGAAAAAGCGGGAGAAAAATCACATACACCTAACATTATTTGGCCACCACACACAGCCATCATATCATACTGTATAGAGATATCCGTAAACTGGCTTAATGTGAATTACAACTCTCAATAATTTACGTCAATGTAATTTAGATTTTTACAGCAAATACACAATAAAGAACGTATAAATTCGATCGCCTTTTGATAGTGATTGATTGGATATGATTAAACTGTATTTTTATCCTGAATTATACAGAGAGGACGGCTATGAAAGATGGAAGTCGTTCCGTCACGACCAGTATAAATCCCTGACGTGCATGGAGCCTATAAAGTACCTCAATTCTACAGTAATCCGTCGCATTGATGATGAGACACGACAAGCATACGTTTTCTATATATTCGCTATATTATAGAATTAATTATTCAAACAGTAAGTTTGTTAAAAATACATTGAAAAGTTTCAAATCAGGCCGGCTTTCCTAGCATTCAAATCAGGAATACAAGAAAAATATTTTCTTTACGGCAGTACCTATCATAATCGTTTCTTGTCATAGTTTCTTAACTATTATTTTAGTTTTGTTTCGTTAAAAAATAATATACCTACCTCCTTAATGTTACCTTCTCGTATAAATTATTTTTAATTATCGATTAATATACAACATGTTTTTTTGTTACTGTGTTTTATTGTACAATAAATAAATTACTTGTTACACTGGTTATAATTAAAAGTGTGTGTGTGTGGGTGGTTTGAAAATTTATGACGTAACTGGTTAACGTCATCGGTGACCGTACCGAGGAAGCGTTCATTAAATTTTTCATTGAAAAAGTTTTTCTTTTAATGAATAGGTTTGGACGAGTTGATTAAATTTCAGCACAAAATTTCGACAAAAAAGAGTTTAATAAATTAGTTTAGTTCGAGAGGGTTCGCATTCTATTTATGTTAAAAATAGTTTCACCGTAGATTGACGTTTCACGTCACGTAGTAAAGTATCGAAGTCTTGCAAAAACTGGGATTAGACTCATAAGTTTATCGTTTTTGACTACTAGCTACTACGAGCTCCTTTCCAGGCAGTTTGGGAAATGCCAGAACATAATGATATGTTTTAATTACAACTAGGGCTGCTGCTAATGCTTTGGCATATTTAACAACAGAAACAGATGAGATTCCGTCAGAGCCAGTCCCTTTTGTAACATCAAGTCTTTTTAACGCTCTGAAGATTTGATATTTAAACACAGATATAGGCGTCAAATAATTGGCACAGATAAGCGTTTGTGATTCTCGTAATAGTCATATTATTCGTCTTGTACCCTGAAGAGTTCATGAATTAATTCTGTTAAGAATTAATTTAAAAACAGTAAATATTTAACGATATATGTAATAAAATAGTGTAAATAAATAAGTAAAACAACATTAATGGAATGGGGATTTAATTGAAAGAACAAAATTATCCGTGAAGATGAAACGTCGAAGTGTCCCTGCCCCTCGCCGGGGACCGTCAACTCAATCTTGCCCCATTACGCGAGACAAATTGGAAAAATATTCAATTACACCATGCTAAATATTGGATTATATCAAGGCAAATTACAATTTTAGCGCTGGGGACTAGTACTGCAAGGTGTGAAGGGGATATTCATAAGTTTCATTCATGACGTTTCATGTTTTGTAGTTTCGGCGTTTGATGTATGTGTATCTTTTTTTCAAAATTAAACAGTGAAGTATTTAAAACACGGTCGTAATTTATATTTATATAATTGTTTATATTTATATAAGCCAACATGTCTATCGTCGACGATCATGTAACATTTGACGACTTTTGGTGAGATCATGCTTTATACCTATGGCAGGTGGCGCCCAAGGTAATCTTGTATTTTATTGTATTTTTATAGATTTCAAAGATTTATATTTAATTATATTGTAGAACAATGGCTGGGGAAACAGCTAGTGAAACATTAAATTAGTTCACAATGAACATCTTCTTTAAAAACTCATCTAATACGTAACTTAAAAATTGTTATGTACATACTTACGTACTATATTATTCTCTTTACATGTATCAATCCACGGAGCGCGAAGGTAATAGACAAATTGCCTTTCATAGATATGTTTTTAAATATTTTATTTTTTGACGTCCATTTCACATGCAAAAATTTTATCACTTCAGCTCTCAAATAATACCGAAGAATGTCTGAGTTTCGACGGCCAAAAGAGAGACATTTTTACAAATAACACTTTTGATGAAATTTCATCAAAGACAAGTGGGCGTGGTATTAATCGACAGCCGGAGTAATTGGCAATTAATCAACTGCGTTTTCTATTTGAGTCGGCGACGTACCAGTTTGGCTCCTAACGATATTGAGACTGCACCGTGTGCCGCCATAGGACACTATTTCATTCTTCGGATCGATCAAAACTTTAACTTTGAAGGAAAATGGGAATCTGTCTCGATAACAAAGACTGATTGATGGAATTATATTACTTGATATAATTCCATCTGGCTTAATGAAACTGCCACTTAAAAGCTTACTAAATACTGGATGATTATAATAGAGACAAGAATGGATATGAGTTGGAAATAAAATAAAGTAGTGTTTTATGTAGCTACACGTTGAGCAGAAAATAATAATGTCCTTTGGATTTCATGGCATTGCTTGTTTCTGAACACTTCATGGTAGGAGCCGTAGGAGCTTGCTGGAGCGATGGCGTAGATAGACTATCGAGTAGTGTTTGTGAAAACCTGTTTGGAATATAACTTTTTAATTAAGATTTCATTTTCAAGATGATCTGAATAGTTTAATCTGGTTGACCGTAATTTTTATCGGAATGAATTTAATGTACGTTTAAAATCCATTAACCCATACATCCAGTCAGATATGCTGCAAATGGCTTTTTATTCGATCAAGTTTATTTCCCATAAAATTCTCACACCTGTATAAAAGAAAAAATGTAACTAGATATAATAATAATAATTACTAGGGACAAATTGTTGTTTTTTCTACTTCAATACAGTACGATTCAAGGACTGATTGAAAGGAAGAGCGTATCTTAGGTGCAGTTTAATAATTCCTTACTGTATTATATTTATATCCCACTGAGCGAGGTACGGCGAGCGAACAAACCAGGTATTTCATTTTAGACGATAATTTATGGTTTTACGATGGAAATTTTTTAAAATCGTTTAGGAATTTTCATACCTATCCATTAATTTAAAAACACTCGAGTTCGCCCGGCAGTCATCACTTTACCTTATTCGATCATTTCGGTTTATTAATATAGAATTATTTAGAAAGTTGGTCACACCGCCATCTATCCTAGCATAACGATGAACCATCCTCTTGAGAAGCAACCATACAATTGAAGTCATACTTCAATCGATCAAGTCTTTCAAAACTTTCACGATGCTGACTAAGTCAGAGGCAGATTCATGTTCTTATTTGAAAATTAATTTTCAGATTCTTTTACGTTAATTCATTGTGACGAAATACGTAATTTTATTACGATCTGTAATCCAGTGTGATTGGGAAAGTCTCCAGATAGGGGCTCCGCGATTAGATCGATGTGACTTTATTAGAACCGAATTTTTACAATATAATTAAGTAAATTTAAATGTCGTTCGCTCCATATTTCAAATTATAAGAATAAGAAGTGGGACAACCTACAAATTCTTGAGACATTGCATAATTTCTCCATATATTTTACTAATGGATTGTGTCCTCGTTAAATATAAATAAGTGAATATCGTTATGGTAGTAAAGTACTTCGAATTAGAGTGTACATTACGCGATTAACCGAATATTTCGCATAAAAATCAGTATATGTAGTAATTATTAATTCATCCAGTGATGTACATGGCCAATATGTCTATTTTGGTATAATGCAAAATTAGTTACGTGTAGGTTTAAGTCACTCACGCAATGTACGGAGTAATTCTAACAAAAATATACAAGCATAGAAGTACATTAATATAGTATGTACGGGGATTATGGGAAACGCATCGACGACCCCCGGACGTGGTGAACAGTGCCCCAAACGTGATTTGCATTATCATTGTCTATAGGGTTGTGACGTATCATAACTCTATCGCATAAGCATATAACACTAGCATGACTGAGTAAATTCGGAAAATCGTCTCTACAAGACATCTACATAAACATTATTGTTAAATATAGGATCGTAAGTGGCAAATGAATGATTTCAGACGGCATTGGGTGGGGTAAAATTAGTAGAGATAATTCAGTGTCTAATAGAGAACAATGAAGAAAGAAATTATAATAGTGCGTTTGTGTTATAGTCTATTAGTATTAGTAAGGTATAAGATTCGTTTGGCACTAAGACCATGAGAAGATTTGGTGAAATAACACTTATTTTCGAAATTGACAAACAAAGGATCAGTTCATTAACGGGACATCACAATATCTCAATATCATCGTTTGTCATCTCGACACGTGTATACACACAACTAGTTAGACAAATGGATCAGACGGGCATTACGTCGAAGTGATTTATTCGGAGGTATTTGTAGACGGTGAGTTTGTACCGGGCATCGCTGTAGAGTGGATTGCACCGCGACACCTTTCAAATAAATTGTCTTGAGACTAGCCCGAGACGGTAAACAACTCACAGTATGCAGATGTTCGTAGTATCCAAGCACATTTCTTTCCCTCAATGGTTAGTACTGGCCCTCGAATTTTTTCGCCTCTCGCATTTACTTACGCTTCGAAATTGATTTCACTATCTGCCCAACCTCCCTGTTTAATCTACAGAGTAGAGTTGGATGGTTTACCTAGCTTTCAATAATGGAAAAAGCTGGTTTTGTTCAATCACATAGCAAAAAATAATATGTAGTATAGATAAAGTGGTCTATGGAGTTTAGAGGTAGGTACACTTTGGCAAACAAACTTCAATTATCACTGATCATAATACACGCAAAACTTAACCATTAGCAGCGGCCATTTTGTGTCTCCAGTAATGAAGAGCGCAAAGTTTGACAATTAGCGCAACCTTTCACCTTGTTCAGTGATACCTCTCAATTCCAAGCAAACAAGTTGATTAATTACCGGACACCGCTGTAAGTTCCGATTGAAGAGCGCTAACTTCGAGTAAAGCCAAATTACATGGTTGAAACTATGCAAAATATTGCGTCACAGGATGCAGGCTATACTTCAAAACTTAATTTTAACAGCAATTATCACTGCAATGTTATTCGTAGGACGTGGTTTCATACTCTACCGGTAATATCGTTGTTAATTAACAGTTCGCGTTTCTATACTGAGAATGTGGCTCTTTAAAACCTTTAATGGGTCCTTCAATGCTGATGTATTATGAAAGTTTTGAATCGCATTATTTTTAATTATGGTTGGAATTCAAAGAATATTTTCGCTTTTGGAAAATATTGTATCACATAACGTTCATAAAGAAATAAACAAGAATCTATGATACAAGTATTTTTGTTAATTTATTTCCTTTTGTTTTGTTTCATTATTCTTTCTTAAACTTAAACACCACTTAAAACTTAAAACACCAGAGTTCTACGAACAAATTTCATGCCTAATTCCATTTTCTATTTCACTTACTAATTAAACCCGTGAATGCAATGTTTTATGTTAGAACTGAAACAATGAAAAAAATACAAAGAATATACTAATCGAGGAGTTTTTTTTGCAAGGGAAGCAATGAAATTCCTACATAATGTCGAAATTGCATCAATAACACTGAACGATAAGTTCATATATCCAGATATAGCTATTTTTATTACAGTTCACTTGTGTATAAGTCCATTTTGTGTCAGAATAAACATAATTCCATTAATTATTGTTTGCAATTTTAACGTGTGATGTTCCATTTTTTTTGTGGGCAATAAAAATAATTCCAGTAACACGTTGTCGCCACGAAATTGGAGTCGCAATAGCGTTGACGTCAGGCTGCCAAATTACCAACCCTCGCGCCCTACCAACTTTTCAACACTATCCCCGCTGTGACGATTGCTTATTTTTATTATTGCCATAATAATTTGTATAATTTAGAATAACTAACCTAACCTAACCTAAAATAATTGATGTTTAATAAATTTCTGTTACAGTGTGTAAAGTATTAATACATTTTTTAGTTCAGTTAACGAAAAGCCAATCTTTGCAATAAAATACAATAATAATAATAATAGTAATTATAATAACGGATTAACTAATTTAGTTTATCTAAATATAAATACGAATTGAACACTAAGCATTGTTTCCGACCAACATCGTTTAACTAAACAAAACTTGCATAAGGCATGAATGGTATTGCATGATTTAATTTGATAAAACTAAACGAGAAATAAATAAAATAAGGTGATACCAACATTTAAGTTTAAAATAAATCATCCACTGATTGTCACTTAAAGGGTGATAACTTACTTAACTTTTGCCTACAGCCGAGTAAAACTATCTTCAATGTGTACTCAATCATTTTCGCAATTAATTATTTATTGGTAAAAATATTAATACTTTGAAAATAATGAAGAGAGGTGGTAATGAGTATTATAACGTGCACGGCTCGCTGAACACATATCATATATACGGGTATAGCTCATAGCTGTCGCGTATACACGTCCTTACTGCAGTAGTATACACAGGACAGGACGTACGCTTGTAAAGTCACAAAGTCACATATCTATACTAATACTCGTATTATAAAGAGGAATGCTTTGTATTTTTGTATGTTTGTAACGAATAAACTCAAAAACTACTGAACCAATTATATAAATTCTATCACCATTAGAATGCTACATTATCCCTGAGTAACATAGGCTATATTTATTACTAGAAACATTAAGACATCTTTGCTAAAAAAACTACAGTAACGTGAACCAAGGTGTAAAAAAATTAGCTTAAAAATTTCTTTCATCGCATACGCTGCGGTACCTATAGATAAAGTACACCCGTGCGAAGCCGGGGCGAGCCGCTAGTAGAGAATATTTGTGAATTGCATTACATTCATGGTTGTGATGTATTTTTCATTCGTCAAGTGTAAGGAGTCTGGCGTGTTACGTGCGATAGAACTTCGCCCCAAAAACATCTATTCAAAGAATTAGCAGTTTATTGTTTTCAAATTTACAGCCACGAATAGCTTGATTGTTGTTTAAACACGTGTCTTGTGGCTCCAAGTTTGTCTACGGCGTAGCAAGTGAAGACGATTCGTGTCGTTAAGCTGCGTAGATTCTTGGCAGCCAGTACGAATGTGCGAGTTGCCAGCGGTATAGATAAACCCGTAGATGGGCCATTAGCCCATACAGATGGTGAGACATGGGCTTGCGTGCACCTTGGATTATAAAGCGTATCTCAGCTATAGATATATGCAATCAACTTAAATAATAAACAAACGATAATTAAAGTACCAAAATGATGCAAACCGGTGACCATCGGCTTTACAATACAAATTTGTAATGTAAAAAAAATAAGTCTTAAAAAGATCAATTTTGAAAACTTTCATTGAAAAATAACATGATTACTAACAAATGTTTAGAGATTAGCACGAATTCCGTTTTCATAAAGCCTGACTAGCTACCACCTTTTCCAAATTTTCGGTATTCCTCAGTACACATTAGGTATGCATCTGTAAATGATTTGGAACAGGTGCCCTAAGATAAAGTCAGATCTTTTCAAAATAATGCCTATGAACTGCAAGCCACTTATTACCCACTGAAACTCATTCGTTACCGCTATAAACTACTATAACATCCATTTTTATTTACGTTAATTTTCCATTACATATATTTACGTTTGGCACCTTCATACCGTTTACGAGAATGTAACCACGATAATTTATTACAATCCCTGTTGCCTAGGTTTCATAATCGAAAGCTGCAAGTAGAAAGTATATCTAAAATCGATAGCCATAATGCGTCTTTAGATGCAGTCGCGTGTGAATGGAGCGCATACAATCTCGTCTAAGTGTGAAACAGTAGGGTATCAAATGCACTACGAATGCAAATCAAGCGGCCAGGTGTAACAGGAAGATAATGGGGATTACTGGATGTGTGCGATTAGATTACCGTACGTTTAGAGCTATTGATGAAATTAGAAGAAATAAGATACATTCTAACAGTTTACGTGTTATTATTATGAAGACAAAATTTACATTTGCCCAATTTATATTGATTTGATAAGATTGAATTATATGTATTATTAAAAAAAAGTCATATAATTATAATGTTATATTATAATTGATTCATGAATGTGCTCTTTAATCCCCGTCCCTGGCTTTAGACATTAAAAACCAAAATGTTTTGCATTGGGTATTTGGCTGCAGCCAGACATTTAAACATAACAACTGCCATATATGAATAATTATCGTGAACTGACTGTTGACAGGTATATATATAATCATATACATATGATTGAAATGTAATTTTATCTGTTTAATTCTATTTATTATTTATTATTTAGTAGATAATTTCATACGATGTACAAGAATTATGAAACGTACCTGACTTTATACAGTCATACAGTCAATCGTCCAATATGTTACTGCTTCGTCAATTTGACAAATTGTTGTGGTAAGCCAACGTGTAGTGATCTCTGTTGTAGATATCGCAAACAGATGAAACGTTTACCTATAACGTATTAATCACGGTATGGGAGTGCGCCTGTTTTCTGTACGTTCGTGTAGTTATTTTTGTTTGGCAGTTTCAACTGATAGTTTTTTCTATCAATATTTTTTGCAGTACCGGCTGAATATCTCGAGGCGATGGTTAATGATCTTTTGCAAGATCACTTCTTGTATATAACCTTCAAATGAAATGATTGATCAAGGTGTTACGATGTTACACTGAAATAACTCTACGTTTAAAAAGGGTTAGAAAATTTCTATACGGTTTAATAAATATTGTATTTTTGTGTTGCCTATCTTCCGTACCGTAGAATTACTGTTATGGTAACGTAATAAAGCAACTTTGAGTCGATAAGCGATTGAAAGCGGATGTGAGATGAACTTTCTAACAACATGAGTTTACAGTAATGTTTGTCTGTTAATTGGGGCAACGTAAACTCATGACTAAGAAGGTATTACTTGCTCATAATGAAACAGCAATCAAATCTGTATATGGGAAGTAAAAGGTAAATAAGAGAGATTTAGCAAATAATTTATTACAAAATCAAACCTTGATTTGTACATTATGATTTTCACTGGTATAAGTAACGATGGGTTATTTTAATGTCAATAGCCGACAAATGAGCTATCGGATCATCTAATGGTAAGTGGCCGGCCACGTATGGATTTGGTAATGTCCCAGGTCTCAAAATATTGACGGTCAAGAAGGGTCCATGAATTATTTCTAATAGTAATTCTAAATTTAATATTATTTTCATCTCAATAGATTTAAATAGTATACCTACTTCTAAATAGTTTAATTTGAACACAGCATAAAATTAATACTAAGAATGGAAAAACAAAGGACATCTAGTACGAGTACAACACAAAAATAATACCTTTTACCTAGTTCAAAATTTATTACCAAGTTTATTGAGGATGTTAGTAATCCGAATTTACAATAGAATTTCTAGTTAATAACTCTGTAATCAGTCGCAAACGTTTCGCTTACGACGCTTTGGAAAAGGACCTCGGATAGGTCTGACGAACAGTCTGATACGATTCGGATAGACGAGTCTGTTTAAAATACGAATATATATCAATTACATTTATTCAGACACTCGGGAATCGTTCAGTATTAAAATTGATAATGGTGCTTTATTCTAATACCTATTCGTGTCTTTGTGCATAAATTTATTCGTCAGGTTACGTCTTACATCTTTATTCTACGTTCTTCTTCTATTTTTTCGTTGAATGCTTACACACGATCGCTCACTCAAGGAGGTTGTGATGGGCCGAGCAACGAGTGCACACATCACACCCAGGTTGAGTGAGTAACCGGGAATAAGTCGTAGCTTTTTCTTCAATCTTCAATCTTCGATCGTCTTCTGTTTTCTCTTATAAAATTTCTTCTTTTAAAAACAAGTGCACAAGTAAATATATAGGAAACTAAAGAAATAAAATGAGTTAGAAATTATTTCATGTGACTAAGGAGAAGATTTCAAAAAGTAAAAACCGTCCATGGCGAGGAAAATAGATTACTAAGCCGCACCGCAAATCGATCTAACGTCTTATTCCGGCTATTTCGATGGCAATAAGTGGTGTTTGAATATTTTAGACTAACTTCCCTACTATTTATGAATCTATTCATTATATGTATAGTGCAGCCGTGTTTTAGTAGAAACTTACATTTATAGAAGTTGTTAATAACACTTACTCTTAATAAACTCTATAAAGTATTACATTTCTATCGACGGCTAGCAACGTATAGCCAGTTTTATTACTTTCAATTTTATCGGGTAATAATCCAAAAGACCCAGTTAATTAATTAATTGGATTCACATAAAAACGGGGTTATTCATGGTACTTATGAGAGGACGTCAACGACAACTTTTATAGTCGGATAACAGAAGGGGTGCGGTTCTGAACGCCATCTATTATTTACAGTACGAACTACGCTTGGCCTACCCTCGTTTACATCACAATTAATTTAATTTGCTTTTTCACAGGCTTCTTCCATTCCTTCATTGTAATATGGAGGGTTGAGGGCGTGAATTTTCTCGTGATTTGGTAACGAAGGCGGTAATTAGAGAAAATTGTGGGGTTTCTTCATTTGTTTTTAACTGTTTATCATAGCGCGCGCTTGTTTTGAATGCTGCCGGAATTAGCGGTAATGTTCTTTTATAATTGCTTACCATTTTCATCCGTATGAACTTGTATACACAAAATCGTTTTTGATATTTATTAATAACAGTCAAGTTCATAGGTGAGTTATGTAAGGTTTAATCGTTATTACATTAAAGAATACTATTACATTCCTAAAACAAATATGTTATTATCACATAAGTAAGTTTGAATTCTAATACTAAAGCTAAATAAGTATATAAAATATCTATGGTAAAGAATCTGATACTCAGACCGTAACAAATCGATTAGTGACCTTAAATACCAGCTAACATGTTGCATTCAGTAGAATGGTATAGTATACATTTACCTAAAACGATTTATTCTAGTATATTTTAATTTAAGAAGAAAATAAATTGGAGATATCAGACTAAATATTAACGCCATACACATATTCTTTTGTTTTTAATTGAATTTTCATTTGGGACAGACAGGGTATTTAATGTCAATGATGTTCAATTACTCTTAGAGTACTAGGTCTTCATACAATGAAGTATTAATGAAATCAATTGAATCAATGTCACTAAAAGTTGTTTCCTTTGCGTATTTTTGTAGCAGTTCTAAATTAAAATCCTTGGATATATAAACGTGGACATCTGAGAAAATGTAATAATTCGTCATCAAAGAAAAAATTTGAAACACTACATTTATTGTGAACGAGGTACCTTGAGGTAGTTTATAGGGTATTGAAGTAGAGGCATTTGAACTAGCAGAACAAAACTAAAGTAACTAAGCATATGTTATTTAGTTAATTTATGTGATTAGGGATTTATCCGTATTTTTATGACAATAAATCATATAATAAGTAATAATAAGCGGCTCGGCCACTGATCGAAGATCAACGAACCTCTAATCATTTTACAAATGTCACAAACTTACGTGGAACATATCTACGATTTAGTTGTCTAAGCGGTAGTCCATGATATTCCGTCCTTTTGAAGGTTTCTGATAAATTACACAAAAGACATCGCCGGTCATTTACCAAGGATCAATCGCAGGCACCTTTATGTCGAGATCATTTATCTAGATGTGTGTATCGCACCATTAGAATGAAAGTGAGTTAACTCAAAATTCCTGAAATTCCAGATTTTACTATAAATTTATTTAAAAAAGTCTACTCTAAAACCCCATGGTGAAAAAGAGCCCGAATTATGAGTGAGAAACGGAAAACCTCATACATCAGTCTCTTTAAATTTACTCAATGGTACATTTTTGAAAACTTTCTTCGTCATTTCCCATAAATTGCAATTGTTGAGTTTAGTCCCTTTCATTCTAAGGTCGGAGAAAATTCATAGGATACATTCATACACCAAAACAGGCCTACTAGTTTAGAGTATTATATTAAATAGTATTAACAATTTGTCGTCATCATGTTCAGATTATAACTGGTAACTGGCTGTTAGATATAATTGCGTCAACTATGATAAATTATATAATTGTAAAATTTTTAAATTTCATACTTTATTTTTTTATATGATATATAGTTTAAGGTATAATTAATTTTTTGTGTTATTTTACTTTATTACATATAATATTTTATTTTTATTAAACCCGTAATGTAACTTAATTGTATTACGTATCTATCACTGTTCATGAGGATTGAGGTGAAACACGACATATCCGCTTAATGTGCCGTAGCAATATCGGCAATTTTGTTCGTAAGTCAATGTCTGACTTACACTGCGCTATGGGCGGTGCAGAGCTGTGTAGACTCCCGTATCAACTAATCAATTTACATTATTTATTACCAATCATTTTTTTTCTTTTTTCTCCCGTGTCAATTTACTTTACTATATGGTTGACATCGTTTGACACCTATTTACGTTGGAGTAAAATTAATTTTCTGATTTCAATATAACTTATACGCATATACATTTCGTTAGAATATTGAAATCGTCATCCTACTAGTGTTGCATTATTCAGTGACTTAATAAATATGCGTATTGATTTTCAAAGCCAGATTTAGCAGTTATTGCAACACCGTATCGCATGACGGGAACATGATATCGTGCGGTCGGTATTGAGTATCGGCGGACATGCGCACGCGCCGGTGACGGAAGCCGCCCATGAGCGCGTTTCCGTTCATGATAAGGCTTCAATTGTTATAATACAAAAATTACATTTATAATTATGCGAGGAAGTAAGCCAGGATAAAATTTAAAAAGTGATGTTGAATTCAGTGATATTATTCAATTCAACTGTAATTCAGGCGATTACCGATGAAATGTCTAGCATAAAAATGTATTATCTGTATCTATTTGACATTCGATTATTTGTATACAACATAATTAGAAATAAATATTAATAAAAAAATGAATGGAATAAAAAGATCTGTAATAAGCTGTATTACATTTGCGACTACTAAAGTTTGGTAACTGTAACGTTGGTTGTTAAGTGACACACTATATGACGTGTAAATGAAGTCTTTGCACACAGTAAAATTGCTATAAATCTTCGCCTAAGTGAGCATAGATAGAGTTTAAGCACGCGCTCGCGTCGCCGCCTTCAATCTAAGTTTGGCGAGCGACGTTCGTCCGCTAGACTCCTGCATAATGAAATGGTGATGCTCAAGAATTCACAACTTTGACGATACCGGCGATAATTAAGTCCATGTTGCTCGACATTATTATTCACATTTATGCATAAATCTCATCCCCTCGTACCGGTTTAGAACCGTACTTTTCCACAAACTTTTTGCTTCTTATTAATGCGCTCAACCTCGCTTTCTTATCTTTCACGCAAAAACATTTATCTAGTATCTGTCACTTAAAGCCTTTGCTCTCGTGTAAACGGATGACCTTATTTTTTGCTAAAAGGCCCCAGCTATCAGTTCGTCCCGCGGCACAATATTACCCTGTACGGCGATATATCGCGTTCGAATCACGTCATCGTTCACCCTCAGCGGGGCGTGGCTCCTAAAGGATGAGTTTACGGGGTGTTTCGCATAATGCCCGCGGCAAAAATGGGTTCTTGCCGCTCTCGTCAAACCTCTACGTGACATTAGCACGAAATTTAAAAAAATAACACTTTTACGATCATCGTAACATGTTGGTCGGATAAGAAAATAATATCAGAAAATTGTGGAACATTTCGAGTATATCAACAATGTTTGTAACAATTTAAAAACTATTGTAACAAATTTATTGTACGGGTATCTTTATACATATATACACGAGCTTTACCCAACGGAGCATCATCAAAGTAACCGGTCTTTACGACGGTTAACAACAAACTAGTTATTGAAATAACTTGTTATTAAACTTATCGTATAAATTTACTCACACACTGATGCAAATAAGATTTTAAGAATTAAAACAGCAGTTACAGTTTTTGCATACGTTTCGTGAGATCGGTGATTTGGCTTGATGATCAATTGGTTGTACACGTGATTGATTTCGTTTAAAATCGTAATAATTCAATAGTGATTTATATACGTACACATCTCATTGCACAATATCTGACTGCGTAATTTAGTGCACTAATATCAAATGTAGATATGTGGATATGACAACACATTTGTTATAAACGTCCATGGGACATTTGCAGGGAGCGCCTGTTATGAATCCAGAGTGTGATGGATGGATTTGCTGCAACCCGTCTACTGTCATATATATTTATTGCGGATTTACCCATTAGCTACAAGTACATCGCTGTTGGTTTATTGTTTAAGTGTCATGTTGTTTCTTACAAAATAGAATCTACTGGATGCTTGATATTTCGTAATGTTTAATTGGAAAACAACATTCTGTTCCGTTGAATTTTTTTATTTCTATTTTTTTACTTCACAAAAACACGCTTTTAATAAATTAAATTTTACTCGTTATATTAAATTTGTTTGTTCTATTAATAAACACTAGTTAATGACCGTACTGACAATAAGATAATAGTTATGAATTTATTATACTTTCATCTGATTTTAATACAGATGTAAATTTCAAAAATTAAGACATCCAGAAGTGGGTGAAAATTAAATTATAAATTTTCATTACTTTCATACATTTATGCAGGTTAAGCTATATATATATATATATGTATGTATGTATATATGTCTTACTCTATGTAGTACTTTGTAAAAAATGTTTGAGTAGGATGAGAACATTTCAAAATTTCATGAAATAGGATTAAATTAGAATAGATTCCGCATAATTATGAAGTAAATTAAAAATTCCTGAAAGCAATTTGTTGGAAACTTCTCTCCTTTTCGATCGAACGACAGAAAAAAAATAAGTTCCGTCTTGCTAAAGTCGCTTGGAAAGTTGAACAAACTTTAAAGACAAATTGTCAGTTTCTAAGTGAAGCAAACATTATAAGGCTAAAACGTTTGAACAAGAAATTGTGTGATCCTATAACTAGTGAGTGTGTTGTGATGGAACAGAGTCGCAAGTTTATTTGTTTGACTTAAGTTTAGTTATTATATTATATTGTTTACGGTTAAGTAAACATAACGAACTGAGGCATTAATATTAACGCACTAGGTATTACGAGACCAGAACAAAAGCTTAATTCATAAATTTAAGCTTTTCTAAGAAAACTCATGGTTACAACATACGAGTTTTGGAATTGTATTGCTAATATTATCTATGCATTTAATTTATGTTATGTAATCTATTACGCTATGTGTATGCAGAGAAACGAATCCAGTTCCAATTTCTTATTGTAAATTCTGATTTGTTTCGGCATATGTTCTTTTATAAGTAAATGTGCAAACGAGGTAAATGTTTGACGTGTGATGTAATTTTGGACGTCAAATACAAGGAAGCCGTAAGTACTGTTCACCGTTTAAATTTAAGCAAAATGTAACGCTGTTTTTCTTGTAAAATGCTCTCAGTAGATACGTGGCTATGTTGATATGTATTAATGTGTGCGACACTACGATGGAGCACTTAGCGGGGAGCTTTCGAGGCGGGGTCGCATCAATCACAACACAATTTTATATCAAATGTCGCTCTCAATCAATTTGTGCCAGGATCGTGTTCTCGCTACGACAGCGACGCTCAGAAAGACGTAGGAGTCTTTTTATACATCCTAGAAAATTATTCATGTAAATAGGTAAAATTTATTTTGTTTTGATCAAGTTTATACATATATATACGGCGTTTGGTAAAACATAACACATTTTTTAGCTCAACCGGTATTTCAAGTTACTGTAGACGACCTTAATGGACGTAACTGTTACTGTACCTAATAATATTTAAAACAATGATACATTATAAATTTGAAATTGTGATAATTTACTTTGAGTTTAAACCATAAAGTTAGTTCGAGCGTAATAGAGGAACACAGTGTGCGAGTGAGATTTCGTGCTTTACGGAAAAACCTACTTGTGAGAAAGAGAGCAAAAGAATTGGTCAGAGGACTGTTTTTAAACTATTTACTCTCCATTAATCTCCTGTCAAAAATAGCTTTTTATTTTATTAATTTCTTTTCAATCTTACTGTATTTTATCGGACAAAAAACAGTAAACACGATGAAGTTGTGTATGATGTAGTTACTTATAACAATAACCCTAACAAAGAGACAATCCACAGGTAAGTACCGATTGTTCAATACTACTTTCATGGTACTTATTTTTATAGAAATTGATCTTAAAATTAAATATATTAAGATTGATAATATGGAGTAAATGCTCCATTTTATGAATAATAACTTATTTTTCATAATTATGTGTAAGATAAAAATATATTGTGTACGTGAAAATGATATCGTTTCGTGTAGGACTTGCACAAAATATATCGATAAGCGGATAATTTTTAAATAGGTATAAATAAATATTTTGTTTTACCTAGGTTTTTATTTATATATTGATTTTCCGTTACAGCTTGTAAACACATTGGACAGGAAGTAGATTAGACTGTTATAAAAGTACATCTTTGGCTCTTGAATAGTATTAGCTTCTTAGATTGATGAAATTTTGCCGATATGACTAATATCCGGCGAATTTGATGTCATATCTATTGACTAATGTTACTACTTCAAGGTTTCCTGTAAATGCAGTTCAAACAGAAAAATGGATACGAATGTTAAACCAGACAGGTTGGGTTCCTTCACAAATTTGCAGTTGACATTTTAAGGGCAACTATTTAATTATACGAAATCACCGACATCTTAATGAAGGAACTATACCTAAAAAGTTTGTTGGTTAGTTTATTTCTGAGGGCAATAAGTTATATCGATTTACATCAAAGAATTACATAAAACCAATTTTTTTTTTATTATTATTGTTTTCTTTATATACCTTTTAATCACGTTTTGTTTTATTTCAATCAGTTTACAAATAAAATAGATATGTTAATTTAAAGAATCCCAGCCAATAATGTTAAGTTTACCTAAGTATAGTAAAGACAAGTTACTAGAAATAGTATGTTATTTTTTAAATTAGCATGTAATAATTAATTAAGAGAACGAATTAATTAAGCAATAGCCTGTGACGGAATAGTTGACAATGCAGGGACGTGGATTACGATCATCACAAAAAGTCACTCACAGAAGTGTCATTTTCACATATGTAAATGCACATTTAGGTTTTGGTGACGCGTTCATGAGACACGTGATCATCTATTACGTTTATGGTTTAAACTATCAATTTTGTCATATTATGCAAAGCCTCATGTCATGACAATTATCGACTGGAATAATTCTCTTCTAAATATTTTGTAATTTTCATTTAAATAATTTGTATGTATACATACATATAAGTAAATAACTTGTAACTGTAGTTCTTATAGTGGTTTTGTTATAATAATCATTACAACTTATACTGTTTCAATACCAGAACTGTTATATTGTTCGTAGTTGAATTGAATTTTGAGTTTTAATTAATCTCTTAATTTTAATTATAATTAAATCAATGGTTGACGAACACGATACATCTTTGAGAATATTATGAAAACCACAATTTTGATATATGTACAATTATAAAGCAGTTTTTTTACTAGAATTATTCAACAATTTGGTATCGTGTTTAGAATACTCAGTAATAGGTATATCTATGATCTTTATGTATTTAATGCGACGACTTCATGTATAACAAGTAAGAGTGTAGATTTATGTATGTTAGGTCAGGTGAGCAGGACCCTTGTTCGCTTGGACTCGAGTAATGGTGGATCCCCTTGCACTTTACCTTCATTGGACTCCTCGAACTTTACTTTGATTAGACTCCTCGTACTCTATCTTAAACGTACTTCTATAAAAAGCAACAGTGGTGAAGGAACCATTTGTATTTGGGTTTCCCGAGGGAATTCCGTTGAATTCCGTCGAGTGTGCTAGGGTTGGAAAATAATAAGTATTACAATAGTGAGCTGCAGTATGTGAAGTGTGGAATGGTGTATGAGATGGTGTATTAGATGCTGCATGACATGTGTGAGGGTGATGAATTGTGACGGCGATTCGTTGAAAGCATATGAAAAATGACCGTTCTCTTATATCTTATCGTTGGTATTGGATTTGTTGAACGCGAATGAGGTTTGTAAACAGTAATGTCAAAGATTTATTAGAGTCGTATAAATACTTACGAGTATACTGTATGTTAAGTTAGTGCTTTTTACGATTTATAATTTAACTAATAATTAATTATACCATCACACCATCAAAAATAGGATTGTATTCAACTGTTAACTTATATTAGGTAGAAAAATAGATTTGAGTTTGGTTATGTTTCATCGTTCGCATATCACTGTAAGAAGCGGTAGGAAATATACGGTATGTATTGGTCTACATTAACGTTTATGTGGTGATGATGGCATAGCATGGTCCAAAATGTTTTCAACGCTCGTTCAAGATGAAGCAGTGGTATTAAAATTCAAGTTCAAGGCGAAAGAGCGTGGTGAATAATAATAGATAATTTACATCAGTCTTGGGATCTGATTTGTTTCAGACATGTATAAATGAAATGGGTTTTGAAATTAAATTGACATTGCCCCGAGTTAGTGTTAGTCATCATATAGGCAGATATGATGTTATATATCATAAATCTAGAAGTGAAGTAACAAAGTTGGCGACATTTACAACTATTTCAGTGCTTCCATAGATGACAACAATGATGATGAGAGCAACAACAACGTTTAAGCCGATATGCGAGATATGTCACAAATTTCACGTTGTGCTTTGAAATGTATATTGGGCACAAGAATAGATAGAAATTTAATTAAGATGAAGTAATTTTTAATGTTTAATTTTTAGACCAGTCAGATAATCTACATCGAATTTCAGGTTATCTTTTATTGAATGAAGTAAAACATATTTTCTGTAATATACAGTTAATTTGCTACCATGTTGGTATTTCGTAATATTTTGTTCCTATAAAAAAATTATAATTGCAGTGAGTGACAATTCATTTTTCATATTATGGTTTGGTTGTCATGTTTAATATTTTGATCACATGAAAAACCACAAATTTTTGTAATATACGTTTTATAAATAATTATTTTCATATTACCTGACAAAAATTTAACAATTCCTTTACTATTTACACTATTTATTCCATCTTTGTTATAAGAAAGCTTCATTGCCCACCTTTTTTAAAATACCTAGTCAGTAAAACAGCTCCACCTTGGTAAGCGTCCACATTTCATCAGTACACAAGTCTGACAAATTTTGATAGGTATAAGTTTTTTGTAACATTTCTTATCACCACTGCCGAACCATTCTCTAGTTCACTTACAACTAGAACATTACCCATCGTGGTAACAAATAAACTTAAAATGAACAACAATATTGGTTTTCATCATTCGTGTCGAAAACTTCAAACTGTGTAATGAACAACGCATAATTGCACTGTAGAAGTATACAATTTTTAAGAAATAATCTTTATTTACCATCGCACAATGATTGCATACCATTATCATATGATTTCCTATAAAAAAACGTATCCTGAACTGTTTGATACTGATTTCCTCTGCTCCATATCCTGCTGCATAGATTGTCATTACTACAAATAACACAATGTTCCGTATTCATTCTATAGTTCCTTTTATCACCGGGACCGAAAATTCGACTCCAGACCCTTTTCCCACACAAAAAAAAAACATTAATAAACGCTAGTTACACGAACTAGCTAGCTAGCTACACGAACGAATACTTATGATCGGCAAAATAACTCCCACTTCAATGTTAGCCATCCACACCGACACACAAATTCTCAACATCACCACAATTATAATTTCATAGTATACACGTTAGCCCAGAACCTTCATCCCATACAAATACATAATAAATATTTCACCATTCAATGCTAGCGCATATTCTGCACACCTTATCTGAATTCATAGTATAGCCAATGTTACGTGAACACGCTATACTAAAAAGTAAATAAATATACGTAGCTCATTTTCACACTAGCTTTCCAATGGAACTTCAGTTCCCACCTAATCATTAGATTTTTTTATGTTAATAGCCAACAAATGAGCAGACGAGCTACCTGATGGTAAGTGGGCACCGTCGCCCATGGACAACAATAAGACCAAAGGTATCACTGATGCGTTGTCGGCCAGGAAATTAGAAGAAGGTAAGAAAGAAAGAAAGACTATTGCTATAAATAACAAAAAAAATTGTGACGTATATTTGAAAGACCCCAAAGGGTGAATATCTACATATTTGTACGTGTTTTTAAGAAAAATCTTTATCAGATTTCAATATAAATTTAACAACATAACAAACAAAGAAGCAGTATGCGAATTTAAACATTTCCCGAAAATCATCGAAGGTATCAAATCATCAAATTGTGATGATTTTTTAACTACGGTTTCGATGTTATTCATTACGACAGGGTCTAAGACCCCTTCATACATATATTGAGGTTATGTCCAGCTAAGCGGGCCGGCAATGATTAAGAACAAAATAAATTTGAAGGAAATTAAGTAATGACGGGGTAAAATTGTTTTATATTCAAGATACGCTCTCGCTCGTTTCTCATAGCTACTTGGTAATCAGTTAACATTTCATGATAATAGCCACTATAAGTTCTAGGAATAGCTTTGTGCATGCTCCGGACCGAGAAAAACTTAGATTTCCTCATCAGTATTCTCGATAAATACAGGCACGTGCGTAAAAATATTACAATTGAATATTCAGCTACTTTTATAACCACGAAGCGGGCACCTAATTTTATCAAGAAAATTATTTAGTCAATGAAATGTAAGGAGACTTTTATTTACAAGTACAAAAAAAAATTTCACCTAGTAAAACGTATACGAACATTCTTAGTAAATCCTCTTCGAAAAGACTAAGAGTAATCGTATTTCTCGTCGCAAAAGGACAGCGAAAGGAAATAATAGACCTTTGATAACTGATTCTGATTCTCACGTAATTTTTTCATCCATTTTCCTCCATTCACACACTATTCGCGCCACTCAAGTGTTATCGCTAATATCGGATGACAGTATAACATTGGCGCGCTAGTAACTTTCCTAACAGGAAGCGTAGTTTTGAACCACTACAGATAATTGGTGAGTTAGCTTCGTCGTTGTTCTTAATTGTACAAGACATTCTTCGTTCAGACGTAGGTATACTGTGTATAGATAAATTACTAATATTTAACCCATAACTACTGCTACGCTACAGGCGCGTCTTCATTCGCTCCAAGATCGTTTCAAATGACAAGGAGGCTAATTAATTGTATCGTTACATTTAATCTACTGATATTTTATTTTATAATAACTGCTATAACTATGTTAGATCTGTTGCACAACGTGATAATAATTAAATTCGTCTAACATATTCGTCTAACTTTAGAAGAATTTCGTTTGTACACGATAAATATGTATAATTGGTTTTGGGTGCGGTATTGAGGTTTTAAGTTCGCCAAATATGTAATGAGTGTGATTAACTGTCAAACTAATGTTAAGTAAGCTTTGATATCCCAATAGATGAGTATCATATAGAAGTAGCGTAGGGCAACGCATTTGCATTGAACGAATGTACGTTGCTATATAAATGGTAAAGTATTAAACGCTTATTATACTAGACAAAATACAAAATACAGGAAACACATCGTGCAATTTTTCTTCGCGAAATTATATTGAACCTAGCTAGTATCGTAAATCAGCGTACAATTAACAAAGCTACGACAAATAGAATTTATAATATAAATTGCAGTAGTTAAATTTCAACAGAATTTATATGAATAATGGATGTTGGTTAAACATATACCTACGTTTAATGCAAGTTGCACAAAGGAGTTTGTTTATAAAACAAAACCGTACAGCTTGGCTTGTAATAATAGCTAAGGAAAACTATTCAAACAATGGTTTAACTGGAAAATGATTAATTTTATCTGGTAAAGGTGGTTCGGTATGTTATAACTGCGGTTAAAGTTTCTGTTCTAAAATAAACCGTTTTATTAATCGACGGAAATACACAACTTGTTTTAACATAAAAAATAGGCCTTTTTCAAGATTTTAATTTAAATATGTATTTTATTATTGATACATAATTTATGTAACTCAAAAAAAAGCATTTCGGAAGTTAGAAACCTGCTTATTACTGGATCTCCATCCTGCCATCGCAACACGTGAAAACATTGCATGGTTGATTCTAGTAGGAGGGGGGTAGCTAGCAAAGAACTCTAACAACATGCACGAGTACCCGCGGGTAATTAATGTCGGTGATACATAGCCCAGAGACTTCCATCTTAAAGAACCAATAATAGCCTCATTGCTTGTTTAGCAAGGAGTACCAAGAACAGGGGAGGTTGACGTGTGTTATGAATCAATAGAGCTACTTATGTTTTATGGTTTAAGATTTTTTATCTCAAAAGATTTGATATCACTTACAGAGAAATATAAATTACATTAGTTTAAGTTAAATATTAGATTATATTAAGTGTACTTACAAACGGTTGTCATTTACAATACGGCTTTGTGTTATGGTTTGAATAACTGTTAAATACACTGTGATCCGCATAAAATGATAAGAAATTTCAGTTTATAGCATTATAGTCACTGAACAAGTCTCACTAAAAATATTCTTAAGAATTATTACGAAAAAATAAAATAATTATTAAAGTGGGTAGTTTAATATTAATTCCATAGCAAACAAAATGTATCAAATCAGAATTCTTATCTTACATCTCAAAATATAATATAAATTTTCTATAAAATATGATGGTGCTTTCCAATAAATAGATTATCCAGAAGTACAAGGGTCATATGAGATAAACTTTTTTATTGGGCGTTATCTGACTAAAGGGAATTTTTCAATCAATATCTTTAGGGACAAAAGGGTATGGTAACTTAATGATAAATGGTTTCTAACTAAACAGTACTAAGCCGTAAAATTCATTAGTGCGTGCATGCTTGCATTTATCTAAGAACTTTGTTACACTTTAGTGAGTAGTGTTGATAAAAGCACGCTAACATACTAAAACTTACTGCTTTAATACAAGAAGCTACTTACAAAATTATTTTGAATTATAATAATTAATTAATTATCTAATTAATTTGTTAATGGTCATGAACTTCAAAATCCAGTTTCTAATGCAGATGTTAGCATAACATTAGCGGAAAGGTCTATCTATATTCGTGCATTTTCTTGGTGCTTTTTTAAACTATGAAATGAAAAATAATATAAAAAAATATTTGTATCCTTCATAATGAGCTCATACATTTATGTTTCGTGATGGATATTTTAAATGTTTTTCAATTCAAATTTGCCTTTATAAACCAGCCCCCAAAATCAGAATTCTTTTATTAAGGTATATGTCCATCATTTGGTGATGCTTGCAACATGCAAGTGACATTATACGGGTGAAATGTTTTTATGATCTACTAAACTCTGTTTTGTTTCAACGGCTGTGCCCAGGTTACTTGAGACATAGATTTCAATATCTTCAAGAGCGTCAACTGCGATCTTCCGATTTTCTCGTATTAGCGACTCCCCTTCACCCATTTGGTTCTATGTCAATTTTTCTTTCACCATTGATGCTATTCATATATGTATGACTCTCCCGAATTGCTAGTAACAATCTTTTGAAAACAGAGTCACTGCCCACTGTCTGCTGAGGTCTGAGGGAAAGTGCTGAGTGTATCACATCTGCATGTGAGTGACATGACATGTAAATGGTAATATACCCAAGTTCACATCACAGTTCAAATTTATATTCGTAATTATTTAACTATCTGTTAATTGTATACATAATGTTATATATAATTCCACAATATTTATTACGATATTATGATCTTTTTATATTTTACATTTATGTATTAATGCCATCGTCGCTGATATCCGCTTAGCCCAAAGGTTGAGTAGTAGAGCATGCTTTGAGCATTAAGTCCGCCTTTTATACCACATTGTGTTAGGTATAACAAAATATAAATAAATAAAAATAAATAAATAAACCCGACGAATCATTATACGACAAGATCTTCTAGTATAGCTACGCGCGATAGCTATAGCCTTAGTGTTATTGGGATCGATTCATGACGAGAATGATCGGTCGAACTCGGTTCCTATTTATGGAATTTTATTGAACGCTAGTTGTGACTCTATAAGTTGTTTAATAGACGTTGATTGCTTCACAATACGTATGAGTGGCAAGTAGTTTGTCTGGCTAGCGTCCGTCTGCATAGTAAATGATAGTCTGCATAGTATAATATTAAAATAGCGTTAAATATCATAATACAAAATATTTATAAACACCTTATTTTTAATTTAGTTGGCAAAACAGCAGAGTCTTACTGCAGTATAATAAACTTAGGTAGCTAAGCTAAAGCTAGTTTAAAAGTTATATGTTACGGACTTCCAAACACCGTTCCGTCTCGTATCAAAAACAACTTTCGTCGTTATTTTAAAGAGATTTGGACTTTGTTTAATCACTCACTATCAAGAAGGATCTTAGTCGTCCTTAGTACTAACATTTTTATTCAGCCACGAATCATAAAACATTCAAAGCAATTCAAACAATACAAAACCAGAAAGGACATTAAAAAATGTAAACGGAATTTGACAAAAAACGCAATTACGCGAACAACTCACCATTCTGTCGTGCGGCTCCGTTTTCACTTACGCACAAAACCAATAAAACCAGAATAAAACAACTCAAAAATAATATCGTTTGCGTTGCTCGATTGCAATTGCATTAGGAGACGCGAAATAAAAAAAGGAAATAAAAGGCTCAAAGTAATAAAACGTGCACGTTTTATCGCCGCGAGATGTACAATTAAGGGTATGTTTGATTTAAAGTATTCCATATTGGAGAGTTGCTAGGACGGCGACCGCGGCCTACGGCGTCGGAGCGAAGTGTGACCGAAGGGACGTCGGAGTCGGACGTTACGACCGTGCGCTTGAAGCGCGTTGCTGACGGCGGCCACGTTGCCGGGCGGGCGGTTATAAATGCTACGAGCGAGATAAATAATACGATAATATTGCGTTACAAACGTATTAAATGCTATGCTTTAACATGCCTCGGAAAAGATAAACCGCGAACAAGTGTTACAGCCCTTAGCGTATCTACGTTTACATGGGTTTCACTAAGCGAATTGACTCTTTAGATACTCAATCAAAATAAATATAGACGGAATATGTATAAGGTAACAATAATTAATACGGAACGATTTAAAATTCCTCAAAAATATTGAATTCGTAATTCTGTTTGCAAAAAGACGTACGCAACATATTGCTATAGAAAGCAATATCAAAAATACGATAAACATACGATATCAAAGCTGACATAATTATATGTAAATATTTCGTTCTTAATTTAGAATTCTGACAAATACGTAGTAGGAAGCAAGCCGTGACGTAGAATTGTTTTGTATGTTAAGCCTATTAATTCGGTCATACAGTATGTGACTCGGTATAGACTGAAGGCTCGTGATAGGGCTTCACAGTTAGAAGTTGCGCAAATTGTGGCTTCTCGAATGTCTTGGTTTATAATTTGTAGACTTGAAATGTGTTGAGTTTTGTTAATATAGATAAATTTATAATATATAGACATCAACTATACATGAAGTTAAATTGTAAATGGAGTAGAAATATTTTTGACTTATATGTACTGTACCGGTAATGAGTTGTCTTTCTGCTCTTTTACAGAACAGTTAAAACTGTAATTCTACGTAACGCTTAACCAATAAGTAAAAAAATATTTAAACCTTGAACCATTTTAAATATGAAAACAAGGGAGCTTAATAGGGAGCGAATAAGTATAATTGTAGGTTCGCTTATTGCGTCGAAATACGAGCAAGTAAATTATATTATTTAGTATTCTTTACTTTACATTATATCTCAATGAATTTTACATTGTAGTAAAATTCAACTTTAATAGAAAAAAACAATTTCAGCATGGCTGATTATCAGTAATATGTTACAGACACTTGTTAAAGATTAAGACTGGTTACAGAGAGATTAATAACAACATCCAACCTAGAAACTGGTGTGTACGCTTCATATTTATGTCACATGAAGAGGAGACGTTAAAATTGTAATTTCACGGTTCGATGGAAATTTTCATTGCCGATTAATTCTTAGCTTTATTAAATTCTCGAGGTGGGGAGTTAAAATAGTCAGTGAGGCTTTCATGTATCTATGAAAATTTATGATATGCTTTTAACAAACTTGCGATATAATTAACAAAATTAGCTACATTTTTGGTTTGTTTATAGTACAGTACAGTGCTTGTACTAGGAATAGATAATTTTAGAATTTGTTGTAAAATAAAATAGCCTTACTTTGTAGTTAATATTATTATATTTAATGTTGTGATGTGAAAAACCAGTACAATTAATTTTTATCACGAGATTTATATTCCTAAGAGGTTTTACTGTAACATTATAAAATTTAACTAACTAAACTTCCACTTCAGCTCCAGTGATTGACCGGTTTGATCCAATCATCCATTTACATTTACAAAAGTTAACTAAAATTTTTTTATGAGTTTGTTGAAACTTTCGAGTAAAACATATTTTTTGGGTCCAATCTAAACACTATTTTGTGGCTTGCCTCCATTTTTAAAAGCCATAGATTAAGAGTAAATTATTTCAGTTTACATCTGTACATAGCCATCTGTATATAGCCATACATACATACTGTAAGAAAAACATAGCCTTTTACAATATTAATAACATAAAAGTATATATTTAAGGAAAGTAAATTAATATTAAAACCTGGTATCAGTCCAAAACTGGAGCAGACTTCTTTTATCGAAATATTTATACGTTTTATTGCTTTATCGATTGATGCACTATTTAGTATATTAAATGATCGTCATACAAACTTAGACTAGTTCAGGATAAAAATTGTGAATAATAATTCCAATTTATAGTCGTATACTCTACACTGAACATAGTTTGTTTAAGGCATCCGCTTCAAGCTAATATGACGGTGACCAAGTGTATGAATAATGAATGATAAAATAGGAATGACATTTGAAACATACGGTTAATTTTTGTAAGTGCTATTTACTCCCCAACCTCAAGTATTTTTTAAAGGGGAAAAAGCTAGTGTAAATGTAAAAGTATTTATTGTAATAGTGGCATTAATGCAGAAAAGTATGTCAAGTAGGTTCTAGAACACATTCATCGCAAAGTTTCGCGTAGCGCTAAAAAAGTGTAATTTTACATTTTTCTGTGGCGTATTGTAGTTTTTACAACGGAATACGTTCTTTTCTGCGTCTTTGCTGTAAAAAGTTTTCCGCATTGCTTCAATCTACTTCCAATCTTTGGAAAGTATATTGTGTTAAATGATTGTATAATAAAAATGTTTGTATTTGCCTATAATATTTTTAAGTGTAAATTAACAAAGTTGTAAATTACTTAAAAATTGTAAAAATATAAAGGTTGAAATAGTGTGGCCATCACATTACCACCCACAGTTGAAAAAGCAAAAACAAGTTGCCGTTTTAGCGATACCGCAAATTGTGACAAATTGTGTTATTGAAATTTATGTCCGGCAGTTTTGAGACATAATTGGATGCGGAGAGTCGGCAGCCATGTTTCCCGACTGACGTCACGTGCTCTAATGACATTTATTACGGCCAGTTCATTGGCGCCGCTCGTCTCAACGCAGCATTGTATTCGAAAATTAATTTTCGCGGGAATTTCAATCCTGGGACCGATGTTGTTGGAAGCAATTGGACTGTCGAAACTTACAAAATAACAGTGTTTTGCAAGTGAATTCGCCTGGTATGACTTTATTCGGGGATTTTCCATGCAATTCATAATACGGTAGCTTATAGGATACTAAGAGTACTTACCAGTAATAAATAGTGGGAGACGCTTTATAATTCACTGTTTACATACCTGAAACAATATTAATTATAATTGAAATAGGAATTTTATAATGGTTAAATTCTAAAAACAATTATAAATTATATGAGTTTTAATTCTGCATGATTTTAACATGTCGTCCTAGATCTTACTCGTATTTATTGGTATTACAAAATCTTTTAAGGCATAAGGTTTTAAATATTAGCTCTATAAATTACCCGACATGTATTTACGGTGACACGTCCAAACCACACGCCTGTCGGTGAGTGATTGTGGATAAGTGACAAGGGAGGCCAATAGATGGCGTTGATTGAGCTATTAATCAAGGTTTCGGGACACCAGAGAGCAAGTAAAAAATCTTAATTAAGATACTTGGCATCCGAAGTACTGTAGTAGCGGCAGTGGTAGACATATTATCATCACATATTCTATTATACAGATACCCGTGATACGAACGTGCTATTTACTCGTAGTAGATAAAAATTATTTATTTAAATATTTTTTTTACTTTATTTTAAAAATTGCTTATATTTCGTATATAACTTTACACAATTAATATGCATTTTTTACTGTGTATTTATTATATTTATTTATAGATATTTATGCAGTCACTACCGATAAACCGCATTTAAATGCAACGCCAACAGAATAAACTTGTACATACATATAGATAGGGAGCAAAACACTGGCTGGGCATAACGTAGTGGAGTCGTTTTCAAACCTGTCAAAAGTGACAGGAAAAAGATCGGGGAAATGTCACCATAATGGATGTGTCAACGGCAACGCGACCAGATGCGACCTATCGGCATGCACGCATACAAATACACTCCCCAAGGATTAAATGCTGGTAGGTTTTGATGAAATTTTGATTTTTAGATAGCATGTGTAGTTAAAAATGTATACATCTTTTTGCAGCGTGAGTTTTGGAATCGATGTCGATGTCTGAACACTAGCCAAATTGATAATGATTTTATGCATATAATAATAACTTACAAGTTATTACTTTATTTGCTTATGATAAGTGGTTAAGTAATTGTATGTAATCAATTAAAGTTAGAGTAATATAGTGTATGTGCATTTTAAATTTTTCTTTCCCACCTGAACATTTGTATGATAATAAGTTATTATGATTATTTCTTTATGATTAAAAATTATCATAGTATTAGTAGTAGTATCGTAGTTACTTGTTGTACTTGTTGTAGAGACGTTAACATTGTAATAGGTTGGGGAGAAAGTATTTTCGCATTTTAGTATGTATGAACTTGTAATAAAATCTCTTTGACTATACCATTTGCATCTGGCCGGTTTTGATATCATTAAAAAGTTAAAATTTTAAAGAAGATAATTTCAAATTCAAATTTGGAAAATGTGTGATTTTCATTCGTTTTGCTTACTGGCAAGATGAGTGAGTGTAATGAAGATATTCGCTACGTTTTAAAATTTTACTACAAAAAAGCCAAAAATGCAACGCAGGCTGCAAAAAAAATTTGTGATGTTTATGGACCTAGTGCAGTGTCTGTGAGAGTAGCACAAAATTGGTTTAAGCGTTTTCAATCCGGAAATTTTAATGTCAAAGATGCACGTTGCTCTGGTCGCCCTGTCACGGATAAAATGGATGCCATTTTTGAAAAAGTGGAGCAAGGTTGGCATATCAGTAGTTACTACGTAGCTCAAGAACTGAAAATTGATGACAAAACAGTTTTGACGCATTTGGGCAAAGCTTGGTACACAAAAAAGCTCGATATTTGGGTGCCACACGAACTCATTGAAAGAAACCTCATAAACCGTGTCCTCGTTTGAAATTCTTTATTACAACGTATTAAACCGAACCATTTTTGAAGAAGCTGATAACTGGTGATGAAAAGTGGATCACATACGGCAAGAACGTGCGAAAAAGGTCGTGGTCAAAGGCCGGTCAGGCTTCACAGATTGTGGCAAAACTCGGGTTAACTCGCAACAAGGTGATGCTGTATGTATGGTGTGATTGGAAGGGCATCATTAATTGTGAGCTGTTACCGCCAGGCAGGACCATCGATTCTGAACTCTACTGCGAACAACTGATGAGACTAAAGCAAGAAGTTGAGAGAAAGCGGCCGGAATTAGTCAATAGAAGGGGTGTGACTTTTCATCACGATAACGCTAGACCTCACACATCTTTGGCGACTCAGCAAAAACTAAGAGACTTTGGCTGGGAGATGATCATGCATCCACCGTATAGCCCGGACCTTGCACCTTCAGATTTCTACCTGTTTCGGAATTTTTTAGGCAGTGTCAGGTTAACATCAATTGAGGACTGCCAAAACTACTTGACGCAGTTTTTTGATCAGAAACTCCAGAATTTCTATAGCAATGGGTTCATGTCCCTACCCACAAGATGGCAAAAAGTTATCGAACAAAATGGTACTTATATACTTTAAGTTAAATTAAAAAAAAACTGTTTGCGGTCACTATTTTCCCCCATTGCTATTAAAAGTGCATTCGCTCATTGTTTAGTTTTACTCATCCTTGACGATTATAAATTTGTTATTTAGATGTAACTGAAGAGCAACTAAATAAAGTTTTTTAGTATTGAATAAAATCATATCTCCGAATATCGCAACAAACTCCAGTAGCTCTGATTCGTCTTCGCTGGAATGCACATATTTTTTCTACATTGTACTGTGTGGTGTTCAATCCCTGTTATCTTAAAGAACGTTTTAAAATTACCTTTTCGACCCATAATCACTCTTTTCGTCCCTCTAACAAACAACCTTTCCCTTCTGATGTCTGGTAATTTTTCCTCTTTTTATTCTAGATCTTTTATTACTGTCGCCGTATGTCTCTGGAAATCTCTTTCCTTTAAAATATGACACTTTATATGTTATTCAGACACTTGTAAGTTTAAAAAAATAAATTAAATAATTTTATTTTGCTATGTGAAACATTTTAGCTTTAATCACTATTGCTTTTGTTATCATTGTTATTATCTTTTGGACATCGTAATCTTCCTTCGTTCATTTTGTACACCGCTATCCCAGTGTATGAATTATTTTTATATTATCTTCTATAGAAAGGCTGTCTGGAAGAGATCGCTACCTTTGCGATAAGGTCTACCTTTGTATATCTTATGTAATCTTTAAATCACTGTATACATTTGGTGTAGAAATAAAGAATATTTGTGTTTGTGGTATTATTAAAATATTTAGATTATATTAATTAGAAGACTTGCAATATGCGTGTGAGTTTGACAATAATTTTTAGTTAATTTTATTCATATTGTTACACTAATTATAAAGATCGTAAGCCTAAAATTAAAGTCAAGCTATACAAAATTAATTATAGTCGGAATATTAAATGCGATCGTTACGTATGATAGTCAATAAATGCGAGTTGAAAAACATGTCAAGACATGATGGATGGTAAAAGCGTTGATATGATAAAAGACCTACCTACTAAAGAAGATAGATATCTCTTAACTCAAAATCTTTCAAATCATTACTTTCATGCGATCAAATTCCCCTTTTGTTATAAGCATAAATTGATGGCAATAAAATAATTTATACGCGGAATTGTAGAGCTCTTAGTTATAAACAATTTTGTATTGCCGTTTTCCATCCAGTGTCAGTAATTACTAAATTCATGTTTTGAATACAAATAAAATATACTCATTGTGAAATGCAAATGCGGTATATGTAACTTTTTATCAAAACCTAACCGACGTACGTAAACAGAAAATTACCAATGAGCGTTTGAGTTAAAGTGAAAACGATTGCGTTTGTTAAAAGGTCCGACCATATGGTATAATTGGCTTGATGTACTCGTATTTTATCAACAGCTATAGGTATCGGCCGTTATCCGTCGCCGCCCCCTACGCTCCATTTCACTTGTAACCCGATAGGGGGCGACTCCGAGCGGTGCGGCTACTCGCCTTGTAATGACCACCACGGCCCCTTTTTTATTACTGACCCGCTAGTAAACAGATCATTCGGGTTTGTGGTGTTATAAAAACGAAATTAACTGTGACCGGTGGATGTCCAGATATTCGCAGTACTCAACACTGTTCTATTAACATAACCTCGTCTGTCACGCACATTCACATGTTTAAAACCTTCAAGGAAAAACAGTAATGGCCTCTTCGAATGTGTTCGCAAGCCAGTTTTACGATACAATATGGCAATGTAGGGTGACTGGTATTCGCTTTATTAACTATTTCACTGATATTCAATTTTATGGATTCGTTTCTTAATTTATAGCTGGTTTCATTGCTGATTTACTTGCTCTTTTTTAACACTTTCACGTCAACCACACGTGTTTACATGGGTTTTAGATTGACTGTTATGAAAGTATGATGCATTAGTATAAATATTTGATATGAGTCAAAAAAAAAGTTTAAATCCGAATATGTTGTCCAAATCTAATTTTAATATCTACATCAATTCGCATTAAAACAGGTGGCGTGCACTCCAGGCTGTCTTAATCAATAGGAGAGACCTGTGTGCTGCAATTGGCCGCTAACGTTTTAAGTTATACATGAAAACAATTTCCTTGTCGTTTCATATTATTGAATGTTCGCGCATTGGGAACTGTGCTGATTACCAGTAACACTGCGAGTGGAGCTATTCTGAAATCGGATATTGTGTTAATAGATTAATCCAATCAAAATATTAATTCCACAACGCAACTCGCTCATATTTACATTTGGATTGCCCGATACATTCGACACATTTGAGACGGAATCCATCGACGATTAAAATGTAATCTCTTCGATTCCACGTTTCATAATAGCTCCAATGAATGTGGAAATGTAGATTTCCAAGTGAGAAATATAATATGACTGAAGAAGATTTTTGGATTGTAAACGCTTTATCACTTGTTGTATATGTATATGTAGCGGTAAGTAAAGCTATCTCAAATCCAGGCTGCCGACTGAATATCAACGCAAATTGTAAATTATCCATGCTAGGTGGTTGGCGCGTGCTGTTCCCAACCCGCAGGGGATTAGATTCCTAGTTGTGCGTTTGTGCTATTATTCTAGTCCTCTTGTCCATCTACAGTTTCAATCGATTAAACCTTTTTATAGTGTGCACCACGCTTTTCTAATCGAAAATCTTATCATAAACAGATTTCGATGCTCTATGAAATTTTATTTCCAGATATTTTAAAAGTTCAACGCGGATTTCTGTAAGACAATTGAGTTTATACTAGAGGACGCTTTACGTGAGTTTTAACACTGATGAAACGATCTACACTTTTGTTGGTTAGATTTTTGTGATGTAATACGAACGAGTTCAATCTCTATTGTGGAGTTGACCGTCTGTTCTGTGGAATTAGGTATTACAATCTTTGTAAGAAGTCATAAATAAGAAAGTAAGTTTTACGATCCAGGTTGTAATTTTTCTGATTTTTTTTAAATGGATCTATTTTCTCTATAAGCAATATCGGTTGCCAATATACCAATACCGTTTGTTGGTATCGCATGAGATTGGGTGATAACTTGTCCGTGTGACGAAGACTACCATGTGTCGGAACAGTTTGTAGATGCACCGCGACAGCTGGCATACTTTATGTGAATTTCAACTTTTAGAATATTTGTGTTGTATTTTTCATTTGTTTTTTATGCAACATAATTTCGCTTCGAATGGATATTTTACTCTATTATCAGTTTTATGAGAATTTAATATCCCGTTAATATACCATGTTGTTAAGAATTTCATTCGGTACTGCGAGCGGAAAGGTGCCAATTTTCGTGAAATTTGATTAGTACGTAGTACAAACAGTCAAATTGTTGTGCAAACAGAGAAGCGAGTGACGCTCGCAATATCGCCGGGCAGCGGGGCGGGGTCGCTGCCGTCAACAGCGGCGGCAAACACGCGTGCGAAACGCTCACGTGCCTCGTTATACGAGGCCCAGTTGTGTTGTGTCAATAGGGACGGAGCATAAATTTGAAGGCTCGATTTAGGAGCACAGGTTATATACAGGGAAGGCATAGTGCTAACAAAAACAATAGTTTTTTTTCCATTCTTTGTATATAATAATTGAGAAAATAATTTTTCTTTAACACTGAAACTTTATGATGTACAATGGTGTGCATTGAAATTTATTAGTAAGCTAATTCTTCGGTGTATAAAAACCGTTTTTCTTATGAAAGATTACTATATTATCGTTACTTTGTTAATTATTATTAGCAACTATTAAATATTTATAAAAGCGGCACCCTATTCACCGTACTAACAGAGGGCGACTCTTATATAGCCCTTTTTATTGTGCACCATGACACTCTGTACGGAGTATGAAATAACAAAATTGGATTCCGCCAGTTTAAGAGCTTTTTGGATGTAAAACGCGGTTACATATATTCAATTTATTCCTATATATTCTTTATTTCTATTTTAGTTAGATAAATTGTTATAATTCCACTGTAAATAGTTTGTGGTCAAGTTTCGATTATTTGTATTTTTATGAAATTTTGAAAAAATAATGACGCGTAAGTCTAATATAAAAAAAATCATGAGAGACTACACTGTAAAATAGAGACGATATCATAAAATCATTTCTTTGTCATCAAATGAGTAAGTGTAAATTTTAAAATGTACATTGTGTATTTTCCATCACTTTTAGTATAGATAGGCACTTAACTATATGGAATAGCCCCACATGTTCATGCCGATAAGCTGCATGCAAGCATCCGCAGTCTGCCGCCGCGAGCGCATTTATCATCCCCGGGTTCAAAGTTCTCACACAATAAGCTTGTAGCTATGTGCGGCACATTCTATGTTTAAATATTTTTATTTATAAGCTTACATCGTTTAGTTTCGCGATTTAAGATAATTTTAAAATTATTCCATGTGTAAGTTGGAGATTTTTAGTTCGTTTAAAACTTAGTAGCAAATCTTCCTTTGAGGAAATATTATATTTTACCTAATTTCCTCATCATTATACTGAATAGAATATTAATAAAAATTTTAGTTCCTTAGGTGTTATTTGGGCTCAAGCAGAACCAACTCTTTTAAATATATTCCAAATATCAATAACCTGTTATACGCTACACGAGTCCGTAACACATTAGCATGTACTCCAATTCCTACTGGTGAAACTTACTAAAGTTATTTGTAAACTGAATACAACACAATAAAACACAGATCTATTATGTACTGTAATTTTCCTCTCATCACAAAAGAATTCTAGATAAATATTAACGTATAAAATATTATAAAAGAGAGCAATGAAAACTGTTATTTTTCAAATTGCACCACCACCAAGCGTTGATGGAGATTCATTGGACCAGCGCATCGTTTATCAACCAACCCGAGTTAGGTTCTGTACTGACTTCTCTACATTTTAAATTTCATTATACCCCGCAAAAAGTGCATGGTGTGATTAAACTTTCATTTTAACCTTTTTACAGTTGGTCTACGGTTGACTGTTTACTTACACCTACATTTTATTGTTTTATTTTTAGCTGCGGAAGTACGCTTGTAATAACAATTGTGCTGAAATTGTTTGTTGCTTCGTTTCCTCCAATGTTCATTTGTATTTTATTAATGAAATATAATTATATATTTACTGTTAAACAACGGATAAGATAATAGTATTAAGTTTTTCCTGTTGGATGTTGCTGAGCTCTGGTTCAATCGATTTAATTCTGTCGACGGTTCTTTTGCAGCCTGACTACTTGCAACCCTCTTCTAGAATTAACTGGTGAGAACGTGTTTCAGTTTCAATGTCGAGCAGTTTCTTAACTAAAGTTCATATTTTATATATAACAGGGAACGTTTCGGTAATCCTTTTGGTGTTGGCGGGTGTGACGGCAGATGTAAATGGGTGGTGGACACCACACATCATGGTACAGTTTGTTGGTTAATAAATAAAAATCTGGTAAATAAAAAACCATTTCTGTGGCTATTGTGCAATTGTTCAGTCTCTTCCTGGACTCTATGTGAAGGATATAGCTTTTTCTTCCTGGCAGTCCTAACGAGTGGCACACCATTTATTAAGTATCGACTTTGAATAGAGCTTGTTTTTTGCTAAACACCTGAGTCACAGCAATGAGGTTTTACGTTTTTGTATTAGTAACCAGCGGTCCGGTCCGACTATATAGCCTACGTCCATCCGTAATAAAGTACTTTTCAAATGGTAAAATAATTTTTCAGATATGTGATTATCCTCCGCATATACACAAACAAAATTCGCACTCTCTCTTTATAATATTAAAGAAATGACAGAGACATTTCCGTATAACCATTTCATCTCTTTGATGATGGAATACAATCCCAAATGATAAATAATTCGGCGTAACAAAACACATTCATTAAAAAACCTATTTTCTCTCTATTTGAAGACATATTATAACCGGACAGGAAGATATATACAATATATTCTCATACGATCTCTCTTTTCATCACGTGTTTGTTACGGAATGAAAAAGGATTATAAGAAAGGAAGAATATCGAACGGAGAATTTCCCATCAAAACTCAATAGGGCCAAGCAACAATAGCGTGTTGTGTGCAGAGTTCGACACTGATGACAGTTGTTTTGTTTTATTCGCTCCCTCCCGTTTACACCACGAATAGGAAAAAAGGTTGGGAGCATCAAACTTTTTCGGTGAAATTAAATATAGTTTACTTGTCTTGTTGGCGTAAGTGGTATGGTTTTTGTGCAACAACTGTATGTCTTGGCTGACCTAGTCACCGGGTTGAATTTCTAAAACATGATTAAGAATCGATTGTATAATATATATATGTTGGTTTATCTAAAACTATAGTCTGATTGGGGTGAGGGCTAAAGTTAGTACTGCATTTAGCCATACAATAAAAAAAGATATAAAGAAATAAATTGAAAATTGTTTTACAAAACTTTTTCATATAGCCGGTGGTATTGTGAGTATCTACTCTAAGTTTTAAATTTTCAAATAAATTAACAGGATAATAACGAATAGATGTATAAAATTTTACCTAGCTCATAATTTTAATCATAACTATGTTTAATTTTTATTTAATTAGAAAATCAAATCAAATATGAGTTACTTTAAGCTAGCCATTTTATAATAATGAATAGCAGAATTACAAATCTTTTCTATCATTTTTGTAAGTTCACAGATACAGAATATACAAAATATAGTTGAGAATAAATTGGACGTGACATAAATTGGAATAGTACAAACTTGTATTCGGCCAAAAGTATGGTTGTAGCCAACTGTTACACACAGTACGCTATAGTGAGGCGAGGCGGAGAGAATGAGAAACTTGTATGAGTAGCATTGATGTACGCCCGCGGGTATGCTGGACAAGTTCTTTCGTTTCCTATCGCTTCCCAAATGTTTTCCATTATTGCTCTTCCCGTGTCGGGTTTAATATAGATATAATATTTAAAGTATGGATTTCTATGTGGGCTCTTTAAGAAGCAATCAAACCCTTGAGATTAACTTTTTACCTAACATGTTGTTGAGATTACTGGCGTTATTAATGTACGTGGGTGGCGGAAATCATTAAGTAGACATTTGCCTGCTTGATGAAAAATATCTCTTAAATTGGTTTTGTTTATATGTAAGTGTGCTAGAAACATCGTAAGCTTCATTTAAGGGAATATGATTGCCGCATCTGGTAATCGAGCAATGAACAATGAAATGAACAATCGAACAATGAAAATACGAGATTTAAACTGTACTCATTAATTTGTTTGGCTGACGTACATAGTAAAATCTTCGTCATATCTTCGTAATACATAATATTATATAATATATAATATTTTATTGCAGTGTGCATGCTAAATTGATTTCGTCCTGTTAACTGCCTATTCCTAGGTTTGCTGGAAGATATTTTCTATAGAAATAAGCAATGCCATTGTACAAAATTTCTTCTTTAGTTTTATTATTTTAAGTACATAAAGTATTAAATACATAAATCAAATGTTTTTTTTTCTAGTTAAAAGCCGACAAATAAGCAGACGAGCCACCAAGTGGTAAGTGGTCACCGTCGCCCATGGACATCAATAAGACCAAAGGTATCACTGATGCGTGGTCGGCCAGGAAATGAGAAGAAGGTAAGAAAGAATGTACTGGCTTTCAAGCCCCCAGCCTAAGCATGACGAGTCGTTTGGCGGCTGACTCGAGCAGGAGGGTGGCAGTTAGCCAGGCAGGCTTCACGGAAAGATAATAATACCACTAATAATATTAATGCCTTCATAATAATACTGATAATATAATCATTACGCGAAGCACTACCACCAAGCAGGCTGGCTTCTGTCGCCTCTTACGACACCCTTTTCTAACAGCATGGGATTGGGGGGAATATTCTAGGCCACCCAAATACCGCCATTTTTTTTTTGTTTCTTATATACGTTTTAAGTTATACGCTTAAGTACAATTAAACACGTTTTCTAAATTAAATGGTGGTCAGCTAGTATTCTAGTACTTGCGTGGTACATAAACATTCAATGACGTAACCATTTATAGGTTAACGGTAAAAGCGAAAAACCTAAGCTTTAACCTTTTATACCGAGAACAAACCTCTAGATCACTCGGAGATGACCCGAGAAGTAGGATATTACGGAAACTAAACCACTTGCAGTTAATGGCGTGTTCAGACAGACTTTTATTACGTTTTTCCACTTACTAATGACACGGTCACATTCTTTGGGGTGTACTGGACAATTCCAATGCGGGCTGCCCGTTGTTTCACTCCTCAAACGAACGTATAAAATGCTCAGTTAACCTAGTTTCAACTTTATTAGGTTTTAGACGCCAGCAAATGAAGTTCTGAAGCATTAGTTACATTTAGTATGTTCACGCTTCGAACATGAAACATGCCAGTTTAAATTATTACGAATAAATTAAAGGTTTTGAACTTTAAGTGAATGTGTTTATACGTTCTATTATTAAAAGTGTATCTAGTACTTGAAATTTACGTTATTAGGAAAAATTCACACAATAATTAGCATTGATTTCAGCTTATAAAATAAGATAATGTAATAATTAAAGAATTGAAAAAAATTACAGAAATGGGAAATTACAGCATTGTAAAAGTAAGAAAATAACTTCAGAATTTGAAGAATAAAACAAATTCGAATTTTGTTAAAATCACACGCAGTACCATAAGATGTTTCGTAAATACGTTGGAGAAAAAATCCCTTATTGTTTAAAATCTTAAGGAAACGTAAAAAAATTGTAATCGATTAGTCTGTCGGGACCCCACAATTCATACATTTATGTTTCTACAATTCACACCATCCATATTTCTGAACCATCGTTAATACCAACAAGTGGTAGAAGTAAAACGGCTTTATTTAAATCGACTTGTTAATCTTACTTCGATCGATTGATACTTGTTGGGTGTTGTTAATTAAAAAGTATTGTTCGATATAGACTACAGTGACTGTCACGAAACGAAGTTAATAAAGGAATTTAATAAAGTTCGTTTACACCGCGATTACTGGAGATAAGGCTGCTGTAAACGGATTAAGGGTTGAAACAATGCAGGCGATTATCTCAGTCGCTGTCAGTTACATCGTTCGCTGCTCCCAGCCTGGGATCCAACGGAAGGAGTTAAACGGTTCTGTATATTATTAAGCCTAGCATATTTTCAGTGTTATTGCGCGAATGCCAGTTATAAGATGCAGTCGTCGTCATACGATAGCAAATTTGCTACTACTCTTTATCTTGACCTTCATTTTTTTTAATGAACGTCGAAATACACGAAGATTGCCATATTATAAGTGTTACTTTTACACGCATTCTGCTTATAAAATACTGTAATAAACATTTTACTATGTAAGTTGATTAGAATGCTATTTAAATTATGTGTCGTTTCGATATTTATACATACAAGCATCTACAAAAGTAAAATCAGTTTTCCAAAATACGTTACTATACTGTGATATACATACATACATATATATAGAGAATTTCAAAGCTCGGATATTGCTGAATATAACGTGAGTAATTATTTAATTAAGTTGCATTTACAATTGTAGATATGGTTCCGTGGAGGGATGGGGAACAATACAGACGATTATCTCAGCACCGCCGAACCGGTTATTGTGAGTAAACGAATTAAACCAGATTATTGACGTTCTCACCATTGTAAACCGTGATGATCGTTCAGAAATTAAGCGCCTTATAAATGTGCATTGTTTTTAAACATGTATTTTTTTTTTTTTTAATTCTGATAAGTGCATGCAAGTGTAGTAGAATTGACCGAAGCGTATATGTACTTAAGGAAATTAACAGTTTTTGGAGTACTCGGACCACACAATACTAGGAATATAGATATAAAATCCGTTACTGATGCAGTTCTCGGCTTTCGGAGAAAGTAAGCAGGTAACAAGCAAGATATTGTTCGGCAATATACATATATATATATTTGTACTAGGCGAGCCAAATAGATGCAATTTCTCGTTCTTATCAATGTATCGTATATTAGTGGAAGCTTAAATAAGAACCTTGTTTCAGTCAATTGAAATTAAAATAATATCTATATGATTTTACACATGCTAGATACTGTTTTTCTATATTTATTAAAAGCAATTCACTTGAACAAAGTTGTTCGGCAGCAGCACAGGTGTTTGGCGACATATGAACAATATAAGCTTAGGCTCATGAGTCAGCAAAACGCGTGCCAACAGAACACCGCTGGCAGTTCTTCTGAAAACTTTTATATTTATTTACTTGTATTCAGTAAACAACTTACTTACATAACACATAATAGAAAAAAAAACACATAATAGAATTATTTTTATTTTGTTTTGTAATCCATTCGTTAAACGCATGTTTTTAATAACGGATAGTTCGAGTACTTACTTCCTAAGGCTTCCTGTTGGTGAAAATATACTACAGCTGTATCTGCGTTTTAAATCCCAAATTGCCCTATCGCTTATTAAAAGTAAGTTAAGTAGATTTATACAGAGAGAAATGGATTGTTAACAAGCAGTAACAGATAGATAAGTGATAGGAAGCGGTCATAAATGTAAAATGTTGTGATATTTTTGATTTTTCATCTGATTATCCTTTAATCTCTATTTAATAAAATCGAGGCATAGGGAACTAAAAATATTCTGTCGTACAAAATGTAATTGCAGTAAGCTTTGTCGTAGTCAAAAGAAACGAGGCGATTTTTGAACTGATTTCAGATAGACTAGGTAAGGTTTAAAACATAGTTGAAATGAAATCTCGTAATGGATGTAGCATCGATAAAGATTTAAAAAGAACCATTTAAGAAATAAAAAGAAAATTTCATTAAGGGTCGGTAAATTGTGGTAGGCAGAGTTGACTTCACCTGTACAATGTAGTAAAATGAAGTAATACGACTCGTTGCGGCACGTTCCCCGCGTTACTTACCATCTAGCAACAATTTGTTTTTCCCGCCCTCGAGAAAAACTCCAGCCTGCTCTCCGCTTTTTAGTCTCAATTTATTCTTCCAATATACTTTTCCGCTTTGCTTTTGCACGGGGATGTGCCTAAAATATTTAAACAGTTTATGCGCTCACATACTCATGCCGTTTCTTATGACTTAAGCGTTATTACATAAACAATTTTCTTCGCGTTCATCGGATTTAACTTATTTTTGAAATCGGCTGTATGCGCTCGCTTCTCTGAATAGAAGAAGTAAAATTCTTTACAATTTTATAATTATACATATAAACTTTTTGATAGAATTTTTCAAAATTACAGTAAAATCATATTCAAAGGTATGCTAAGAGAATTAAGTGCAGGACTAGATCTATAAAAATTTTAGCTTCCTAACTCATAAACAAATATAGCAGTTTATGTTTCAGACGTAGTATGGCTAGCGATTGTACGCCCACAGATTCACCGTTTTAACAGACCGTGACAATCGCTTCTATGTTAAATGTCATGGTGGCCATTGTTCTAGTCTACCTCCTCACCCCATTCCACCACCCTCAAATATCCGTTGACCTGCTGGCATTTCCTACCTTACCTGCAAGTAGTATAATAAAATATGTACATATTCGTATCGATTAACAACTTAAATACCATAAACTTAACGTAAAGTAACAAGGAAAAACGGAATGATTAATGCCAAATCCGAAATCTATACTAATATTGCAAAGAGAGTGCGAATTTTGTTAGTCTTGAGAACCATGGTACCTATTAGAAAAAAATTTATATCATTAGAAAGGTACATTATTACGAATAGGCTATATGTTAAGTATATGTGTATATTTGGAATAATTATTTGTTGAGCCTGAACTAAGTCGCGACGGGCTACTAGCTTGTAATAAAGTATGACGCGAGAAAGTAAATTTGACTATTCATTCTCACTATAGTTTATTGTCTTCTTAGCTATTTTACGCAGATTATAAATGACGATGGTGTAGTGAATTTAGTAAGTCTGAGTGAAGAACAAAAGGGGCGGGGGGATGTATGAGGTAACTTAATATGGCGGGGGCATCACGGCAATTTGTTCGAGACGAACCTCCAGTCAGCCTGAGTGCTAGCGGAATGTAGGGTTGTCCTTTGATAATTTATGACTTTTACTTAAGTTTATTTACTACGTTAATAAAGTTTCCAAACGTTTCTATAGATAGGTTAAGAGTCGTTTAATGTCTAATTATTTAAATAAGTTCGGGTAGCTAACTGGACCATTATTTGAGTGACCATTATAAGAGACAGAAGACAACGTACAGTCCAGTTTGAATTCGTTTTCTAACCATTAGATATATATTACCCTAATGATCGTCCAATTAAATTTAGTGTTCAAGGATAAGTGGGTGTGCACAAATAAAAATTATACAGATATTCATAATATATCTATCTGTACCAAATTCATTGTTTTAATGTAAGATGGTTCTAAAAGAAATTATTTAATTTAATGTTATTTATGTCCAAAATATTTTAGGAAATTGACATGGAAAATTGTCTTCTTTTAGGTTTTGCGTTATCAGCCCTGTGAGATGTTTACGCCAGGCAGCGCTATTGAAGGAAATCGCTCGCGAAGTGATTATGGATCGCTAAGACCTTTAGCTGAAAAGTTCTACATCTAAGATGTATTGCGGCGAGTTCTGCACTACTACAAGAACGAGTGACGTGTCATTACGAGCCGCACCCACCCAGGCTCGAGCTCGCGACAACTTCATTAGGAAGCCATAAGTCGACGAGGCGTGAAGAGGCGTCGTTCGACAAACTCGATGTTCTTGGAACACTGTTTGCTTTTTAGCGAGTTACGAACGTGACGTGAAATTTTGTGATGTAATTCAGGCGTCTGTAACTCAACTATGTGCAATACAGTTTGCTTGCGATCTTGATCGCATTTGTACACTAAACCAAGTAGCAAACGATTGCTGAAGTGCATAAGCTATAAAACTTCAATATTAACGGCCTAGTAAATGAAAAGAAGCTAACTAAAATATTTTTCAATATTTTTTAATTAATTAATCGCCACAAGTGTTTATTTACAGCTTACAAAGTTTTGTAACTTCTAACACTAATCACGGTGAAAACAAGTTATGAACACATTCATTAAAGACATTTTTCGAAAAATTTTCACTTCTTGAAAATAATTTTAGAGGCATTCAATTATGTATCCACGACCAAGACTCCTTATTTGCCGCAACAACAGGCCTATAATGGAGTAACCCTCGGCACTTTAGTGCGGCATATGTGCGTCTACAAGTCTATAAAAATCATAAAACGTAGTAAGGGCGGTCGCCATTCGTCCGGCTATTTGCATATGATACAGACGTTGAAGACAATGGTGTTCTTTACAAAGATCGTTGGCCGTAGATAATAAAAGTGTATTTGCGAAGAAATTTAATAAAGCGGAAGTGGACGGCTGTTACGGCGCGCCCCTGCAGGCTGCCGCGCTGTCGTGGGTCGTAGGTGGACGAGGGCGCTCTGACGTTATATCATATACGAACACGATTTTTATTATGAAAAATAGTTTTCTGTATTCAAAAAGTAATATTACATTCACTTTTTATATACAGATCTGAGTATGTGTTATAGTCAAAATAATGTCGCTAAATATATTCGCTTCTAATCGTATACAATTATTTGTTTTTTGTGGGTTTGAATCTTTAGCTGGTGTGAATTTAAAGAAGTCACATCAACGCGTAAAAGATGTACGACGAAATTACAAGAATAATAAAATCTCTGTTTGTCCGAACGCAAAGTTTCATAAAATCACTTCATAGATTTTCATATGATTGAAGATAGATGCATAGATATTTACCAAAAAAGTTTCAGTATACTGCAACTTTTGGGTGGAACTGAACTCGTAACTTTGAAGGGTCAATACGAAAAAAATTTAAAACAATGTTACCAATTCGGTTGTTACTTGGGAACGTAACGGTCATGTTTCCGTAAGCGAAGCGGGGGCCGGTTATGTTATCTATGCATATAATAAAATTCTAACTTATCGTTTTCTGTACATGAACGATACATGAGAAATAATATTATTAGGGGCCTTTATTAACGCAATAGAACCTAAAACAACAGTTATTACAATTTTTGTCTGTGCGTTTGTTCCCGCTAATTTCGTTACGGATTTCACTAATGTATTGCAGTAAGCGTCACTTAATATTTAGAGTTCGTTCCACCTCAATCCGTCCATAAATAAAAAAGTAATAAATTAATTTAAAATAATGTAGGTACTATTTCTTAGCGTAAGGCGTAGTTTTCCCGAAGCGAAGCGAGAGTTATCTAGTCTATACTAATAAATAAAATTGGGTTGTCTATTTGTAATATTAAAATAACTGCTTTTTATTACACGCATATGAATGTATATACGATACATATACCAAAATAACATTTTGTACAATTTTTGTCTGTCTGTCTGTCTGTCTGTTTGTTTCGGCTAATCTCTGAAACGGCTGGACCGATTTTGACGGGACTTTCACTGGCAGGTAGCTGATGTCATAAGGAGTAACTTAGGCTGCATTTATTTCTACAAAATAACTTTTTTGTTAAATTCCACGTGGACGAAGTCGCGGACACAGCTGGTTATATATAAAAATAAAAAAGAGGGCTCATGTGACTGATTACTTTTAATTACATTAATGAATATTAATTATATATATAATAGTTATGAACTGATAGTAATATTTCTTTTCATATTTGCGTATTTTAAAATGATATTTGTTACAATATTTACGCACTTAAAGTAAATAATTTAATTTCACGAGCATCTGGATTTAGAGCAGATTTGAAATACTTTGGGAATTTACTTTTTTTAGTACAAAGCGGATAACCGTGGCCGACTGGTGAGAGGATGATGATACAACACACGCCGTATAAAAATATTACACTTCAACGTTTTTAACAGTTCCGGCCTGAAATATTGTATTTTTTAAAGCTCAACTTTTAAGCCGAGTTTTGAGCTTTTATAAAAGCACCGTAAATTAATTTACACCGTTTTTTTATGATAAACTTTTCGTTACGCATTATTTTAATAATAAATAAAAATTTGGAATAAGGCATAAGAGGAATAGTTGTAGACGTGTTAGAAGGCAAGTAAATTTTTTTTAATGTACATATGTTCATATTCGAACCATTAGAATGAAAGTGACTTAACTCAAAATTCCTGAAATTCCAGATTTTACTATAAATTTACTTAAAAAAGCCTACTCTAAAACCCCATGGTGAAAAAGAGTCCGAATTATGAGTGAGAAAGGGAAAAAGGGAAAACCTCATACATCAGTCTTCTTAAATTTACTCCAGACCATACATTTTTGAAAACTTTCTTCATCATTTCCCATAAATTGCAATTTTTGAGTTAAGTCCCTTTCATTCTAAGGGTGCGATATATATGCTTCATTTTTGTTTTCATTATGGATAGAATCACGCAATAACATTATTTCAATCGTTAGACATAGAAATAGCCTTTTGTAAGATGGTAGAAATGGACGGTTATCTTTCTCGTAGAATCAACCATAGAATTTTTTTACGTTTTTCATTTGTAGTGTCCGAGAGTTTGTTGAAAGTGGGTCCCCCGCTTCGATTACGGACGAGCATTACCGGCAGTGACCACTAACTCGATAATGGTGGAACCGCTCGTTTGTCGCCTATTGACATAAACAGAGTGGCATATATTTTTGCGAATTACAACCAAAGTGATATTGGTTGAACAACATATTTTGACAATGACACAAACATCAGTCCAGGCCACGTAGGCGTCGTAGATGTCTACAAATCTTCGTAGCGTATACATTATTTCGTAGAACTTGTAGTGCCGCTACGAGAACGTAATATATTTGTAGTTATTCTCGTTTGTGTAGTAATAAAATTGAGTCTTACTTTTGTAACTACTATGGGTCGTGGCAAAGTAAGATTTATGCATTTTTAAGGTGAACAGTGTTCTAACAGTATGCTTTATAGTGTTTAACCAAATTCAAAATCATTTAATAATTTAGGTATTCTATAAATACACTAATTCACGTAATTTTTTGCTTTTATTAGCATTGCCCAAAGGTGTTTCATCATTGAGGAGAAGAAACGGCGAAAGAAACCCCTTAGCACATCTTTTAAAACAATACATGATAATTATAAAGTAAGTTTAAACCTGCGCGGAATTGATTTCGACTGTATTATTTCCAGGCGAGGATATCATTAATATATTCATCTATACCATAGTATCTTTTACCTATAAGTTGTATTTTAACGTGTCACTTATCAACTAAAAATCAATGTTTAGGATTAACATAACACTTAATAAAAATTAGTTTTGCGTACATTTACTCAACTTCCAATCAACAAACTTTGCTAGGATTTCTCTATACACTTTTACACTGATAAATAAAGTCAATTTAGCAGGAATCGCTTTGAAATACGCAAATTTATATGCGAAATTTAGTATACAAAGTGAGGGCGAGGCGCCGACGTGTCGCATACTTGTTGCTCGTGTGAGAACTCGGCGATGTTCCTGTTACTACATACATTTAATAGTCGAAGCAGAGTATCACTGGTTTATTGATTGGAAAATGAACTTTCGCCTACAATTCTGCGTAGAAAAATGAGCGGACGGCGCGGACATGTCATCAACTTGTTGTTTGTCAGTCGTTATTCAGGTCGAACGTATTTACTGTACACAGTAATGATATTCCTGTCATTTCAAGCTTTTACTGTTTGTATTTAATTTTTCGGAAGTAAACGAAGTTTTTGCATTTTTTTTTTAATTCTCGAATTTCTGTAATACAAGTTTACGCCTGTCACTTTAATGATTACAGATCTTTGTATTACATATTGAGTAATATACTTTCCACGTAATCATTTCGGTGTAAAAGCTATGAACTCAGCTCGGGCCTTGAAGATTTATAACTAAAGGCTTTGGGAGCATATTAGCAACCCGCCATCGATTCGCTGCGGAAATAACTTGTTACCTTTCTTTTTTTTGTTCTTTATTTATAGAGGGTTTAGTCATATATTTGACTATGTCACCCTTGTAAGGCTATTAGACTAACTAAGGTATACATGCAAAATATAATTGGATCAGTGTTTTGGCCTATTCTGGACCAGGAGAGGCCAAGACACTGTTACAAATCCCAAATCGGTTATTTCTGTACTTTAAATTACGGCGTATTTCTTCGTTCCGTACACATTCCATCAACACATGTTGGACGTCCTCGATTACCCAACAGTCTGTAATTGTTACCTTTACAATTGTACCCGCACTAAAATATTCTTGTACATTTTTGTTGCTGCTGCTAATTACTATCGCCGTCCTAGAGATAACCATTAGGCCTGTTTAACAAGATTCTATAGCAATGAGGGAACGCCAGTAAAGAGTAGGATCCCTGCTTCGCTCTCAGCCGGCGACGGTAACGATTTTGATGTTAAATTGACTCGTTTACTAATTAGCTTTTGATAATAATCAGTCTTAATTGGTTTTATTATAAATTAACATTAATTATTGTTGTTACAAAACTTTAGGAATCAACAGTTGTTTCCAGAAAACTATTAAATGCATAAACTTGGCTTCGTTCACGCGAAGATTATCGAAGGCTTCATTCAATTAACGTCAACAAAGCACGCCGTAAGTACATGCGGCCGCAGTTCGAAATACGTCACGTTGACGTCGTTTGTGTCTTGTTATGCCCACATGTTTGAATTTTCATTATATCTTTGCAGCTTTTAAGGATATAAAATAATCAAGGTTATATTGTCCACCTGATACACGTTAATATTATATATTATTCTATTTACGTGCTATGTCATTCAACTCTCGATAATCGATTGTTTTTGATATTGAGAGGAACTCTTTTAAGTAGACCTAGATCTATGTATACATATTTTGCTCATATATAATATTTACATACTATTAATGTTGTTTTTCTTACTTTTATAAGTCAAGGCTTGACTATAGTCTCATCTGATTGTGTTTGTCATGATTTCAGACATTATTCGTTATATCACATTTTAGTACATTTATTGGTAGATTGTTTATTTATGTTGTATATATTGTGACCAAATATTTGAAATTGTAAAATTTTAGAATGAGGACTGTTACGTTTTTTCATTCCGCTAAGAAGAAATGACTCGTTTACTTCAATTAATATTCTTCTAATGATTTATTTAAATAGACGAAATTCAGTGTCTCGACTCTTTGTACTTAATTGTAAATTTTACAAAAGTATGAAAAAGTTTCAAGAAAGATTTTGTTGAATTCCAGCATTATAAACCCCATTAACCTAATTAGCGCTAACTTAATTATAAAGTTGTTATTGTCTTGTTAAAAGCTGCGTAACTTATTGTAATTACTATTAATGTTATGAAATACGGAGAATTAAAAAAAAAAAAAACATTACATCGCTTCTTTTTCAAAATCCACAAAATACACAGTCTGTAATGTAAAGTATTATATAAATATTTAGATTGTTCTGGAACATTTCAGAGTTCGATAAGGATGAACCAGACATACGGTCGTATGTAATTTGCGCCTTTGCTAGCCATCACGACCAGATTGAAATTCCATTCGCCGCCCCACGTTGGCGCCTGGCTGGCGCCTTCACTTGTTGCGCGCAATGAAATGTCATAACTACCCTTACGTGACGATATTATGTAATAGTTTGCTTTACTTGAGATCGACTTAACAGTCAGCTATACGGAATCATTACGCAACGATCATACCAGCCAGTTTATAGAAATACCAAAGGAAATAAATATATTGTTTTTTTTTTGTGAAACTGTATTGTTTGCTGATTAGGTATATCTCCTTAGTTTTAAAGTCAATGTTTGTTATCATATGATTCTTTGGTGATTTGGTGACTAAACGAAATTTAATTGTTTTATTCTGGGAACTCCATTCGGTTCGTCGAACAATCCAACACAAAGATCTAACCACAGTGCTCGCTTACAAATTCACAGTTGAATGTTGTGATTGTTAATTGAAACTCTTGCAAAATGTTTTCCCAATTCATGTTGTTTTAAAGTATATTTTTTTCTCTTAAAACTGACGTATCTATATGTTATGAACTTTAGTCTTTTGATAATCAAGTTGGGCTTTGTTACTTACTAAATGTTTTAAAGAGATAAGAATGAGGGAGGAGGGGTGCTGTGTTAATTTATGAGTCAACCTCTCTTTTCATAGTACTTTACAATCAATGAAAGAAGCAATAGTATATAATTTCAACGCTACTCTTAAATTTGCTAAATTTACATGTTTGTGTCATCCTGCATATAAATTAACTGAGAATAATTTTTACATGATTTTATACCTAAGTTTGACAACCAGAGATGAAGCGGATTTTTCGTTTCATTTCCCTGTGTGTGCGACAGCCTTGGTGTTTACAGACAACCGTGTTGGATGTAAGTTGTCTATGGCTGTCAGCGCATTTATCAACCATTAACATAAAACTATATAATTACGTATTATGCTGGCGCCGGTATACAAGAGGCATCAACATTAAGCCGGTCACTACAATATGGTACGTGGCAACAAACCGCACTCTCTTACAACCGACATTTGAATGTTGTAATTAATTAAATGGCTTATGGGAGGCAACTCCGAGAATTCGCATTTGCGACGTCAGTAGCGGCGGAACAGAGCTGTGAGGTGGTCTTTAACTGTAATTAAAATATCATAGTCATTGTCTAGATAAATTTCACAAACAGTACATTATGCAACAGGTTTACTCTTGAACCTTTATATGCCGTGTAATATGGAAAATTAAGTATCATGCATTAACAATATGTAACAGATGAATGAATGAGTGATACATGTTTGCTTTAGTTATAGAAATGAATCCATAATTCAGATGAAATGCAGTTAACATAGGCATATTTAAAGTAATATATAAGTTGTGGACGAATTTAAAGCTTTGTTGGTAGTGATCGTTCTTGCTGAACTAAAGATCTCGGGTTCCAATACTTCTTTGGTGTAGAGTCTAGTTGTGTTTGATATTATAGTTGCATATTTCTCTGTCACAACACTTTACGGAAACCGAATGTGTGATCGTACAAGTCTAATAATAATGATTTGTAATACCGACGAACTACATTACGATACAGAATAAATAAAGCACTTTAACAGTAAAGTGGAAATGTATCGAACAAAAGGCTGGAAAGCAGTGAGGACCTATAAATGTGTTGGCGATGTTAGTTGCAGTTTGGTTAAAGCGATGCAAGGCGGGGGAGCTCGCGGCGCCGCCGACGCCAGCCGCCGTCATTTGAAAGGCTTCCCACCCGTGTTCCAGTTCCAGTGAACGTATCGGAAACGAATTTACAAGTAAATTATACCTAGCTTTTATATACACAGTTTATATAAACAGTTTGCTTAAGGAAACGATTAACGCGAAGGCAATTTGGTTGTACGAATATGTTAATGCATATGCCGTTGGTATATGATTTGCAAAGGCAAGGTGAAAAAAATTAAAATTTGATTATACTTTTTTAATTTGTTTCCCATTTTTATAAATTAATGACAAAATATTTATTTAATACCAAAAAAAAATATTTCCATTTGAACTAGGATACGTCATTCATACTTTCGCCATGAGGTGTGATAAATTTCAGTAATGCCTTTCAAGATATGTCACTTTCTTACTATAGTTTTTTAATTGCAGTATTTATTTTTAGTAAAGTTAAATATCAGCCTAGATCTAATTAGCTGGCGTAACTGAATTTGTGATTGAAACAATTAGTCCACTGTGAGCAACTTGCAACGCGTGTGGCATGAATGCTCTGATTAATGGCGCAACATTCACATGTTATTAATTAGTCAACAAATTAATATGGAGAAGGTTGTAGATGACGTGACGTTGCAGCGTGCATCCTGGCTTTGGTTGACTTTTCATTTTAGAATTAATTAAAGAAGCCTTGCGCACAAATTGCATTTCTCAAAATGAGCTGTGGCAACGCCAGCCTGAAATCTATTTGCGCCACTTCGAAGACGCAATTAAAACAACCTCTGTTGCAGTAATCTAGCAAATGTAGTTGTGTTTCGAGAAACAATGAAGTGAGAATAAACGCAGCCTCGTTTTCTTACGATGACCTCATCGCAGTTAAAGACGAGCGAACAGTAATGAAGAAAATGTTTGTTACTGCCCCACATTTTCTTACTCGCTATTTATTACCCGGTGTATTTATAAAGTTTAAAGCGTTACATCGTCACGTTTAGTAGCTCCTTTATAGTGTTTGTAGCAATCGGAGTCTGCAAACATATAAAGCGTCTAGAAAACACTTTAAAAAGAGCAGGAATAAATATCGAAAACGTGCAAAAGATTTTTAGATTCTCCCTCTGGTTGTAAAACTTCCAAGAACAAATATGTTCATGACAAGCCCCCGCGTGGCTCTCGGAGCACATAAAAAGCAAAAAGTAATGTTCTTATATCGTAAAGATGGAAATCTAGCAGGCAAGAGAAAAACATACGAAGAATTTGAGGGCAGCAATGCCCCGAGCGGGCACTTAGCGTAGGCTATTAAGGACGGCGTGACCGCCAGTGCGACGTAACGACGAAAACTATAAAACCGTTAAAGTAACGTTTCAGCGGCTATAAAGAGCGTCGCGAGATCTGTTGACAATGTCGCTCCAACCCGCAATAAACCGTATGCACCCGACGAGGTAGTAAAACTTAACGGCACTATGATTAAACTTATCTATGAGCGAACTCTCAAATCACGACTTCTCTAATAACCCAACGCTTAATGCGAGAGCTCCCCGCATTCGTCTGCTGTTCTGTGTCAAATCTCTGTTGCTCAGTGAACATCATTTGCGTATGTAGAGAGCTAGAGAGCCATTGCAGGCTGGCTCGATGTCCACTCGCTGGTTTGTTTTCTAATACGGTTACATTCAATTGTTTTGTTGATAGCACATGATTTTGTACGAATAAGGGTTTAAAAGTTATTATGATATAAGAAAAAGTCGTCAAAAATTAAAGTTTTAATAATAATGTGCAACATAACGCGTAAGCGCACCGTTCATATTATTACAATATGTGATGCTGTTGCTATATATATAAATAAATATAAAAACATTTTAATATTTGTTGCTGAATCGCTCTTATTTTTAGTTCGTAAAATTTCAGATCGTGTATTGTTTAGCTGGTATAGAACATCTAGAACTTTCAAAACGCTTTACAAGTGGTGGAAGGATGTTATAAAAATTTTACGGTCGCTTCCCGACAGCGCAGGCTGCAGCCTTAATGGACGAGCTAAGTGCATAGGAACATTCATGACAGTGGTAAGAAAACGACGTTAATAGCCATCGACTTTACGTAGATTTAGGAATTTCATGACATTTTAACGACCTTTTATCAGGCAAGTAATAAAAGTAGCTAACGTTTGAAAGTTTGTACAATATCGTAGTGTTTGTAGGAAACTGAGATGCCACCCACATCTATTGCATTCGTGGCAGTTGTGACGGTCCCTTTTCGTGCTTTCTTTCAACGCACTTGCAGTGTAGAATGAACTCCTTTACATAGATTTTCCGGAATACTACACAGAATTCTTTCAAAAATTTTAAAATAATCTTTTTTAGGGCGGCGACGTGTTGGCAAAAAAGCTCGTGCTTTGTAAGGTGACAGGTATAGGTGACAGTGACCAAGTATTTGCGATAGTTTAAAAAATGTGATTATTTATTTGCGGCAATGTGTTAGATGTCTTTGGTGTAGCAAATCTTCATGAGCAGTGGGTGCACCTAATGCCATCTGCTTCTTCACCGGCTATTACTATAAAAAATGAGACATCCCGTCTGTATGTCGACAAACTGTTTTTAAGGAAAAATATCCAAATTAACACCTATCAAAATTTATAATTTCATATTTAACGTAGATTCTATCCATTTTAGATTATTTACGACAGGTATATTGAACAACATTTCGAACCACTTGCACAAGATGCATGCTCGTCACAGAATAGTACGTGTTTATCCTCTTGCTCACAGAGCAATGCTACCAAAATTTTTCATGATTAAAAAAAAATATTTATTCACAATAGAAAAGGTTATAAACATTATTTGAGATCATTGCCATAATACTGTTTTCTGAAACTACCAGTTTATTGAAACTATAGAAAGTTCAGGAGAAACGACTACAATTTAGTGTATTAAACGGTTCGTGGTGAAAAATTTGAGTTATGATTATATACGCTGCACGTGTTTTGATTAAAGTACGTTAGTACCACACTGTGAGTACAATTTACATACTCAATTATTAAAGCCCTCATTAACAAACTTTCGGCTGCGTGAGACGCCGCGATACAAACTACAAACACGAGATAGTTCCACAATAAACCATAATGTAAATTGTACTTTATCAATAAGAACTTTAACCGAAATTGCCAAGAAATTGTTATAGTTGGGTAGAATTTTAAGACATGTACTTTTTAAGCGTGTGAAACGTAATTCAGTATTTTACATGACAATGTAAATGCACACGGGGATCAGCCCCTGAGCCTTCAATGAAAATGATGTACTCATCGTCATGTGATGAATAAACTATATTAATAAAAAAAATCGATAGTAGGTACTTTAAACTGTTACTAATAAAAAAAAAAATAACAGGAGGGATTAGTTGGTTCGTATTTAAAGTACCATAATAGATATTTAACATATAAACAATAATATACACGTTTGAACAATCTTTCCAGGTTGTTGAGATTCTGGTATTTCATTTGCATCAAGGTGAAATATTATCCTGAACGATTTATTACTTACAATCAGTAACTCTATAGCCTGTGCTATTTTATGGTCTATTAATTTCAGGTGATTGCACTTGCGTGATTGCACGAAATGTTACTCGATTGATGCTAGTTGAAAAAATTGGTAATGAAGTAGTTGGAAGTGTTTTATAACGAATATCTGCGAACTCTATGAAGTGTTTGTTTTTGTTTAAAAATTACCCGAAAAGAATTCTATTTTTTTGCGTGTTTTAGTCGCATTTATGTCATTTGGAACATAATGTAGTGGAAAGCTCTAGTTTTTCCAATGTGGTACCGTTCGCTAGCACTGAAGTGGCTGAATTACTTGGGGTCGACCGAAAATATGCGCAGCTATGCTTAATGCTTTTTGTTTATTTTGTGTTACAATTTCTACTTTAATATAGTTGTTGTAGTTATTTGTTTTGTGTAGTGTTAAAATTAAAAAATAAAGAATTTTAGAAGATAGAATGTATTTAACTATTACTGGAGGTTACAATAAATATATTACAATAATATAAAGGAGACAAGAGCATAAAACAAGTAAAAGTCAGTTGAGAATTAGGTTTTGGCCTATAGCGTGGTAACCGGTTAAGAAAATACGTGAGACTGATCCTTCTCGTCAGACAGCTCGTCTTTTATAAGACGAATTTTCTAAAATGATTTTTTTCCGTGTTCTTTTTCCCTGAGTTTCAAATTTCTCATCAGACTAATAAATCTTGTTACAAAACGGAGCAAATCGTTCATATTAAAAATAAAAATAACTACGATGACAATAATTTAAGGAATTTGCCAAATATTAGACAACAATAACAAAACATTCATCATAATAAAATAAATAAAGAAATTACAAAATAACTGTATAAAAGATACAAGAAATTATAAAAGAAGTTTAACAAGGCAATATTATTATAGTTACAAAGTATGCGAGTACCTGAATATTACATATATTTACTATTATTATGTTTTTGTTAATAACTTTATCTAAACTTTAAACAATACATTCGAATAGAGCAATGTACTCACTTCAAAAAATAAAGCTGAATATACTTAGTTTTAGAAGGACAACTTTACAAATAAGCGAAATGCGCTATTTCCTAAATTTATCCTAATTATATAAATAACGTATATAACTTTGTGCCACTTGTATATTCGGATAACGCTCGATTGATTGAACTCGAATTCATGGTTCGACACATTTCTAAAAAGTCATGGAATTTTTAATAAAAGTTAGGGCTTTCGTTGTAAATATTAGAGGTCTTCAGGCAGAGATATTAACTCACAGATAAAATCTGTAACTAGTATCGAGAGTGAAAAGGTTCCCGCGACCCTTTGGAGTTGCAGGTAACTTTAACTGCTCGTCCTGACTAATGGATAAGTAGACGCGGAGGAAATCTCTGGGCTTTATTCTTTGTTTAGTTTTTACTCAGTTGGCTAGCTTACCTTTCTTCTAAATTTACCCGTGAAATGTTTTAATGTATTCCAATTTCACTTACTTCTTGACCGACACTGTATCGATGACGTCCAATGTTCCGAATGTCCACGGATATGTGATTGTGGCCACAATCTAATTCCAACTTAACTTAGTGTGAGCGGTGACAGCAGAAAGGTGTGCTAGGCAATGCTAGACAGACGGCGGCAAGCTCGTTTTAGCGGCTGATCGATACCGTGCCCGACCCACCGCGCCCTACTTTGCTGGTGGTAACCCAACTCTATTTTCTTTTGCCCTTTATTTGAATACAGTGATGAATTTATTACGAGAGCGCTTTACGAATTTATTATTCATTTGAACCATATACGCCTATCACATACTGGAAAAATTATAATCCAAAGCCACTTTTTTCATGTTATGTTTGAAGGCAGGGTCTGGCATTCTAGGTCTGTTAAAACAGATTGTTTCGCTTCTAAAACAAACTGGTTTTCATTTGAAATACCATAATCATTTATTTACCATGAAAATTTATTGTGTTCATTAGAAAAATGGCGTATGATTAGTCATTCCGGAGTAATCGTTAAGTGTTAAGTACAAGTTAATAATAATAATAATACTAAGTTCTACTGTAAAATTATCATTTCTTCCTATATTGGATGTAACTATATTTTCCCTTTTTTCAAAATGTACCATCTTTTACGAATACAAGATCTTCCTTGAAGCGGAGTATCATCAGGGTAAGTTGACTCTAAGATGGTAAGCCGTAGTATTGAGAGGGCTGTAGTGTATCGGAATCGCGGATTATGCAAAGTGGATTATTGCTAATTTAATAAAAATAGGAATTTAATACCTGATACAATTAACTAAAGTGATTTAATATTGATGTCTAACAGTTTAGTAGTTTAGTTTAGTTTTAGTAGTAACAAAGAACAATAATTCCTTTGTGCAAAATAGTTGTGTTAAAAATGTAATGTTTAGTGATGAACTCGGAAGAACTTTGGTAAATTATTAAAATACTTACTCGGAGCAAAGCTTTGTTAACAATTGTTATCGTGGACTGTCATTAATTGACATATTTGAAAAAATTCTAAATTGTAAATTAGACACGAACACCAATCTGATTATTTTAGTTGGTAATAGGGGAAAAGTAAACAGAAAATTTTTATTAAACTATTATAATAAATTCTGTTTATTACACCTAAGGAGCATTGTAATGTTTACTTTACGTTACAGTGAGAGTTTGCCACAGGAGGAAAATAATATTAGATATAATATTAATTTGCCTATGGACATTATGTCTTTATATAGTGATAAACAGTTAGAAATTATTGACATTAATCAATTATTTCATACATTTTATTTGATTAAAGATAAATACTATCTGTCGCATTATTGTAAAAGTCAAATAGCAATTACGCTATCATATTTTATTGACAATTTAGCCAAGAATTTGGCTAGTAGCACTGCTCCTATTGAGCAGTCATTTATTGACATTCAGCATGAGCTCTTGAATAAGTTTCAAATCATTTAAATTAGCCAGTAAGACAACGGAGAGGTACTCTAGCAGTTCATTGACAACGGGAAAGCATTATAACCTAAATATTGTACACCAAAATATATAAGGCTTTTCTGGCAAAGACTTGGATTTAAATGTATTATTAAATGAAATGAAATTTGACATTATTTGTATTACAGAACATTGCCTTGAAAATTATGAATTAATTGCATTAATCGATAATTACAGTATAGGCAGTTGATTCTGTCGACAATAGTTACTTAAGGGAGGGTTAATGATAATTATTCGTAATAGTTTCAATTACAAGGAACGTAAAGACATAGTATCTCTCTCTCTATTGAACATATTATAGAGCTTTCATGAACAGAGCTTAAAAGGATTATTATTGTATGTGAATACAGACCACCTGCATGCAGCGACCCATTGTTTGAATTCGCTATGGAAGATGTTCTAAAAATTTTGTGTCAAAAAAGTAGTAGTATGTGGAGACTTCAATATTGATATCTTAGTTGATAGTATCAGGCGTTACTTTGCGGAAATTCATTGTTATTAAATTAGTATTAATTTACTTTGCAACAATCCGCAAGCACAATGTATGATGGTATATACTTCTATACATGCATGAAACCTCCGTCCCTCTCACAAAGGAAAACATGCAATTATAATAAAAGTATATACCAACACACATACCGTCACCAACACGTGTTTCGCTCCGAAACAGAGCATCTTCAGGGTGAGTAGACTCTACGAGTGTTAACCGGAAGTCTACTCACCCTGAAGATGCTCTGTTTCGGAGCGAAACACGTGTTGGTGACGGTATGTGTGTTGGTATATACTTTTATTATAATTGCATGTTTTCCTTTGTGGGAGGGACGGAGGTTTCATGCATGTATAGAAGTATATACCATCATACATTGTGCTTGCGGATTGTTGCAAAGTAAATTAATACTAATTTAATGATATCTTAGTATCAATTTCTTTATCGATAAGGTTCATTAATTTGTTTAAATCATCCAATTTAGAATATATATTTTTTTAACCTACCAGAGTAACTCCATCATCGGCTACTTGCTTGGATATTTTTTTGTGAATGTAGTGTTATTAACAAGTCAATAATAAATTGTATTAGTTCAGAGCATAGCGGACAATTTGCCACTGTTAAGTACCATGACCTTTCTAAACATAGTATAATTTGTAGACCAATCACGCAACGGAGAATAAATACTTTTAAAAATAATATTGCTACAAAGATTCCAAAATTACCAATAACCTCTAATGATACATCCAACAAAGCATACGCTTATGTTTTAGAGTTAATTGATTACGAGTTTAGTAATATTTTTAAACAAAAAAATTCATGTGTGATAATCGTAAAATTAAATTTAGTGATTGGGCAACAACCGGTATTTATAAAAGTAGAATTAGAATTTTGGAACTTTATATAGAAAAATCGACTTCCACAAACCCTGAATTTTTAAAACATGTTAGAATTTATTCAAAGATTTTTAAATTGGTCTGTGCGAAAGCTAAATCGATTTACATCGCAAATAAAATTAAGACCTCTGCAAATAAAGTCAAAACTACCTGGGACGTTATTCATAATAAAAAAGGTAAAGTAAAATTAAATGACCATAGTTTTGCTTTAAATGTCAATAATGAGAATGTGACTTCCGATGACGCAGTTGCTGTCGCATTTGAGGATTCCTTCTCGAAAATATCGCATAAAATTATAAAAAACTTAAATGCGAGCCCTCAACTTGCTATGGCTATCATGGAATCATGTGTTAAGAATTGCCCAAATTCAATTAGCTTTAAAAACAACACTTGTGATACAATTATAAAAACTTTCAAAACTGTTAATATTAAGAAAACAAGAGATTCTGGGGTCTTTCCACAGTTATAATAAAACCAATAATTTATTCCATTGCTCCTCATTTAAGTATTATTTTTAATAAATGTATTGCAGATGGTAGCTTTCTCAATCTAATGAAACATCCTAAAATACTTCCTCTTTTTAAAGCTGGTGATAAAAGCGACCTCACTAATTTTAGACCCATTTCCATCTTATCAACCCTTAGTAAAACATTTGAAAAAATAATTTACAATCAGCTACTATAACATTTTTCAATAAACAAATTATTTCACGTTAATCAGTTTGGTTTTTCTAGAGGAAAAAATACCACTGATGCAGGCATAGCACTCCTTAAACACATTTTTGATGCTTGGGAGTGCAAGCAGGATGCTAGTGCTATAATATATTCTGTGACCTGCCAAAAGCGTTCGATTGCGTCGTCCATAATAAATTAATGAATAAACTTAGGCATTATAGTGTCTCCATACAATCAGTTAGCCATATAAAATCTTATAATCTAATCTTAGCGTATTCAAAAAATAGTTATTAATGGAAAAGAATCACCAGGGGCAAAAATTACCATGGGGAAGGATAATATTATGTACGTAAATATTATGTATGTAAATATTTATAATAAAATTCCATTACAATTGACACAAATGCCATATTGTAAATTTAAACTAACGTTAAAGGTATTCTTATGCGGAAAGGTGATTACAAAGTTGATAATTACTTTCAGGATAAGACTGCTTGGACATGAGTTTAATATTAAGACAGTTTAAGTGCGTTCTGTAACTGTGAGTGGGAAAAAAACTCCTTGGGAGTTTCTTGCTGCTTCTTCTTCCGGGACCACTCACGGTAGGGATTTGTTGAATAGATGGCGTAGTTTGACGTTCGAAAAGTGTTTGTAAAAACCAAGTTTGAATTAATTATTATTTCATTTAAATATTATTTCATTTCATTTTAAATGTCCTTCGAGTGTTGATGTGCATTTAATTAATATTAATTTAATATAAATTTTATGGATGTAATATGAACAATTCAAATACAACATATTTTGTATATCATATATTGGATACTAGATATCAGAGAAGATGATAGGGCCAAAAAATTATGTGTTTAAGTGTATTTACAAAATACCCAACTGACTAAATAATTTTGTCTCTTCGGTTATCATGCAATATATAGTTACAACGCACTGTTAATAAAATAAGCTTCTATATGATAACAAACAATTAGTATACCAAGAATATACTACATATATAAAAATATCATTGAAATATCCATGAAAATAAGATTGAAAGTGACTTGACTTTATAGTTGAATACATGCGAGTGTTGAAATGAGTGTAAATTTAATAAAAAAATTCATAAGAACATGGTATTCAATCTTAACTCTTTTCTTCTGGTGACGTCTTCTCTACCCTATTGTATTCTTTGTGCGTTCGAAAATCACCACTAATTTACATTTAAAATAAATATTTTGGATTACAATGTTTAATCATATGCTTTCATGTATTTCATACGAGTATTATAGTTATTAAAGAAGCAGTAAATAATTCCCTGCTACGGAGTTCCGTCCTATTCTGATAGGTACGTTAATAAGCAATCGTTGAGCCACTGAGAAAGCCTTTGAGCGCAAAAATAATTTCTAATACTTCCTACACCTAAATAATCTACCAATCCGCCTTGGTACTTGATGAGGTAAGCTGAAGGCCTCCTTAATCAATAGGAGACATTTGAAAAGCCCTCCAAAGTCAACCTGTGCAAACAATATAATATTGTTGTTTTCATCACCCAAGTTTTTATATTGGATGTGCTGCAATCGCTGGACAGAATTATTAAACCTTTCATTTGATCTGCGACTCACAAAAGCAAACGCAAAAATATTTTAATTACATTTTAAGATGTTAACCTAGAGTTTTTTTAAGTCTTCATATTACTGTATTCAATTTAGTCCAAAAATAATTAAATGGAGGCACGTGTTTAGGTACATTTAAAACTTATCGTGAGGGATCAAAAACAAATTTTACCTGTGCAAAGCCACGTTTTCGTTATTTTTAAGCCCAGAAAGTGGTGTTTCGGTTCACAAGTCATGTTGTTCGTGTCCGGCCGTGTGCTTTGGGTTTCTGGCGCAAGGGGTATTAAAAGGTTTCCTTTACAACAAAAAGTTTTATAATTAAAGGACATCAAAGAACCGCCGCGATGGGATTACACTTTGGATCGTTATTTAGAGCGGTTATAACCGAGATAAGGGATCTTTTGACGTCTTTTCAATACAAGTTTATTTTATGAACTGTGACAAGTAAATTTATTGAACATATGGTTATGAAAGTTGCCGATAAGGCGTAGAAAAACGTGAATGTTTCTTTTGGTGCTGAAAACCGTACCGATTTAATTGCATAAAGCATTTGAGTGTAGAAATTCAAATGAGCAATATCAATGCTTTTTTTTTGCAAAATATTGTAGTATATAGAGATTTTTATTGTCTTAAAAGAAAAATACTAATTAAAAAAGAAAAGTATTAAAATAAAAGGCTGAGAATAATATGTCTTGATTGAAATTAAGAATAAAACTGGAAGTGACGTTTATAAAGAGAGTGTTGACCAGGGTTTTAAATGTACATCGGTAGCTCGTCGTGGTGCAGTAATCAACTCCCCGCTGGTGACTGCCGGGTAATTGATTGGTCTCAGACGCGCAGACAACAAAAGATAATGCCGGCTCCTGTGGTTAATGGATTTGTCAACTGTTTTGTTACTAACTAAATAAAAATGCCATTGCTCACTGACACCACATCGGCGGGTTAATTTAACTTGTATCTGATAAGTTTCTTCCATTAGAAACTAAACTTTCAGGCTCGCTCGGATTACGTGGAGTCTCCGAGGGATTATCTACGAGTTTATTGTCAAGTTGGAAGAAGTCAGTTCGCGCTTCTCGCGTTAATATACTAGATACAAAAGCCATTTTATGACATTTCTTCTTGTCGGAAGAATTTATAGTTGTAAAAAAATTGATATTTATCGAGTTTTACTTCTCATATTATTCAAATTTTATAAATTTTTATTGCCAATAAAACATCTGCAATAGATAAATTTCATTTAAAAAATTGGAGTAATTTATTTAAATAATTTTCATTTAACTGGTTTTACTTCTATTTGGTTTTCAACGCATAAAAGTTCAGCTACATATTTGGCTTGTCTTGACTGTTAAAGGATCTGCAAGGTCTTTCCACAAACAATTTAACAGGCTTAACTTTGCCGAATGGACTTTTTGGAGGAGATTTGTTATTCAATGAAAAGTTTTAAGTGGCTGTGAAACAATGTTTTCAAGCGATTAAATCATTGTCTACGAAATGAATTCTGCAACGTATTTATCACAACTGTAATAAGTGTAAATAAAGTTTATTGGGTTACTCCTATGTTCCTAAAGTAAATATGTCTACACTTTAATCTTACAAGTCGTTAATAAATTTAAATAAATGTTTTTACCGTTCAAATTCCACAACAGTTGAAACTACTACTACTACAAGTTTATTTATGAGGTTGGCTTTTCTAAACAACTGATTAATTCAAGCAATTAATTTTTAAGGAATCAATTTAAAGTTCAATTTTTTTATTACATTGCATGAAAATATAAACAGTGCATCAAGATTAAAAATATTTTTGTACAGCTATCTATCACATCAAATTAGCTCTTATCATTATCTCACATTTAAACATTGAGAGAGAGAGACATTTTAAACACCTACGAACCGTATCAGACATTTTTTCGTCACATTCACGTTACCGTCGACTCGATTGGGAATTGAGGACCCACCCTTCAACAAACTGGTCTTGCTTCCAACTGGGATGCGGGGAAATCATTTCAAAGACTTTATTTGAGCTACGGACATTTTACATTACCTATGCTTAAAATGAAGCTATATATTTGGTAATTTTAATGTAGGTAGATTTTGTTATGAAAAATAAGAAGGTGGTTGTACGAAGTAGTGTTGAGTTATTGAGAGCAATAACTTTTAAAAATAGTATAAAGACACTATATATATTTTCGTTATCTTTTCCTTTCATCTTATATAATATATATATTGTATTTATTTTGATAAGCGAGTATATGTGTGTGTGTGTGTGTGTGTGTATAGAGAGAGAAAACAAGAGGGAGAGTGAAAGAGAATAAGTGTTCATTTTTTTAAGTGTGAGGAAGCCTTTAAAATATTTTACAACTACTTCCAATATAATTTATTTTTCAAATATAAGCCCGTATGATATACTGCAACGCAAAATTAGCTCAAGATCATTGTTTGATCTTTTCCCATGTATTCGTTGTAGTGTTCGATATAATATTCTAAAGCTTATATTCAGAATAATCTGCTTAACTTAATCAAACAACTAAATAAAATTCCTAAATTCTTACTCTCAATGAGAGACTTGGCACTATACGCTATATTCATGTACGGAGCCCCTGTGATGTAGCACCGCCTTCCATTACGAGGTCGTGTCGGTTACGAAACCCCGGCGTGGTTCCCCACTGTTCAAGTACCACAAAGTTTCCGCAGAGAGTATATTACACATCCACGCTCTATTATCGCTACAGAATAAATGTGACTTCCATTTTGTACGAGCTCGTTTGGAATGATAATCAAGATCGATGACACTTGTGTCATGGTCAATAGTCTGCCAGATAACAGAGCTTTAGATAAACTAAAAAGTAATAAGAACCCGTAAATAAACATTAAATCTGTCCAGAATTCGAACCCTGATCTTTCATTGAACGGGCGAAATCACGACTTGATTCTGTGTTAAGTGATCGAAAATTTAGATGAAACAAGTCTTTACCATTATAATAATAAGTCAAGAGACTTATCATAAATCTTTCTAGATTTATCGATATTATTATATAAATACTCGGTGTTTATACTAAGAGGATCTTGTATACTTATTACCCAGAATCTCCAGTAAATGTTTAATTTTGAGTTATTTTATACAATGGATACAAAGACAATTTATAAGAAAAAGATTAAATACGACTATAATATACGTATCATAAAAATAAGTTAGTAATATTTCTATTCTGCTCCTTTCTCCTGACAATAATTTCTACAATACTGGTTTTGATAAAATAAAATGACGGTGTTCATCTGGCCATTGTGCTGTGCGTTCATCCAACCAGTGTACTGTATTAACTACAGCTATATTTTATAAATTGGTTATCGTTTCAGTCCAAAGAATTTTATTGAGACGTATTACATTTTTAAGCTGTAGAATCCTATTGAATAAGAATATATATTTAAAGTCAAACGAGTTCCCAAACTAACAACAATGTTCTTGAATAATTTAATTTTGTAATAATTTTCAGGCTTGAAAGAATTTACTAAACATGTATATTTGATAGGTAATTATTTTCTTTGTGTATTAAGTACATATGCAAACTTAAACATATGGAATACCACTTTGTTCCAACGAGGAGAATGTTTGAGGTGAATTTGAGAAATTTTAAGACCTTCATGAAGACTTGACAAATGGTATCCGCCAATTTTTTTGGCCTTCTAAACAAGTTGAAATTCGCGCATGTACAGAACCGCGCGCGCTGCACCTCCCTGCGCTGATACCTTAAATGCGTACTGCACATTGGTCAGAGCAGTCATAAAGGAGATGGTTCACAAATGTATGGAGCTTGGGCGACGCTATGTACAAACTGTAGAAAGTAGATCATATTAATCGAAAGCATTCCTCATTATTCAATTCAAATTGTCAGTTTGGTTTAGTGGCTATAATTAAATTTGTGAATAACATATTGTAACATTGAAACATTATGGCGGATGACGGATAGTCATTCGGATGCATATGACACTTATTGATATAATAGGTCATGAATGTCAAACGTCACAATATATAAATATATCGGATTAATAGCTGATTCCGAAGTGTAAATAAAATGCTGCTTAAGCAGGCAGGTTATGCTTGCACAAAAATGATTGGCAGTTTATTTTTCTCTAACTTATGCTAGACTTTATAAAGGCCCGCCCAAAATAATACATCTCATTTGGCGCGAATTCAACGTAAGTAATACAATGATATATAAACCATATTGCCATGAGCACCAGCCAAGCTTAAATTAAAACAAGATGAACCCTTGGTAATTTTCATTAACAGTAATCTCTACTATATAAATCTGTAGGCTGTCTGATGAATATTGATTTATTATATTTATTTTGTAAATTAAATTCTACCATTTCTAAATTTTTGTCTGTCTGTTTGATGTTAAATGAATAAATATTACTCATTAGTATAGCAATTAAATTATAATTACTTCAACACGTTTAAAATATAAAAATCGAACACTAACTGTTTCCTCTAGAAGAAACACGTTAGTTTTGCTGAACAGACGATAATTGTGATAACCGCATTTATTCGTGTCTGGTAAACTCTTGGATGTAAAACTTAATTGAGTTACTTTCAACCGGCGCGTCCGGAATACGTTTTTGTGGATCGCCGGTTATTAGCTCACCAATCCTTTTAGGTATTCCATTGTGCCTAGCGTTCATATGCTAAATAAACTTTAGGATCTCAAAATAACTCGAATAATTATAATTCCGCTAGCAAAACTTTCCTTAAGATAATAGTTTAAGGGAAAAAAAAAATAGATTTCTAGCGTCATTCTTAAGAAATACGGAATGGAACTTTTTGTTAGCAAGATTGTCGCGCCACTGAAATTATTCATTTCTCAAACCAATGTATTTTCGTTACTACAATGTAAGTTATAACTGTAATAAAACAATACCTCGCCGTGAATTACACGGAGGCAGATTGTTTTGAAAATAAACTGCTTTAAACTAGTTTCTTAGTTAAGTTAAATCAAAAGCACGATTTTGTTTAGTGTTTTAGCTTTACTCAATAAAATAACACGGGAAAACAGGTCGTCAGACGTACGAAGTACGATCGAAAGTGTAAAATGAAGATTAAATCGAGAATGAAAATTATTTTTTTCAATGCTGTAGCCAAATAGTTGGAAGCTTCTTATTTCACGGTTGCAGAGTAATAATCTTAGCTATTCGTTGGGCTTCGTCAGCGCTCGGCTCGACAGGCACTCGAGTCAAGCTCGAGGCTCGAGGTGGCTCGGCAGAGTGCTAGCGCGGCGGAAGCGCGCCCTTACGTGCTCGTCGTCACGACATGCCGCCTTTGTCCACCCACTAGGCTTATTTGCTGAACAATGAAAAAGACGAAAGCCTCCTACGTATTTCTGTATTAACCTACTATGAACGTTCGAATAAAAACCGTTCACCGATTGAAACTCACCACGTTTGTCACATTCGATGATTTTTTATTGCACGTTTCAAATTAGCCTGACCTGTTTATGTTATACGTTACTTACAAGAGTATATGGAAATCTCAAATTAATTTTTGCTCAATTTATAGTCATCCAAATTATTTCAAATTTTGCACAAGTAAACATAATGTGGTAAGATCACTTAAAGATAGATCAGTGGTCTAACACTTGTCTATGTCAAAAGGCTACCTGATGTAAGTGGTAAAATCAGAACAAGAAGTAGAAATCTATAGCACAGTCTATATGAAAAAAGGGTGGGGAAGCTGTTTATTATTGGCTCTTTGGCTCTGCGACAGAAACACATAAAACATTCCACGTTTGATTCTAAAAGGCGGTGATAGATAGATAGACCGGTAAAAGGTCTCACCACCATGCACGAAAACAGTAACTTACAACACGAGTGATCGCACGCCATTGCCTCGTCCCTTATCCAGCGACGTGAACCAGGAGTACGGAAGATGGAGTTGGAATCATGTATGGAAGTAGGAAAGTTACACCTCAAATAATCACAACCATCGTTGGATACATTTTTTTTTCTAATTATAATAAGCAACTTTTAGGTCATAAAAACGTGTTTTTTGTTGAAACACACTTTAAAAACGAAAGCTTTCGAAAAAAGATTTAATTTTTTAGTTTTGAATTTAATTATATTGATTGATGAGAAAGCTTTATAAGATACGAACAGATTTTGTAAATTTTTCATTTTCTTTTAGCGCGACTCTGCCGTAAATCGATTTCGGACCCAATTTATCAAGCGCTCTAAATACTCGTCTCTGGCAGGTTGTGCCTGCGAAATGGAGAGGAACATTGAAAACAGTTAAAATTATCTCCGCCTTATAAGATTGGTAGGTATTTACGTAATTTATTACGATTGAAATTTAGTTACATTTTCTACTATGTTACGTAACGCAGCATACATATCTATTTTACTTATGTCTCTCGGACATAGTATTACCACCACTTGCAGCTGCAAGACAATAATCGAAACGCATTTCCGTCCTATTACAGTCTGGACGACGTTAATGCGATCTACCATTTTAGCTATATCGCCACTTACCATCGGGACATTATTAAAACAGACACTATAATTTTCCGTGAATTTAATTTTTTAGCGAGGTATTTAGATCATTACACGCAGATTCCATAATGATCTTTGCTACAAGAACGAGATTTTTTGTAATTACGTTTCAATTTCTCAACCCAGTCGGTACGTCAGGACGTGTGAGCGATGCGCGTGTCGAATCTCCGTGACAGCCTCCCTCGCACTCTGTTGCCCAGCGGACACCGCGAATAACTACATCATTAATATACTTTAGCTACGTTTTCCTTTATTTCCTTATTCGTTTTTTTAGTTAAAAGCGGATAGACATGCAGACTGACCGTCTAATAGCAAGCAGTCACCGTCACTCGAGGACATTTGAAGGAGCGGTAACGATACGTTGCCGGCGAAAATGGAACATTTGCATGAAAATACATAACTAATATATAAGTTGGATGATACAGATCAACGGGCGATAGAGATCCTTACATTCTAAAAAGTATTTCAAAACAACAATTTTAATGTTAATTTCATTTTTCGATGCACATGATACCTGTGTGATCTGATCCGATCGTTCTACATATATATGTATGTACATACAATCTTGTACATCTGAATTGCGGTCTTTGTGGTTGGCATAATACTTTATACAAAGTAAAGTCTTTAGATTAAGCTCGCGGTTCATTGAAGAATACATTCAAATATTAAATTCAACAATCAAAATTGAAAATGTAGAGAAGTATAATTTTGTAGTTATAAACATTAGAATATTTCATATTTTAAGTTGCAAAATATTAAATACTGAACCTCACCGATACTCGTCTCGTAGCGGTGATGATGATGGTGATGGCATAGATAAGTTTTATGATTCAAAGAAGCATGACAAAACTGTAATAAAAAAGTACACGTACCCGCTTTACTTTTGATTATTAAGGAATAGTTAAATAACATTATATATTTTATGTTACGTATGGTAAAACGTCTATTACATAATGGTAACAAAAATGAAAAACCATACAACAAACATTTTCGTAGAACGGAGCGTACATTTCTCGAATTACTTCATACACAGGAATTCTCTCGCAAACGCTTGTCTCTCCATATCCTGTTTCCAAATCAAATACCTAGTTGTTTCCGAAAATCCGGACTTACGTAACGTGATTCATTTAGTCAATTCAAAGTCTAGAATGTTCTGTTCAATTTCTATTTGGTTTGAAGTACATTTCGTCCATTTGTTATATTATTGTAAGTATTAACATATTTGGAAAATTTAAAAATATGTATGTTTTTTGAAATCCTCAGTGAATTTTTGAAGCGGTTATAGCCTTCAGTCAATCGTAAGCGATCGACATAATTAAGAAATGCTGCTGTAGATGAGAGTTAGTTAGTTGGCACGTGAAGGCTTTGACCTCAATTGTTGTTCTCGGAAAGCAGTCGGTACCCATGTATTTTCTAATATTCTCACGACGAGACCTGCGTGTAATTCAGTATATAACCCGTTAATTAGTTACAGAAAAGTGAAATAAAAATATTGCGAGAAAAATAAGTCTTGCAGTCTACAGATACATATTTCTCAAAAAAATCATTAAGAAACTAGATCGATCCAGCGAATTTATGCAGCGCACAATTTGAGTTTTGTTATCAGCATTTAAAAATCATGTGAAATCGAGCGATTTTAGTGAGGAGGATCGATCGGGAAAGGGCTCTCGACAATGCGGAGGGTTCTGAGTACTCTTCTGCAGAGCCTGTCATGTTATTCGACCTACTTAATGGGGCCAATAGAAAAGAGTCGAGGTGTCTCAGTGCTAGTACTTCAAATTCATTGTGATGATTTTGTAATTGTGGCTGATGAAAAAAGCTTTAGGAAAAATTCATGAACATAGGTACATATATTACATACGCGATACATGGTATAACTATGTGAGAGTTAAGTCGCGGCGAATAATATTTTTTCTCAGTGGCGAACAAATAAGCAGATGCACCGCCTAATGTTAAGTGGTCCGCCGGTTATAAATATCTATAACAGCCAGGTGTCGTTGACCAAGAGAGAAGGGAAGATCCCATTTTCTTACTGGCTCACTGAAATTACATCCGAGACACATTTAAAAAATTCAGCTGATTCCAGAACGAAGGTATGTAGATAGTAATTTTGGTTTAATTAATATTGCCAATGTTCAGATTATTATAACAAATTTGAGGTGATATCAGTTGATAAGTGTCATAATTTTCGATGACATAAAGTCTATTCGCTCCCCGATTATTTTGTTGAAATGTTCCATTTGATTGGATTTTCTTCAGCTTTTTCAGAAAGTAACAAAACCTGATCGTAGTGTGGCGAGACAAATTCTATCGCATGCCTTAGAGCAAAGAACTCAACTAGTGAAAAATTCCGTTGCTTTTATTCCTAGACGCGCTGACATTCGATCGCTTACCGCGCCGCGTCACTTCACCGACTTGATTTATGCGACCAATATGGGCCCTGTCACTCCAACGCCGATATCGATCCGCTCATATTATCATCCACCCATCCACTGCAATATGCTTCGCCATTTTACCAAAAAAATACGCGACCACACCGACGTGCATATCTATCTATCTTCATTTGTTTGTCATTCCGTTTTACAATCAGCAGACTGGCTACCGTAATTTAATTTTAAGGTTTCTTTTGCATCGTACGGATGTTGTAAGTTTAAATTTGGTACAAATATTGATCTAAGTATGGATATAGATTATAGTATGTAATAGAATTATAGTCTCGTGGATGACGATAAGTCATTTGATTATATATTTTATTTAACAATTGATCCTTAATTTATAAAAAATAATCAGGTTATACAGGTATAGTTGTTAACCCATATGAAAAATCACATAGGAAAACCTAAACAAACAAACAATTGTCTCTTTATTCAGGAAACCGAAAATGTTGATAAAAATATCCATATGTCTGAGTACAATTCGGACATGACCGGTATTTCAGATTAGAATTTAAACTTAAACACGCCTCGGTCTTTCATTTTCCAATAATAAAGGTTTAACTAATTAACTTGTGCTTCTAAATGAACAGTAATTTTCTTAACGCAATGTAACATTTGCGTAACAATTGCCTAATATTCTTTTGGGCGTTTTTTTTTTCAAAAATCAACAAGGTAGTCAGTTATAATCAGTAAAATATAATAACAGAGTGAATAAAGTAAGTCGAGGCTACTGCTTATTAAATATCGATGGGAAAAGACATCGACACCGATGTAGGCGTCGAGTTTCGCGCGGTCTAATCAAGCCGCAAGTAATGCAGTCCCAGTTGCGTTATTCCTGTTACAAATGAAGTCACTTGGGAAGCAATTTTGCCTTTTTATAGGCGGATTATTATTAAGTTATTCCTACGCGAGATTATACCGGTTTGTGATTACGTAATAACTGATGAGGAATGGAATTAAAGGATTTGTCGTAGCTTCAGGAAAATTGATTTCTAGACGTTTGACAAATTTTAAATATATCTCATATTGAAGGGAATAGGTATTTAAAGATTGGTGAATTGATAATCTGAACCGTTGTAGTGAAGTGAAGGTACGAAGTTATGAAGTGATGGCAAGATACTAAGGAGTTGTACCGTTCCTACTGAAAACTATCATTACGACATACAGGGAAATGTAATTATAACTGGTTTTGGACACTGAAGCAAATGTAGCTCATTTAATCGTGAGAAGCCGTATCATAGTAAAATCCAAACGTGCCTCAACGGAAAAATCAGAATTAACTCGAAATATCTTTCACAGATAGTTTTCAAAAAGGGGTCAAGAATTCCGGAAACTTTTGAATAATAAAAACAGGTCTGCCGTACTCGATATCCAATATTTCAATAAAGCTCCAACTTTTGGGCAAAGAAAATGGAGAGGCGAAAAATTACATTACGAAGGTCGGTAGAAATTGAGGTTTTCTCTTCAACGTTGAATGTGTACTATAATTTCGTATAGAAATAATTTTTTGATCACACACTTTTCCAATGGGAAATCTACTGAGGACCAGAAGAGGTTTGTATCTTAAGTTTTTACTTTACGTCCACGAGCTTATAGCAACATAATAGATCAAAAAATATAACAGAAAATCAACGAGATTTTATCAGTTTATATATCTTGATATAATATAAAACAACAAACACAACACAACTTACAAAGCATTTTCGTATTTAGAAAGGCGACAAAATAATCATATTCTAAAATTCTCTCTTTTTTCCTCTTATTTCTTGGCCGACATCGCTTCAGTGATACCTTTGGTATTACTAATGTTCATGGGCGACGTTGACCGCTTACCAATAGGTGACTCGTCTGCTCGTTTGTCGGCCATTTACATAGAAAAAAAAAAACTAACAGTTTCCGTTACAGAGGACGTTATGATGACTGTCCCCTCATGATGTTTTGTAAAATGGACCGTTACGTTTAAAGGAATATATGTGGTGCTTTATTGTAAATAGTTGCGCATCGAATATAAAATGAAGGATATTATAAATTTAGGATTCAAAATTTATTTTGTATTTTTGTTTTTTAGTATAACTACTAAATCTATCCATTCATCCATCAGCCTTTGGAGGTCCACTGCTGCACATAGGACTCCCCTAACTTGCGCCACTCTGACCGGCCCTGAGCCCTCTGAATCCAGCGGATGCCCGCTGTCTTTTAACTACTAAACTCTATATATTATTATGTATACTACACAAAACTTATGGTATGCGAAATTGAATTTGAAAACCTTAAAAGTAAAATAATTGTCGCATTAAAAATCATTTACCATTACTAGTGCATTGTGTAAATTTGTTCTTTTGTCTTTCACTACTGTGTGCGAAAAATTTGCGTCATAGATCATAAAGTTTTTCCAGCAAGACATGTAAGAGATAGTAGATGTACGAATATTTAACCTCTTTGTCTTAGAGTAAACTTTAAATAGACATAGCAACAAGAACATCAAAGTCGAGTCTCTTATACTTAACAGCTTAGATACTCAATATTATTTAGAGCACCTCTCTGTATTATATTATTGAATATTGTAAAAGCCTTTTGTGAAATAATTCACTGGCAGTTCCCTAACCGTTTAATATTGGATGAAATACACCCTAACGTTCCATCCTATTCCCCCGTTGTTCATATTGGCATGTTATTCAGATTATACACGAATATTTCAATGCTTTCTACTAAATTACAGCTCACGAAACTCTTTTACTTAATGTCGTACGTCGACTAAAGCGTGCGTCCAAATAGCATCGCATGTCACAAGCGAAGGCGGAATATTTTATAGGTGTAGTAGAAAAGCATTCCCATTTTCCTGACTACCAAACAATATGGAATGTGTCAACGGAAAAGGACCGCGTATTATATTAAAAAAAATAGTAATATTACAATTTGTTTCAAGATAAGAGGAATATAGGTATTAAACTGCAGAAATTTATAGGAACGAAAGAAGTAGCAGAGTGCCCGGATTACGCAGCATAGCCATTTGCATACTGTTATTATAGAGGAAAAATTGCAATACATTAGCCGGCTCCGTCTTAAATTGTTAGATAATGGATTTCCTGAGCAAATACTCCCGTTTCATTATTCTAAACCGGGAATAAATTTACCGAGGGAAAACAAAACAATTGTATTAATTTTGTCCGACTATGGTTGCTGCATTACTTGATCAAATTATTCTTAGCGAGTTCTTTCTCTTTCCGTTTTACCGTTGAATTTTAGATTCGATAACAGAAAGTAAAAAAAAAAAACAAAAATCAAACGTTTTTCGAAAACAAACCAATTAGAGTGGCCTTTCAGAATGGTTATATGTTGGGGAAAAAATCATGAAATGGCAACTGTCAGCATTTCGGACGAACACGGTGTCCTTTAATTAGATTCGTACCGGCAGTAACCGGCTTAGTCCAGCTTAGCCAGGCCCTCGTGAATGCGGCCGTGCCACTGCAAAAATGACCAACTAATTGGCTTAGAACATTGTACGTTACGTATTTCAATATCCAATATTCCGTTTAATGGTGCCTCCTAACTGTAATATACGAACTTTTTGTTTGAGTTTGGGTAGATTATCTTTTTTGACCTGAAAGCTTAGCGTGGAAAAAATACTCCACTTATACATCAAAAACATATCGGCATTATCGTATGGCTTGTAAAAGTGTTTTTAATCCAAAATTTGTTGATTTTGTGTCTATTCTATTGCGAGATGTAAGTGTGTAAATATTTATATTATTTTTATATAGTACATAGCGTCAGATAAAACAGTAGAACTAAATAGAACATAGCATCAGACTGTTTAAAAAATATGACTCCAAAATTGGCTTTACTATTCAACAGTACATTGTAGTTGCTGTTGCTATCCCAGTGTTATGTTTACATGAGTGTGCGGCTGGTAAATAAGACTAAAAAACTGAGATATCATGTGAGTGCGGAATTAGGAATTCAGCTGCTGCAGCTAATGTAATTGAGCTTCGCTATGAAGATGTATGTATGAGATGCGACACAAATTTACGAGATCTCAAGTAGCTTTAGAATCATTTTTTGTTCAAAATAGATGTACTTTAATGTTGCTGGCGTTTCAGTTGAAGTGTTGAAGAGCTGTTTAAAAAGCTGGTTCACCACCATCACGAGTGGCAATGATCACTTACCTTATTTCTACTTGTTTGTCTGTTAATTTAAAAAATAAGTTTCGATTTTCTAAGTGATTACTTACTATATAAAAAATCCAATCAGAATGTTCTTATTTTTATTTTTGGAAACCTATCTAAGGTGTTTCAAGATCAACAAAGAGCCTAGTAGCCTTTTAGGTAAGACACACATACATGAGGTTCGATCGAGTAGATTGTTTAAGCCCACGGTGCCGTGAGATGAACGTCTAAATTGAATTAAATCAACGCCCTTTTTTCCTTCAGTAAATTCCTTAGTCAAGTTTAGTTTATGTCCAATTTTAATGTAGGTCTAGAGTGACCCTTCACAAACAGATTTTTAGTAATTCAAAGAAGTTTGTAACCTGAAAAATGTTTCATAAATGTCAAAGGTAAGAAGGCGTGCTGGTGTGCTTGTCCGAGTAAACGACGTCTGTTCGTGTTCCGGATGTGTTACGTATACGTTCGCATCCACCTGCGCGCTGCGACTCATCTCTACCTGAATTTAGATTTTCCATCCCGCTCGTTTTTCTAACGACGTTTTCAAAAAGATAACTATGGTTTAAATAATCGTAGGTAAATTTTTAGGTGATACAATTTTGATTGGTAATATTACTGCCATAAATAAGTTATACTTTCGGTCTGAAGGGTTATACTAAGAATTGCCATCCATACAACTGCTTTTATATAGCTAGACAGGCTTCTATTCGTTGGCGTCACTCCAGTTCACTTTAAAATAAAGCGCTCCAATGCAGTCCTCAGACATAACAATGTTCCCGTGGCCCACCCCATTTAAACATAGAAAAATAAAATCCAGGGCATCACGCGTTACTTTGCGAAAATCCATTGATATTAATTTGAAAATGCACATATGTAAATACGCATAATTCATCATTTATTATGACAAAATAGATTTATAATAATTATATATTTACATAATTTTCATAAATCGTTTGTACTTCATATATATTAAGATATCTTTCAAAAATATACTTATTTGATCGAGACGATGATTTGTAACTATAGTCATGTTTTTAACTGCATCATTAAACACTAATATTTTAAAAACTATTTTAAATCACGAGCGTTGGTTTGACGTTAATTAAATAACGCATCTCTTAATCCAACGCGTAACTAAGTTGAATTCACACGCAACTCCATTTAAACTAAACTTAACGCGATTATGTATGTACCATTGCTTACTTACATATGTAAAATTGACAAAGTCAATACGACTTAAATACTTGTTCACGTCGCAATGACATCCAGCGAAGTGTGACTAACAGGAACATGGAGCGTGCGAGCGAGCGGCGCGCCCAACAACACTTTCATTTGTGTTTCAAAACTCTTCGCTATTTGCTCAGTAATGCGCTCGTTACATTAACAAACCGACTGGATAGTGAGAGTTCGTTAAAGACAAACACGTTGTTACGCAAACTGTTTATAAGAATTTAATATACGATATCTGCAATGTTCAATGTGCGAAGTTAGTGTTTCAGTAATTTTCGGCAGTGGTTTTCGTTTCTATGGAGTTTGAGCTACCTCATTGTGCTCTGGGTTGACCTAATAAGTGTTTTTTTTTAATTTTTAGTAAAAGCATATGTTTAGCACATAACGTAGACATAATACACATAGAATTTGAAAGATAATTTACAAATACGAATGAAACGTAGGTGTTCCCGGCTGCTTACGATGTGGGAGTCTTCAAGAGGAGAGTGAATAGGCTATTTATAAGTTAGTGCGTTCACCACCTTAGACTTCATCACCACTTCACCCACCATCAGGTGGGATTGTTGTCAAGCATTAACTTATTTTATGTAAAAAAAATTATTTTGTATACTTGTATAAAATTTAATATTGTGCTAACGTAGTGTTTTGCTAGCTCGTGATTACTATTTTAACCTACATAATGTCTATATTCTTCGTCGTTGTATTAATAATAATTTATCAACTCTTTTGCAATTTAAATATAGCAATAATTCAAAACTATCACGTATGACGAAGCATAACAGCATTAATTACAATCCTAATGACGATGAGCATGAAAATTTGTGCAGATCCAACTGACCCTAAGTAATGAAATTATAAGTTTATATGGTTTGTAATATTAACAACTATTATATACATTCTGGATGGAGAAATGAAATTTTTATATATTATATTGTGATCTTCCTGAATGATGTATGATACTAGACGTTATGCTTGGTAGGCTTCCTGGACTTGCCTAGGTAAGATAATCAGACCTTACAGTTCCTTTAAATCACCAGTTTTTTTAATGTTAATAGCCGACAAACGATCAGACGAGCCACCTGATGATAAGTGGTCACAATCAGAGCAAGACCAAACGTGTCACTGATGCATTGTTGGCTAAAAATGAGAAGAAGATATGAAATAAAAAAAATACTGGCTCTCAAGCCCCCAGCCAGAATACGACGAGTAGTTTGGACTTGAAGTCACTTCGAAGAAACAAGTATATTGTGCGAATATGAACCCAAAATTATTGACATAACATATATGTTTCATAAATATGACCTGATAATTAAATCTTCCAGTAGCAGAATCACTGGAGGCCGCACACGATTACAACATAAAGATACAATACTATAAATATGTCCAACACACATTTAAGCACTGGAATCTGAACAACATGTTAGCGACGAAAAAAAAAAATCAGAAAGAGTGTACGACAAGTAACGAGGACCGTTGTTTTGTGGAGCGACTCTGTAATTAGCTTCTTTGTGGGGTTTTATTAGGAAGAAACTATAAACTACAGAGTTCTCTCCTTACAAGTTAGTTATACTCAATAATGTCACTTGCAGTCTCCGAAGTTTTGTTAGGTTAGTCTTCTACTTATCGTTTACAAAGCTGCTCAATTCTCTGAGAAGCTTGCAGTGTAGATAAATTAATATCAAATTTTCACTGCGGAACTTATTGTATTAATTTATTTCGTTATTGTTTAGGACGTAATTTGATTGTAATTTGATTGTGCAATACGTCGTCTGTATGTTATTTGAGGGCAGTAGTTTGTGGTTTGAAGTGGTTTGAATTCACATAAAACTTGTTCACTATCACTTCAGTAATATTGCACCTAAAATGCATTTTTATGCACCTTAAAATTTTATATATATAAATTAGAACCATAAGATCAACTGATGTCATATGGCTTTTGATTTGCTCAATCACAGGTTCTTTCTATTTAATAATTTTCATCAAGATGAATCAAGACGTTTTTAATTTATAAAAGGACATACAGACAGACAGACAAAAATTAAGAATATGGCAAAATACTTATCACATATTATGTTAATAAAATTAAATGTACAGAGAGCGCCTATAGATTTATATAGTAATATATATTATGTCTACAAACATATCTACAATTCTACAGTTCTTAGTTTGGTAGTTCAGTACCAACAAACTTTATTTTTGCTTCACCTTTTAAATGTTATTTCTTCTGTATTCTATTTTAATAGATTTTGTTACTCGTTCTTTGTAAATATTTACACCATCTAGATGAAACCTCAGCAACATCTTTAGGTATCTCCTAAACGATAGAAATCTTAGACTTCAGACTAATATAATGAGGGATTATAGAAGCACAAGGATTTTATTACTTCTATGCAATGAAGAAAGTGTCACATAGAGTATGTTTAAAAAGTGTAAAGCATTCACAAGATTAGCCAGCCTGAGGGGCAGCCGCGTTGGCGCCATACACCTTAAATCTTTAATTACTGGACGGCTCCAACTCAGTTTATCGATTATAACACAATACTAACCATCACCCTTATTATATTTATAAGAAAAAAAAAGTGACAACCCTGTAGCCAAGTTGGTAATGTTCCTGCCAACGGTGTAAAGCATCCCGGGCACGATTCCCAGTAGAGATAGACCGCACTTTCGGTCATATATTATATGAACGAAAAAGTTTGTTCTAAAGTCGTGGGTGTTTGTGATTTCTTATTTGTGTATGTCCATACCGACCGCAACACAGGGACTAGTACGAGAATATGTAAGCCTTTATTAAACAAAACTTTTCAAAAACATGTTGAATTATCCACGGAAAAATAAAGTTTTTTTACAATATCTACACATATGTACAAAACATTTAAGTATTATTATATGTAGAATTACTAATATTTGTAGGTAGAAACAAATTTTTTGTTTACGTTTAAAAATCTCAGTCATATTGAGCTAACACTGGTTTTAATCTTTGTTACAATGAAACTTTCTGGAATAAGTAATAAAAAGAGAACACTAAGGAAATTTTAAAGTATTTACTTGAAGTTCTCTAAACACATCAAGCCATGTTAGACGGAGTTATCAACTAAATAATTTGCCTAAAGGTGTATTCTCATGAGTTTTTGTTTATATAATTCAAATATTTTTTAGTTTATTCAATAGTTTTTAGAACAAGTTCCCGAATTATAAATTAGTAAAAAAATATAACATATGTTAAAAACTATACATTTATTTATATATATAACTATTTTTACAATGTCTGTGTTATAAGTTATGTGGTAAAACTCAATTGTGGTTATTTTTTTGTTACTTTTTAATATCCATACCATATAGTGTATGGAATGTATTGTATTGTATCATATTACATACATATATTAGTGGTTGCTGTTGATACTGATATAAAGTAGTTATTTTAAATCATCGCCATTTGGGAAACAGCCGAGAATTTCAGAGACGCTTGCTTTGACGTTTTAACTTAATTAGGCACAGAACGCGTTCAGTACATACTCATTTAAGTACAATTTAAGTTTAACGTAGAACAGGCTTCTGTAATTGTAAATCACGCTCTCTTAACATATAATATTGAAATGCTACGTTTACATACAGATATACAGACGCCCTTTGCTCAATATTCATAGATCGTGGAATGTGTACTAATTATTCCCTACTTCATTATGAAAAGGAATTTTGTCTTCACGTAGTTTTAGTATCATTAATAAAGGAATATAAGATTTTTGGCTTCTTCGTTTTAGACTGATTTATTGATATCATTTTGATGAATGTATGAACAATCCAGATAGGTTTTTGTTTTGATAGGTTACAAGCTTCTTATTGATGTAGAAAATATGATTATCTCACGCGAACTAACAATAAAGTTCAATCCCCAAATGAGGGTATTTGAAAAAGGTCAATTTTAAATTATGTTTTTAAAATATGTACACAAAATCAGTTTAGTGAAAGATTTTTCATTATACCGGTTTTACTGCTGTGCATCATTATGAGTGTTAAATTTACAAAAATATATTATTAGCGAATGCTTGTAGTATAAAAATCATTTACTGACAAAACTTCGAGTTCTCAGTTTTTACTTCGCTTTTAATTATTCCGCGAGAACATCCATTTCCCGGGATAAAAACGATATATTATGCCATAGTATTAATAACTTCTAGATAAAATCATAATATAGGTTTCAAATACGCCAAATCATCTAAACAGAACAGGTTGAACCGATTTTTAAGTAGTATTAGTGTTAAACGTGTACAAATAAGATAAAAATTATCATAAAATATATTTAGACCTTTATATCGATAACAAGTCTACTTACATTAAAATCTCCAAAAAATATTGATTGTTTTTTATTTCTTCAAATTTAAATTTATTGTTAATATACATTTTCACAATAAATGACAAAGTACCTTAATATTAATATGATAATTTATAGACGTACACAGACGCGTTCTGCTACAATTTTCATAGATCGTAGAACGTAATATTACGTCCGTACTCTATCACAAAGTTACTGGGACATGTTTAAGTTCATTAAGCATAATACGCGTTCACAACATACTCGTTTAAGTCCAATCTAAGTTGCGCGGAGTACGACTTTCTGTGTGAATAAATTATATCTCGCAAAGAGACTGGTGTGAAGCGCTGATGAAGGGGAATGTCTCCGATGTAAATTCCCTTAAATTTATGCTTCAGTGTATGTATGCTATTTACCGACTGACTGAATGAGCATACTAGAATAATATAAAGTTATTGATTTGAACGTTCATCTGTTGCTTGGACTAGGGTTTAGTTAGAGTTTCAAACGCACCTTTCATTTATCAAAATTAAATGCGTATGTGGAATGAAGTCGTGGCGGTGAAAGAGTTATTCACATATTTCTGAAAGGTATGTTAAGTCTACCAAGAAGATAAGGAGACCTGGAGAATGACAGCTAAGAATACAAAATGGAAAATACGTATCGATGTGCACAATTCACAATACAGATAAAATGAAATTTTAAACACGATCAATAATGTAATGGGAATAATGACCAAAAACAAACAAAGTGTAAGTACTATCGTACATGGTATCGTACACAGTCGTGTCCGTCTGAAGTGCATGCATAGCTGAATAATTAACTCACTAATGGCCAGATCGCAAATAAACTTCAAATTATTGCTCTACAACTTCGCCGGCTCGCTTCGACTGTGTAACGCGATTGTACGCAGTTGTGAAACTATTAACAAATTTATTATGAACTTTAATTTTGGCTCCACTGCAGTTTGTTGTACAATAAATTATATTTAAACCGAAACGCCATAAAATATTGTTATAAGAAATTCGCTTATTTATGGCGAGTGTATCTATGTAATTTTAGTGATATCGTAGAGAGGTGCTACGAAACTTCGTAGTAATACAAGATTTTCCTTCATTTTGTCGAATAAGTATAGAATATCTTAGCAGAGGTTTTTAACTGTTATTTAATCATAGATCTATTATGGTATTTAAAGAAACACGGTATCTCTTCCCTCAGAAATATTTTGATACCCTGACTCTAAGTACCCCTATTAATAATTGGCACAAATGTATTAGTTGCTTCCAAGAAATTTACACTTTTCAAATTCATAGCCTAATATAAATAAAAAACTTTTTCTATTATAATATTTTTATATTAATAAAAGCCTATTATAAATAACTTTTTAATAACTTCAGAAATAGCATGAACAGAGTACGCTTCAAACGTGCGTTAGTTAATCTACAAAATAAATTGGGATTAAATTAATTAATGCAATAAACTCAACATCCTATTCCACAGATTGCACATAAATGCCTTTAAACAATTACAGCGGATTGATTGATTGTAGTACAACATTTAATACATAGACACAGACATTATTAGGTTACGTTACGGTGCCTATGGGAATTATCTCTGGCTGGCCGAAAGTCTTCTCTAACCTACACGTTCGAGGTCTAGCACTGAGTAATACATTTTTTAAGGAAATAGTCGATGAGCGAATTAACGGGCCAGCTAACGGGCAACCGTCAGCCATGGAAAACCACGATGCCATAGGTACCACCGTTAAGTTAACAAGGAAACGAGAAACTGGTTTCTACCTGGCTTTAAACAACAAACGCTAAAAATGCACACAAACTATTGTGTCACTTAAAAAAGACTTGATGAAGCAATTCATGAAACTCGAACTCCATCCGAACCTCTAGAGATGATCTCAAAGGGAGCTGGCAATGTCAATATCGCACACTAACGCTTAATTGAACTAAATAATGCATACATACTTTACGGCCGATGGCCTGTGTTAATTGCAAGTAATTGACTGAGCTAAAGAATATTGGGCGCGATCGGCGTCTGGGCCGCTAGTGGCCAAATATCTAGGAAGATACCTTAAGCTTTAGGGTCACATTATTATCGTTAGATAGTAGATTTAAAGTTCAGTTGAACAGGAATGGTCGGCATGAGAGCTTCCGACACTCTGGTTGGCCTTTAATCCTCTCACAGATCTAGACCAGTGAAAGAGTTCGTCTTAATGTTACAGAGTGAGATCCAGAATCGGGCTGAAATTAATCGCTTTAAACTAAGAAATGTTTATATTTCATACTGTGTGTGCTGGTGTATATATCTAATGTATACTTCTCATATTTACTTTATTCATATTTATTGATAAGATGTCATCTACAGTTACTACCTCCAAGTATCCCGGCCAGTGGCCGCACATTATTCTAATATCATTGCATAATACCGCCAATTGAGATATTCAACCCACAGCCATATACATAAACTGCGGGCTCGGTAGCATGCACAGTTGTAATTGTATTGATTTATCATTGTTTTTCATTATATCATATCATCATTGTTATCATTGTTTGATTTATTTATAATTGTGTTGTAATTTATCACAAATTCCGCGAGTAGTATGTATATAATCTACCGCCTTGGGAATATTCCAGAAATATGTTTCGTCAGTTTTCTTATATTTGAATTTTGAATTTCAGAACGATTTTTTCACTAACGAATAACAAAGTTGAGTTTTGAAAATAATACTCTATAACTTAAGAAGTAAAGCAATACTTCGGAAATATTGAGATTTCTTTGGAATCATTCCTTTTCCGTTCATGTTTGACATAATAAAGAACTTTCATCTTTAGATCCCAAGTTCCCATTATCGGTATGTTAAAGTTATTCCCAAGTCAAGCTAAGTCATTACTAAGTGGTTTTGAATTGAATTACTTGGAAGCGAAAATAACCGGTTGATGTATATATATATGAAAAACATGGTGTTCCTAGGAAACGATTCGACAAGGAATAATTGAAGGTCATACGTATCTATTACTTACATATGTAGATTACTTTTGATAGAATTATTTAAAGTATTTTTGATATCAAAGCGTTTAGCAATATAAAATATAATAAATATTAAATTTTTCACGTTATATTATTATTCTTAGAAAATAGTTTTTATAAACGAAACTATTCATATGGTGTAAAACTTTTAAAATTCGTATTGGGTAGTCTGACAGAACGAAGAGATGGATAATGGGCCAAGTTGGGCTAAGCCGAGCGAGCCCTGAGACGTGTTGGGAATGCGCTTGCTCGTGTCTTATTATATACGTGATTCTTATTTATATTATATCTGGAGTATCTGATATCGAATGAGGATTAACACAGCGGTGCTTTTAGCACTTTCAGCTGTGTAGAAACTTTGCCATTTCTGTATCTTAAATATAGTATATTACAAAAGTTATGTGGGTGTTATTTACGTTCTTTGAACTCTTGTACCAAAAAAAATAACTCGAATCTATAGCTTAATTGGTTGTGAATTGAATGTTGTGTGGCGATTACTGAATATGATACTTTGTAATTATAACATATATTTAAACAGTCGTAACCTAATGGTTAGAACGTCAGAAATCTCTAAGGCTTTGGTACGAATTCCGACCGTAACTCTCTCCATAACAAAGTTATGAGCGTATTAGCAATTTATTGTCACTTGCTACTGTTAATAAATACATCTGTAGGAAACTTGCGTTATTTAGACATGTTCATATTTTCAAATGTGATGTTTGCCAAAGCGTTTGTCTAGCGTGGTGGAAATTTTACCTCTTAGTGTGTGACCCGACCCTGGAGTGAGACCGTGATCCGGTGTGATTATGCAACAAACGACTACTGATCTACATTACTGAAGATCAAATAGATAGTAACTGATTTTTTAAATAATATGCAGTGGTAAACGAGTACACAGTCCATTTAGAGAGTAAATTTCCCTGCGGCCCTGGTGGAAAGACGATACGGCGATCCGTGAACTTTAAACTGAATTAAATTTTAACGAGTTTTATGCTAAGCTGTTTGTTGCTGGTTGCTTGTTGTACATTTTTACGTATTTGAGATTATATATTTGGATTCAAGTTAGGAACCCTACAGAGAACGAAAATCTGATTTTTGAAGAAGGCTGAATCCAATGCAGATACATAAAAGGGTTAGTGGCCAACTCTAAGTCTGAAAGCTCTTACGTCATCCGAAGGCCTCCGATATAGCGTTGTAGCTGCTATCCAATGATAAAAATCGGGGTTGATGGCTTAACGTGCCCTCGAAAACCAAACATAAAATTGTCGAACACAGCAAATTTGCTTAAGTCATTGACAAAATCCGTTAGGTCATGAGCGTCGCTCCGTTTTTTATTTTACGTCAATAAGGTTGATTTCGCTGTATTTCCATTCTTTAAGTGTCCCAAAAGTCATAACAATCATTATTTGCATTAAAGTCCGAAACAAATGTCGTATGGCAATTTTATTTCTGAAAGAATGTGAGAACAAATCCATAGATAAATCCATATATCAAGAGGATCGCCTTCGCATTAGTCCTGCGGGCGTAGTGTCTAACGTCGGGCGCTCCGTACGATGGGTTTCCAGCGACGATGCGACTATTGCTCCAATATCTGCTATCGAATTTAGCGGATTACAATCACACAATAGCGTTTTAGGTTTCAGCCGTTTATCGGTTTGAAAAAATGTGACGGTGACTCTTTTACGTGGATGTTCATTTGATTTAAAAAAATCTTTATATGTATATTAGTTTTTTTTTCTTTCAATAGCTATTTTTTAGAGAGGCATGTATATTTACTTGGTTACAAAATGTATCTTTTATTATTACCTTTTATTAAAGGAATAGGACATACGTACAATATTATGTTCGTAAATCTCTCAATTTTGTTCTTGTGACATTTCTCGAGCAATATGAATATTTTTTGTTTTCTTTGCACAATTCCAAACGATATTTAAAACCGGTCAAATTAACGAGTTTCTAAGAAGATAAAATTCCATTTTATTAAAAAAAAATCGTTTATTTTATAATAAAACCATTGAACAAATCCACACGACGCAGTACATTGATTGACGTCGTTCACAGTATCGGTATTCAAAGGCACTTGACCGCTGCCGCTGCGTAACCTCGAGAGGCGTTCGTCTGAGGTGGAGAGCAGATTTTTGTCTGCCTTCCTAAGCCACCGGGACTTATGGTATTTAAGAGGCCTACGCGTGAAACTAAATCGATTTTATACGGAGGATTATTTCTGAATGAATCCGTACAGATGTGCATGTTTTGAATTTGTATGTTTTTATCAGGAGATAATTTTGTACATATCTTATTGTTATACCATTAAAAAAGTAATATTTATTTATAATATCGGTCAATAAAAATATCTTTCTATACATACCAGTAATTGAATAGATTAAGTTATTGATATATGGAATAAAGAGAAACTGAGAAATATCTGCAGACACATGTCGTAATAGGGGTATACGGAGCTTTTGGATAAAATAGCTATTAAAATACTTTAATATCAAAATTATTTCAAAACGATTTATGAGCTATCTGTTAAAGTCTACTACTTACCTACATCTTGCCTGCACCGCACCTGTTTGAATGTTTATAATTGTACATACCTGGAAAAGAAGAGAAGAATAAGTGATTTTTAAAAACAGAATTTTTTTTTAAAGCGAGTAATTCTATAGTATTATTCCTTGCAACATCCCATATATTTTCATATCCATACATCATAATATTCATAATACTACCAGGGTTTATGCCAATTAAATTTAGATGCCGAAACATGTGCTCGGATAAACAAAACATAAATAAAATTTAAAGTGTAATGTCTGCTAAATTATTCCGAGCGCAATTACTCAGAATTAATGGTGAAATTAATACTTTGACCGCTCATGTTAATTAAGAACTTTATGTTGAGGCATTCCTAGCCAGTTTTATCCTCTTTTTGATACATTTAATTTTCGGTCTAATTTTCCTTAAATAAAATTAACAGCTGCGTTAATATGCAGAGTTTGAAGACAAAAAATATTCACTATGTAAATTTTTTTACGTCGAAAACTTCATACTTACTTTATCCGTTTCTTTAAAAGTTACTCAGTCGTTATTATTATTTAGTTTCAATGCAGCAGACGTTAATAAGGACACGCTTTGAATACGAAAAAAGTAACTTTTCGCGTAAACGTAACATAGCGTTTCTCACGAACCGAAATATTCTAACCGTGTATTACAATTTACATAAACTCCAATGTCATTCGAGATGTATTAAGGAAATGTTATTTTACACTTTGATATGCAGCAAGAATGCAGAAAGTTCTGTGTTCGGAATAAAAAGCTATGTTTCGGCTTTGGCGAAGCGTCGGTGAATGAATTATATGGTGTCTATTATGCTTTGCATGCATTATACCCGCCCGCGTTGCTGCTGTATCGTAAGAAAAATTGGAACTTCATAAACACGTTGTTGGAAGGGAAAGTACTTTCGTACAATTTCCCCAGTTATGTTTTCACATGTTGTATCTCATCGTAACGTTATTATAAGCAATGTGATATAGTTATTATTAGCAATATGTCAGCAATAAAAATGAGAACTAAAATATTCTTTATGCAAATGTTTTGATTGGTTCAACTTACGAACATGAGTATAACCTTTTAATGTGAAGTAAATGTCGATCTCCTCATAGATAAGGAACTGTTGGCTGTAGTAAATTTGTTTCCAATATTTTTATATTTGTGAAATAATACCTTTTTTGTTTAACTAGTCGACAAACCAGCACACTAGCCACCTGACGGTAAGTGGTCACCCATGGTCGCCCATGGATTAAAGTAAAACCAAAGGCATCATCGAAGTATTGACAACTAAAAAGAAAGCGGAGAACGAACATTGTTACTAGCTCTTGGACAATGATACCTGGCCACAATTAAATTTATTCACTGTTGAATGAAATAGAATATTCGAAATATAACAATAAATAATATTCGATATATAATATATATTAGAAATATAATATATAATACACGTGGAATATTCCTATATAGGCGCAGTGTATGGTTTATGAACTATTACAATTTAGATAATGGATAATATTTACCAGTGCGATTCCAAACATTAGATGTTAGCGGAAACAGAAGCACAGATTCGAGTAACTACATAGCGGGTCAGTACAATTTTAAAAAGGAGTCAGTAATCCAATTTATTGAGTAAAATCCATCGCCCATGACTGACATCAAACAAACCGCAGTCTTTGAGTTCGGTAATGTGATAGTTTCTTTGACATGATAACGACCCGTCTTTGCAAGCTCATATCAACTGAATATATTATATTCTATTGACGCACGCTCTGAACTATAGAAGCAAACGGGGAATATTGAAAAATATCCAGCAAGGAATCTTTCAGTAAATTTTATAAGCAAAAGTCGAATCGTTCAAGATCAAATATCATTCGAATGAAATATAACTTTAAAACGCTAGGCTCTCAACCCGTGCTTTTATCTTTATAAATATTAAAGATGTCTATATTTTATGCATCAAAGATGTTCTGAATGACAACAATAGTCTCATTTAACATAGAAAATAAAATCGGCATATGCATTCTTATCGGAGCACGGCCACAAATGAAAAGAAGTCGAACTTTTCGTGTGACATCATTATACTCGTACATGTAACCAAGCCTTCAGATAAAACCGCCAATTTTCACTCTTCCATTTTTATATGGGAAAATTAATGTTATTATACTGAATTGATATTTGTAAACACTAAATAACATAGTAACATTAAGGCGAATATCGAGTGTACTCGCAAGCAGGTCTACCTTTACATATTATGTCAGTACATGCAATAATGACCGTCTATGAAACCTTAGAAAAAACAAAAAAAAATGTATCGGCGAAGCTAATTAGGGTTCACCTACATATTGACGACGAAGTGCCAAAAAATATTAATAAATTAATTGAATAGAAAATGTTATACTGTCTGTATAATTTTCAATTTAATTTAATTTAATACAAAAGTAACAAGAAGCGATGGATACTGTGTTGCATATAATTGGTAAATTTCGGTTATAATAAAGGACTTTGTTAACGCAACACCGAGGATGGTGTCGGTGAGAAAGATTAGATTTATTTACGATCTATCTGTCAATATCTTTACATTATATAAATAATTAAGTTCGACATACAAAAAAATGTACACATAAAAATGATAATTGATCTTTACAGTCGTACCCTCTTTATTTGTATTTATTTAACCCCTCAATTCTCAGAGCCCGATTTTTAAGTTACGCTGATAAAATTAAATTGAATACTGTCTTTTTAATTCCTAACTAAATATGACACGGGGAAACTGCCGTATTAGCCGAGTCAGTAGTCATCAGCGGAATGAATCATTACTTGAAGAGTGCGCCAGTGGCTCGTGTCAAAGAGCCTAAGCTCAAAGGTCCTCGTGCCGTCGCTCCCCCGCGCATGCCCGCAAGGAAGGGCTGATTGAAGGGCCACTCTAAAACCTCGGCCACCCGCTCGTTCGCTCGCATTCAAGGGTCGTATCTGGATTATAGGGCGCCAAAGTCAGCACCTTCATCAGATATGTATAAACGTGTTTGCAGTCTGCCAATTCAAACATCGAAAATTGTTTTGCTTCTAATTTAATCCTATTCAGCGCCCATGTATATTTGATGCGGCGTTATTGTGCAAAATAAAATCGCGAAGGCTTTCTCTCTCTCTTTCTGAATTACCTCGGGCTGGTTTGGTTAGTAACCCGACTCGTCGGTCGGTTTCATAATAAGTTGTTCCCTATCGTCCCGTACCGACTGTACCTATTTAAGATACGTACACGAATTCGCATCTTAAGGTGATGTTGCCATGTAAGTTATTATAAGAGAGGTGCGCCATGGGAAATGAATGTCGAGTAGGTCGGCCCGTTGTCATTCATATTAGCTGTGACTGCTTAAATTTGTAATCATACAGCGCCAATTCACATTCGCGACGCGGTCTCTCTGTATCGACTGGCAAATTCAACAGGATCGTAGTTATTATCATTGTTGTAAAAAGCATCAGAAAATTCGAATAGAATAAAGAAGTGTGAATCTAGTTAGATTCATTTCAACGTAGTTACGTTTGAAAGGTTTTGTTCTGAAATGCATTATTAAAACTGTAGCTTGGAATCACGCACATATATACAGTCACATAGAAAAACCTTAAAACACTCACCAACGACGAAATGCGTAGCGCAAAATGATTACACACATAAAGAACGTTATCTCTTTACACTCTGAACCGACATAAACCGGTTACAGTTGGAAATAACTGCCCTGCAACCGCCCCAATGTTTACGGGTCTTTTACGCACCAATCTCGTCGTTGCCATCACTTTCGCTAGAAATTGAAAACGTTATTATGATGAAATAAAATACCTACTAGTCAAGCCCGATAGGGACTAACATGGATTAAAGTTTTGTACTGCAATGTCTCCATGAACATTTATTTATCCGTTATTGTGGAAGTTTAATAATTTAGTATTTTTGTTTAGGTTCGGTTACGTTTTCTTAGGTCTGTATTCTTTATATTTTATTTTAGATTTACGCCCTTTAGTGAGTCGCTATATATGTATGCAGCAAAACAGGTGTGACAGACAGACACACGAATAATCCTGTAAGGGTCTTCATCGCGTGAAAGAAACCTTAAAAATGACGTGTAAAATTTCGGCTTACGCTGACGCAGAGCCAGGGCGAGTTAACAGGAAATGTACAGTTCTTTGCCGGAAATCGCTATATGAGTTCGAATTGTGAGTGTAGTGAAAAACGAATTTCGTCCGTAAACACGACTGGTGGAGGGGAACCGAACTTAATTAGCTAGTCGAATCGTTTGCTGTCTGAGCTGATCGATCACTATTTATTAGGGTAGTTTCCTAAATTTGAATTTATTAATGAATTAATTTTATTGACGAAGAATGTTAAGCTTTATTACCGAAATGCTGGCGTAAAACGGTTTTAACGAACTCGTTGCGTAATTATTTTTCCTTCTGGTAAGCAAATTCACGTAAATGCATAATAATAATAATCAATTCAATTGGTGTCATTATAAAATAATATAATAAAAGTAAAATAAAAACGGCTTAACCGATTTCGTTATGGTTTTCACTAATGTATTGCAAAAAGCATCACTTAATATTTCACGGCAATCCGTACATAAATAAAAAACGTATTAATTAATATTCTATTTCATAGAATGAGAAAAATCCAATCCTAAAAGAATGCGTAAGGTGTAGGTTTTCTGAATGGTGGTTTGCTAGTTTATATATATTTTACTAAGTGTTATTAACTTTAAATTTGTTTTTATTACAACCACGGCAAAAATTATCATCATTATAACCTGTAACTGCTGGGCTCGAGTGTGCTGTCACAATTAGAAAGGTTACAACCATAATCCGCTCAAGTGCGGCAGACTTTTGAAAATATTTTGGAGAACTCTCACGAATGCAAGTTTCCTCACGATGTTTTTCTTCACTTAATTCAGATGCTATAATACAATAAAGATCAGTAACAAAGAATAATAAGATCTCGTATTCAAAATCAACTGTGAATCCTCCAACAATTCTTTGAAGTGCTTCTCTAATCAATCAGCTGGGGTTTATTTGACGTAATAGAGATCGGTACATTAAATGAAGTGGCATCTGATTCCAGCCGATAAAAGCGTTTTTAATTACCACTGGCTGCAGACAATGTAAACGGTACAGTAACTTAAATTTAATCTGTGGTAATACGATTCAGGAGGCAAGCTTTAATGAATCATCTGCGTATTTAAATAGAACAATAAAAAGCGGTCAAGCGTTCAGTCTGTAAACATTTTTACGTTGTTGTTTCTGTGAGCTGTAAATTTGCATTGTGTAGTCGCTCATTCAGCTGCACCTGATTCTGCAGCGATTGCACAATCTGGTAATTAACAAAGAATCAGTCGTCTGGATTTATTAAAATAAAGGAAACTCAGTAATGGTTAAATTTATTCCAATCAACCACGTTGTGTTTGCGATTTCAATTCAAAGCCAATATTTTAGTCTGTTGTATTGATTGAATTGTTAGAGATTTTTTCAATGAAATGTTTCTAAGCATTTATTAAAATTTGGATGTGTTGAATTTATTAAAGAAATTATAGGATATGTAAGTAATCAATTAATGTCGGTGCATGAGAAGATGCCTAAAGAACATACATTTTAGAAACACTTTTGTGCCGAAAAATAACAAGGCAGAATATATTTTCCATTGCCTTTGATTAATTCTAATAATTTGTAATTGTACATCCTAGCTATTTCTCAATTATCTTATCATATATCAGTACATTGATTAAAAAACTGAACTATTATAGGGTCAATTGAATGTCTACCTGTTGGTCGGGCCGGATTTCATCCATCTAGAAAGAAATAGGAAAATCTATACCAGTAAATTAAGTCTTACTATACCAGTAACTTAAGTAGATATCCAATAAGAAATGAATTTCCGGACCTTGAAGAGGTTAAATAGGGCATGTAAATTTGTATGCAAATCTGATATTTCCCCAATTAAATCTCAGCATTTGATATTGTGAGGATAATTTGGTTTTTCAATTAAAGCATATAAACATGTATTTAAGTTTTGTACGTTTTAAAGTTTGTGTGGAGAGTTTGTCAAACCTTCGTTGATTTTTTGAAATTTTGCATAATTTTTAGTAAAAATACTTACTTAATAAAATAAAAATAAAAACATTTAGTCTACACTAATTTTATTAAGACAGACTGCAAATTTGGTGAATTTGTTTGAAAGTGGTGGCTAACCTGCAGAATCGCATCTTATTTGAAAAATTGTTTTACCTGATTTTAAAATTGTAAAATCTGAAATTTCAGGAATTTTGAGTTAAGTCACTTTCATTCTAAGGGTGCGACATGTGAATTTGTATTTATCCTGTCAGTTAAAATTAGTACATAGTTCAAATGCTGCCCACATACTCATTTACTGGAGCGAAGCAAGGGAGATCACTAATAACTTAAATAATAAAATTCACCATTAAAGATGGGAATATGAAAATTACGTTTTAGCAAGTGATTTTATTCCATTTTTTAGTATTATTCAATATTGCACTTATATTTTATACCTTATCATTTTGTAAATTTTTCCTAAGCAGTCCTATGTCTCATTTTTATCACTAATATGTACAGCAATCATATCTTATTTTGACTATAGAAACATTAACAATTAGGAGTTCTTAGTTAAATTTCAGTCGCACTTTTAGCCTAAAGAGAAAGTAAAAGTATTTTTACCATTTTAATCTACACAGATTATACTAACACATTAAACAGTATCAATTTTGTATGTAAAAATAAAGTTTCCACCCTTTAACGATCTCAAATAATTTAATGAAGCTAACAAGTCCTACAATGCTCATTTTAATGTTTAGTTATTTCCGACCACGTAGAAGGAACGAGACTTACCGAATTTGAAATGTATCAAAGTTGCAATTAAATAAAACAAACAAAAGCTTTTCCTTTAATTATGGCGACTGTTTTCTTTCCGTTTCGCATTTTATTACGATGACAATACGCAACGGCTCGGCTATTAAATTATTTGTATGAGATATTTTCGAGCTTTGTGGCAGCGCTAAGCTCCAGACACTGTACAGAAAAGTGTTCCGCCTAAATTACGTCCTAACATTATTTACAATAAAACGCTAATAGTTCAAGGTTTTCTTTCGACTAAAGTGTTCAACAAAGATTAGCTACGGTCGGCCCGGTCGAGAGTAGGATGGATGACGGCTAGTGACAAGGCAATGTCGCTTTCGTGTTTTAGAGGGTCGGCATGCCGCCGGTCCCGTTTGCTATCGTTAGATACCAGTCGTTAAGGCTTGTTGAAAGCTTTATGGTGGAATACAATTTTTGTGTTGACACACTACCGTACTGAATGGCAATGAAGCAGTCTGATGGAATATGTTCTGGGCTAGAGGTGTTAGAAGAGATCCGTGGACCGCTAACAGATTGGATCCATTATTTAACAGTTGTATCTAAGGAAATGTAAACAGTCGCAAGCGCGCTCTTCGCGCCGACAACTCTTGAGAAAAGAGCTCACATAAATTCGAAGCAAGACGGTCGACCCTGCCTATTCGATTTTACATTAATAATTATAAATAACTAAAAACTAATACACTAATATATCGTATTCAGCGAAATGTAACAAAAATATGAAAAAACACAATGTATAAGACGAATAGCTGGTGTGTTTAAATATTTTAGTTGTGGCTACCGTACATCACACCATGAAGGTGGTCGTCTTTCGACAACTTTCCGAATAGATAAATAGATTGCGCTAAGTTTTTGAAATATTTATGAACCCTTTGGCATCTTTGCAAACACACCGTAATAAATTTAAAATGTTCACTTAACCGAATATCCGGCTCCGTGGTTATAAATATAAAGTATTTATTATTAAATAATTTATGTCTACAACACACGAACTCCTCGGTTACACATTTCTAAAATTCATGCTCTAAATGTGGAGCACCGCGGTTCGGCACACATTTGGTGGGATTTTATTGCCTACCGCAAGAATATTATCCTTATCTGTAATGAATGTTTGGACTAGTACATAATAATTCTCGATATATTTTTATGCAGAGTCGAAATAAGGAGGGTAAAAAACATCTTACGAAAATATACTGTCTGCCATAGACTTGTTATGAGTGTATCTTGCCAAATTGTTATAAGAATATAATAGCAACATCCATCTTTGACAAAATGGACGTTCGAGTTCGTAGGCTCTATTTAACCGATAAATATTATTGCCACCGACCGAATCATCGCTAATTACGTTGAAAGATTCCAGGCAATTTGTGCCCTTACTCCAGAAAATTTTCTCGAATAAACCCAAGAGCGATTAAGGAAAATAAAGTCGTCGAAGGAATAGTCAGGCAGACGGAGCATTTTAAGACAATGCGCGTCATTCAAATATCCCATTAAATCGTGCGATTTAGTTCGCAAGAGCGAGTTCGGGTAAATTAAGCAAATTAAGAGCCGGTTCGTGAGACAGTAATTACAGCGCATCTATACTTGGCCACCGACCAAGTACGTATGTAACTATGTAACTAGTTACTTTATCCAGATGCTGGATTTATGTAGCCAAATTCCTGAAGAGACTCTATTGTTGCAGGCCTCGGGCGCGCCGCGGATTGGATTATAAATGTTATCGCTAGTGTCGCATCGCCGAACCTGAAATATTTTTCTCGTAATCCGCTGCTTCTAAAAGCAATCTTCAGTTTATAACGTAGTCCATGATGGAAGACATAAGCCGTTTCCTGTGAAACTCTAGCCCGTAGATATATTAATCGAAACATGACCGTAGTGAAATGTTAAAGTGAGGTGGAGTTATATGCACAAAAAATAATAAGAATAAGCTGAGTATGAAATTAAATGTTAACAATTCGTTTTATTTGAAAATATCTCAATGAAACAAAAGAAAAAAAGAATAAGTAAAGATGAGATAATAAAAAATAGCAAAAATACTTTTTAATATATTCCAGCAAAACAAAATTTAAAACTTGTTTCAATACGAAGAAGTTTGCGTATAATTTTGCTCTTCGTTCAAGAATATTTTTATGACTCATACTCTTATATTGAAACGAAATTAAAAAGACTCAGATGAGTATAGGAAGGCAATGAAATGACACGTTATCAAATAAAACAGCTGTAGTGCAGGCTTGTGGGCGGGCGGCGCGGTTGGGCCTATCGACTCGCCCTCGCGCGATCTGACTCACCTCAAGGTCACCGCTGCCACCGCCGACCAGCAAGGAGCGAATCGAACCCTATTCTAATCGTCTGCCGGCTTCGTTTCATCTTCTCTCTAATCTAAGTGCAAGGAAACATTTCCTCGTCCTTCCGATACATTTTCCAGGGAGAGGGCGCCGGCGCCCTCGGCGTCCCTGAGAAAACTGACGGACGTCGCCGGTCCCCCACGGATTATATAGCCGGTAGCGGGGCGGGGCGGCGGCGCGAGTTGCGCCGTGGATTCGCGACTCAATAAATAAATTAATTAAAAGTGCAAGTGAGTGATTGCCGCGTGCAGGCGGCCTACGAACTCGTCTAGAGCTTCCCCTTAATTGGAATTTCAAACCGACCGGATACCTACCGTTTATTTTACTTGCTAGTTTGCGGTGAGGTTCACAAATTTGTATATAGCGGTAAAAGTGCTCAGTTAGAAAAGTATTACACAATTAGTTTTAACCAAATCCTACGATATTTTAATCTGAATTGCAAGTAAACACCTCACGCATGAAGCGAGAAATACCTATTAGTAATATAATAGTTTCACTCGTAGCGTACGGAACAATTTTACCTCACTGTGATGATGAAATTTTAAGAAAATGTATTGATCAATGGTACACCAAATACGTTTATTTTTTGAAAAAGAAGAAGCAGTTTTATATATTCAGCCAAAATGGATTTAACAGATAAATTTATATAGAAATAACAAAATTGCTACTGTATAATGTTCACAACTTCACTAGAATAAATAAATAATAGTTTTGGTATTTTTTGTAATATGGCTGGACTTTAAATCCATCATTATGTAGTGCAACGAACTTATATCTTAAAAAACTTTTTTTGTACGTTAAGTAAGGTTTAAATAAACACAGGAGAAGCCACAACTTCTGCACTGTATTTGATTGATGTACTAATTCCTGAAAATTATCTAGTTGTTTTGATAATTTTTTTTAGATAAAATATAGCTATATATAGGATATAGTCAAATGTACTTTAGCCACACAGAGTTTATTGTTTATGGTAATGTATAACTGTATTGATTTGTGAAAATATTGTATTATTCAAGTTCCTTATAAGATACTTTATATACTTGACCAGGCCAAGGCCCATCCTCGGCTGTAGAGCCTTACATGTTATAAGATACTTTACTTCTGTTGGAAATTCCTACTTAAGATACTGGATATTAACATTACAGGTATGTGTTGTAACAAGGCCGGTTTGCATATGAGATGAAAGGATTCATTATGGAGGGAAAAATAGTTTAAATTTATAACTTTTGAATGCATAGTGCAAAAGATGTTGAAGAACATGCAATAAAGTTATATATCATATTATGTCAGAATCTATTGAGCAAACCGCCTTCGTTTTGCTTCAGAAAAACTATGCCTTACGCTTGCTTGGAAATAGGGCCTGCATTGTTTTAGGAGTGGGTTTTTCTTGTTGAATGAATTATAAATTAATTTATAGCTTTTTTATTTATGGACGGATTGCAATGATATGAACATTAAATATTAATTGTTGCTTACTGCAATACATTAGTGAATATCATAACGAAATCGATAAAGCGAACAGAAAAACAGAATAAATTCTAAAGATTGTTTTTATTATATGTACAGATTAAAAAACCAAAATTATCACCCATACTTTGCAAGAAAACCAACATGAAAACCCTAAATCTTTAAATTTTTATATGGAACAGAAAATATTCCTAATATAATAACTGTAAATTCTGCTACGATTTAATTTTACCGGTTTTTTTTATCCATACATCCAAGTTTATTGTACTAAATACAAAAACTATTAACATTCAATATTGGTGTACTTTCTATATTCTTGAATCTTAAACCATAAGTTTTACAGAACTTAGCAAAGAACAATATAGAGAATTTGCGCGCACTGACGTCATGCCACTCCTCCCTCCTGCTTCCTGTATAGCGTGGAGGGAATCATCAATAAATATATTACTGAAGAGGTTGCTAGAATCCGTTTAAATTTTGATTTGAGATTAGCGGCGGCAAGGTGCAATTTGTGGTGGGAAATGTTTACCACATAACACAGACTATCTGCTAAGAATCCCTAACACCAGTCGACGCCGTATCGTATCTGCTCAAGCCGATCGAAAAAGCTTATGTCAATAGTATTAAGTTCGACATCATTTTGACGGTGAACGGCCGCGAGCAACGAGTCATACACCGTTACTATAGATATAATAGTATAGGGAGAACGTTAGTCACAATTTTATTGGTAGTAACTCAATTTCGTTTCTTCTTGGTAGCTTCTTAATACGAATATAGAGCTTGTCAAAGAATTTCGTGTCGCAGACACCTATGGGAAAATGACGTCGTAGAATTAGCTTCCTGTTAGTTTATCCACTTAAACTTTTGGAAGCAAATGAAAATACAGTTTTTCACATGTGTAACCTTTAGACTAGACCTTAGTAAACAAAATGTGCGTTCCAAAAACTATGTTGGTTCATTAACAGTCTAGCGAAGGGAGTTCGGGTAATGACAAACTTAATATTGTTAAGCATGTAATAACAAACTTAACGTTGTTAGGTATTTCTGGAAATTTACTGGCAAGGTTGAAAGTGTGTGCGAGACTTCAATTCATTTAGATCACGTAAGGTTTCACACTAATTCGTCGAGCCCGTACATCGGTAGTACATGAGTCATTATTGAAAATGGAACTCATAAAGGTATGACTTAGTATTTGATTTATAAAACTTATTGCGAAAATTTTAAATATTTAATTATAAAGTAATAGGAACGAAAATTAAATAATAAAAAAAAAACAATTTCAAGATACAATCACAAAAACACGCCCGAACAGGGACTTGAACCCTGGACCCTTGGATTAAAAGTCCAATGCTCTACCGACTGAGCTATCCGGGCTTATATCAAACATCGACAAAGAATTCTTAACAATTGTGATTCTATTATGTTAACTAATAAAAAACTTTACGCACGAAGCAAGTACTACATATAATTTTATGAGTCGATCGATATCTAGCCACGAATAAAATAATAGTCCATTTTGTTAAATGTTCTTATAGCTCAGTAGTAATCACCTATACAGCTTATTTGATAGAAAAGTCTTGTGTACAATTACTATTTCCTTCCACTAAATTTATTGTCCATATTGTGTCCTTTGATATATACATATTGCATTTATATAAATCTGCTTCTTAATTCTTTCTTAGAAAAATATATTTTTTTGGATATAGCTCTTTTAATTACTTTTATCAAAAAGATGGTGTACACAAGAATAATTACAGAGATTGTTTATTTTTTCGCTAAAAAATTTATGAAATCATTCACAAATGTTTCCAAATACCTTTTTTCTGGTTAAAATGAGACAGTTTTTTAATATTTATTTAATTTATTCGATAACGGGTAACAATAGCAGTAAATATTTGGGGAGTATGATGAATGTCAAAGAAATTAACTTACGATCGTTGAAATCCGATATGGCAGATAGATTTCTGTTTGATTTTCGTAAAAGCTCCGCTGTCAACGCAAAGTATTTCAATGAAAACTTAAATTATCTGATGCCACTAGATAAAAACTATTTGGTCTAATCAAACAGGATTATGTTTCGTTTATATTATATCTAATGAAATATGTAAGTCTCTACTCAATTATTCTTTGAATGAGTAAGCTTACATCTTTGTATCACTTGTATGATTTGTTCGGTAACCTTTGATATATTTACTGGATGGAAGAAATTGGAATACTCGTATGTATTTACGTACCTACGTACGGTCACCTAATTTTTTTATTTTTTTTTATTTTTTTATTTTTTTTAATTTTTGAATTTGATAATTTTTAAATTAAAAAGTTAACCAAAAATAATCATTTTCCCAAGTGCAGTATATGATACAATACAATACAAAATATTCTTTATTTTATACCATTAGATTACACAAAATATGATCTACTAACAGAAAAAGTTTATTGTGATGGCATTATTAAGTAGGCTTAAAAGACAAAAACAAAATATTAAAAAATTTACCACTCCTATTTTATCACTAAAACTACCAAACCTAAAATGAAGAGTTAACAAACATTTCTCATTCATAGTTTATTAGAAAACCTAAATGCCCTTGATTTTTCACCGTTTAGATACGCTTGTAGCCCGACCACTTGTGCAGAAGTGCTTATAGTTCGACAGCTAAATTAGTGAGCGCATAACAGTGTTCAGTAACTTCAGTTTCATCTCTCGATTTGGTCTCACAGCAAAATTTCTCAAGTGCTTTTGTTCTTTCAAGGTACGTCAATTCCATCAGTTATTACCGGTAGACAGTCATTGCCAAAACTTGTCAGTGGTCTTTGCGTGACATCAAATTATTCGACATTTGACTTAGTCGCTTACCTTCCCACTAATCCGCACTGGAACAATGTGATGGACGGCGGTGTAGGCCTTCTCACTCATGAAGTAAGTCCCGTAAGACTGGGTCGGTACTTCCTTGAAGTCATATTCATTGTTCCTCAAAGAACTCTATTTGATTAGAAAAATGTAGAACAGTACATCATCACTTTAGTGTGCTCGATACGCAAAATAAGCTGTTTATTGCGTCGTATAGTCGCCGTAAAGAGCAATGGAAATTGTGAAATGCCTTCAATATTGAAATGTCAACCTAGTTCGTGAGTCCACGGGGGACTGGGGTGCTAAGAGGGGCGAGCGTTGGGAGCTTGTGGGGAACGGGGGTTGAAACACACTACAATTAATAACGGCTCGTCATTTACTTTATTAGCTAGTGGCTAAACTAGCACTCGTGTCATAGCTGTATACGAATTGATAGCGAACAGTAAATTTAGCATTGCTTAGGCTCTTGACAGTGTAACGAAACATTATATTGTTATTGAGTTCCAACCCTATGTGACGCATTTACCTTAAATCATAATAGATCGCTAATTAAGCGATAAGACCGCCTGTTGTACCTAAAAATATTGTATCTAAACTTTATATATACTACTTTTGGTGTACAATAAAGAGGATTTTGTTTCTTTGTTTGTTTGTTTAGTTATGCTGATGTCCTCCGTTAAATATACTATTGGATGTAGTTTAATGTGCACGTATTACAAATTTTTAACGTATTATAAAGTTATTATATTATTATATATTTATCATATTGTAAAGTTATATATTGAACACCAAATTATAATTGAAGTCGCAACTACAGTGGGATTAAGTTATCAGGGTTGAAGGCTTCTTCACTTTTCTATGTTTAAGATTATCGTGTAGGTTTAAATAACTCTTTATTGCACACCACATATATTAATAGAAGGATAAAACAATTACGCAATTATTAATTTGGTATAAGCAATGGACGTTCTTATCTCTTCCAGACAACCGTGTGGTAGAGTTAACGTAAGTAGTAGATTTTAGGGCAGTACTATCCTGTTAGACAGTTTTATAACACCGGTTGAAAAATAGAGCAGCTAGATAGACATACTAATGAAAGAAAAACGGAAATTAACAGAAGAATTACAGAGACAAGTAATACATATCTGTTGGCATATAAGTACGTAACATGGTGACTAGGTGTTATTTCATTTAAGAAACTTTTTTTTTGTAATTCTTTTTCACCATGGGTAACAACGGAGACAAGATTATATTGTAGTATTACGAGTATTTGATCAAAATCCTCTACATTTATTCTAACTGAAATATCCAGTCTTCTGAAGATATCGTAATTTTCGTAGCGTTATTTCTAATTTTGTTCGTAGGAGTAAAACACGGTGTAAAGAAATTTATTTTGTTACGCTACTTCGAAGCGATTGTTTCAGTACGAGAGCTTCACGACTACGTAACATTAACTGGTCTGCGAGAAACACTAAACAGATGCACACAGTTTAATCTATTATTAGGAGTATTTAATAACATTTATTTGCAATAATTAAGAGTTCATTGTCAATTGTAAGTGATTGAGCGCTTTAAGTAACTGCGGGCGAAATCGGTTCGTGTTCCCGCTACTAGCAAAACTTCTGAAGCGAATCCGTGCGACGGAGACCATGTTATGTCTCGGTTGTATATATTAGATAGCAGTCGTTAAGCTTTTTCGAATTCCCTGAGAGCTTTGAACACTTGGGCTTGTCATTAACCCTTCATCAATTAGCACTGAAGCTTTGTCGTGAAGTAAGCTTTAGTAGTAAACCATTACGAGGAATTAAACGTCCTGTTAAGCTGCTAATGAGCGAATCTATAAACAAATTTAAATTAATAAATCTTCTAAACTGCAACACTGTAAACAAATTAATACTTATATCAAAACAATTGATATTCTCGCAATATGTCGCGTTAGTTATGCTTCTCTGTGTTTATTGAAATGTACATTGAATGTTTAAAACAATACTCGGGCATTGTGTAGCGCGTGTCGAGTGGCGAAGACGGCGTGGCGGGTGGCTGTCGGCAGCACGCCCGCGCCGCGCCGCGCCGACACGCGTCGAATGCGCTGATACTGAGGCACGCGCTATGAATAAGGCCCTCGATTAATAATAGAAACAAGATATTGTACATTGGGTTTCATTTAACACAACTAGAGATAAACACGAAAAAAATTTCACTGCTGGGATCGTTTTGTAACGTGGGCGTAGTTCATTATAGTGTAACAATGAAATACTTAAAATTATAAATTACTTTTTCATAAATACTGATCTAAGTTAAACAAACATTTCACACTATTTTCTCTGCCATGTAAGAGCCTTAGTTAAATATATTAAGAGTAAAAGCGTGGAGAAGAATTTCTTAAAATACAAAAATTACAATTGTTCTCAAAGAAATTTTAACGAGATTACTTAAACGTGTACTTTAGTTTAACTTAGCTAAGTTAAGCAATTATGAATATTTTCATGTAATTTATATACCATATAACAATTTTTCAATAATTACAGATTGGTCCATTACGTTTGGTAAGCCTACAATAAATTCCCCAAAATATCCTACAACTATACATGTACGTTAATTCTGACGTGGATAAAACTACAGGGTCAATTCTGGCACCAGGGGGATCCTTGCAATAGACAAGTGACTAGATACCGTGTATAACTTATATCGTATCTCAATATATGTACCCGGATCATTGAAATATGTCATGTCCAGCAGTAACAAATTACTTGGTTATAAATTGGATAAAATATTCTCCCAAGGCGCGTTACAGTTTATTTTAACTAAGGTAATTGTTGAAGCTGAGAAGTGGCATCATGGTTAGCTAAGAACTATGTATACTTCAGTACACCTACCGTAGACTAAAATTGTTACGTTTCAACGAATCTGTGAAGAAAACTAAAAGAAATAACCGAGCGTAAAGTCGCGCACTCGTGCACCGGCGCCAGAGCTCATAAAAACAACACGAGATGGCGTTGCTCGTTTAATTGCCTGTTTGCACAACAAGCTGTAATGGAGGACTACAATATTGACAGACCATTAATTCGGCAGGAAATTGTGCTGAAGCCGCGATTGGTGCTGGTGATTGTGAACTTTTCAAATTATCCGCGTGCTTCGTGGTCATTTTCATTTCAAACAGGCGGATTTCTAACCGAGTTCTCCGCTTTGTAGTTATTAAAGTAAATACCTGTATTAAGCAGCCTGAACTCTGTAAACTGCAGTATCTGGTCTCAAATTAAGTGGGGAAAATGTGCACCGAAATTGTCTATTGAGCATTTCTGCAGCGCTGTCTACATTAGTATAGGTTGATAGCAAAAACCAACGGTTTATCCTGAGGTTCTGCTAAATATGTTTATATGAGGTACTTATAAAAATATTGTGGAAAAATATTTCCAAATCATACTCGTATTTAATTGAATGTATAATTTTCAAAGTAAAAAATGGGGAAGAATAAGAAAAGCCCCGAAATTAATCGTAATATTTTTAGATGAGATTAATTTTTATTTTATTTATTTTTTCATACAAGAAAATCAAATATCTTTCCTATTTTTCTTAGTTACTTGCGATTATATTTCATAATGATGTAAATTTAAAATCAAGAAGATACCTACTCGTGAAAATTTTCATAACTTTTCTAAGAATTAATTTTAATTTCGAAATTTTTAATTTATATTTTATATTATAAAACACGATTCGAAAATTGAAATCCAATATAAGAGAGGTAGAATCCGCCAGGTAAAGAGGCACCCTATTTAAGGTTTTGTAAAACTCTTTTAACATTCATTTTACAAAAAAAGTACCAAGTTATTGCTGATGTAAGTAAAACAATTTTTATACGCTCTATGTCTATTGTAATATCCAAGCGAAGTAAATTTAAATTTTAAGAATAAATAACATTTTCGCACTTTACGTACTTATCTCTCTGAGAGCAATAAGTTTATCCTTAATTTACATAAATCTATACATATAATAAAATTATAACTGATCGTTTTCTGTACACTAACCATATATGAGAAAAAAAATATAAGAGGCTTTTATTAACGCAATAGAATACAATACGATAGTTATTAGAATTTTTGTTTGTTTGTCTGTGCTTTTGTTCGTGCTAATCTCAGAAACGGCTTAACCGATTTCGTTCTGGTTTTCACTAATGTATTGCAGTAAACATCACTTAATATTTAAAGTTTGTTTCATTGCAATTGCAAAAAAGTAGTAAATTAATTTAAATTAATGTACGTACTATTTGTTAGCGTAAGGCGTAGGTTTTCTGAAGTGAAGCGAAGGCTGTTTGCTAGTATTCAATATTTTCTTACATGACATATATGTAATTAAATTATTTCTTAGAACTTACTCGTACCATCAAGTAAAACAGTGAAGCTCGGCCAACTTTAGTTGTAGCCGTTAATAGTCATCTACATTAGCTATCAACGATATCGGATTGACATATTCTTTTAATTAAGCCACGCCAAGCGGAAAGTGTCGTAACTTTTATGAGTTTTCTGATTTAACTATTATTTGACATTAATTTTATGATCCCCTAAAGCAAATAGATTTGACCAGTTATTATTTATGAACGACAAAAACGAAATCAATAAAAAAATATTGTAATATATACTTATCGGTAACAAAGTGCAAGAAAACTGTGGGGGTATTTATGAATAATAATAATAAATATATATTTGCACGAGAGTACTTGTTTCTACTTTCAAATGCATAAAAAAATAAAGTTTATTTTTGCTCATTTAAGGAACAAGTAACAGGCTATGCCATCTACACTGCGTACAAATTTGTAAAGTGCTATCTAGCGACAGAATTTAACCAACGGTTGTTGCTTTCACTTCATACTAGATGGCGCTTTGTAATGTGTTAAGCGTAGTACTATTCGTAGTTTTCTTATGACTAAATAGATGGCACTGTATATGTATGTGCCTGATTTTTCCTTCATTGATGACTATTTCTCTTAATTTTGGTTCTACCTACCTCCATGTTAAATTTGTGTACTTCCATTTCTCGCCCTGGACTGCAAATCTTTTTCTTCTTCGACCATTTTCATCGTCGTCTGGTTCTCTATCCGGTCTTCCACAGCGTTTTTTTTTCATTAACTCTTTCGTCGTATGATCTATTTCTCCTGTAACTGGTATACCTCCGAATTCCTGGAAAATAAAATGTTATTAATTATATATTTTTTTCTTAATTTTATTGCAGTATTCTTTGGGTATGCTAGTACCATATATATTGAAAGAGAAATATAACTTTAATACTTTCAGTCATAATCAACTTGCTATCCCAAGTCAGATTTTAGGAAACATTATTTTTTATAATTTTTATAATTTTTCAGTTCATAAATGAACGATTGCTGATTTTTCTTTTTCATAAGCAAGGATTGAAATGTCGACATAGTGATCTTTTATTATTAAGGATGGTCGAATAGTTTATAAAAAATATATTTACAATAAATAGGTGTACATTCCGTGCTCTACCTATTTATTTTTATGTAAACAACAAATATATTTGTAACAAATAAATTATATTTGCATTCAGATTAGAGTAACAGATATAATTTTGTTGTGAGGAAAAATGAGGTTGGGCAAAACGGTGGTGAAACAAATTTTATACTTACTTGTAATGTTTTAATTGCAATCCTAAATTCGTCTTCATAGGACTGTGAAACGTCACCCATCAACAGATTACCCACTTCTGGGCTGCCTTTCTTCAAGTATCCAAATTGTTCAAGATAACTTTTCTGTAAAGAAAATGAAATTTATGTTAAGTACTTTTATTTAGGCGTATTGGGGCGGCCTAAAATACTCTCCCCAATCCTATGCTGACAAAACAGGGTGTCGTAAGAGGCGACAGAAGTCAGCCTGCTTGGTGGTAGGGCTTCGCGTAAAGATTATATTGTCGGGATTATTATTAAGTCATTAATATTATTACTGGCATTATTATCTTCGTAAAGCCTGCCTGGCTAGCTACCACCCTCCTGCTTGAGTCAGCCGCCAAACGACTCGTCGTGTTCCGGTTGGGGGCTTGAGAGCCAATTCTTTATTTTTTACCTTCTAATTTCCTGGCCGACAACGTATCAGTGATACATTGGTTTTGCTGATGTCCATGGGCGACGGTGACCACTTACCATCAGGTGGCTCATCTGCTCGTTTGTCGGCTATTAACATAAAAAAAAAAATATTTAAAACGCCCGAACTTATTTCAGCCAATACTAGAGAAAATAAAAGTTAATTAAATATATATTATAAACAAAAATAATAGTATACATTTTAAAAAAATATTTCCTTATGAAACTATGAAGTTGCTAATAAATTGTTTAGTTATTCTATCTTTCACGGGCCGTACGTTTACAACTTTTGCAATTAGGTAATAGCACAATACATTACATTATTTTCTTCTATTTAACTACTTATACACAGGGACGAATTCTGAAGATGTCATTGTATAAATATCCCTCTAAGTCGTGCAAGACACAGAGTACACAACTAGCACAGAAAGAATTGTCTGTCTACATTTATTCTTTTTATATGTAGCTGACGGATGTGAGTAGAACGGACAGCCCCTTTCAATTGCGAACGTTTGTTTGGTAACAATGGGCTTAATTGAAGACTTTTTTCAGTCTGCATTCGTGTTACTTTTGTTTATTTTGACGAGCAGAGGACGGCGCATTCAATACTGCGTCTAATACTGTCAGTCAGTGGTATTTACTCATATGGTGTAATAGTTACGAGACACTGGACGGTTTTCAAATATATTTTACATATTTATATAAAATAAGAAGCCCAAGATATCTAACAATTACATCTATTGTAGTAGAGATGATGAATTCGCATGTACATATATTATGTTATACAGTGAGCATGGTTAATATTTTTAAGATATGCAGTATTTGGTTTTCGGAATATGGAAATAATTATGCACTTATCTTAAAAAAATTACCGCGTAAAAAATTTGTGTATTTATACCTATTGTACTATATATGTGTACCTATTTATTAATTCACGGAAGCTTTTTGCGGGAGTGTAACATATTTAATATTTGTTATTTATAATAATCAAATTAATCACTTTACTGCAGGTGAAGTCGTTGGGGATCTAACTGCACTTCAAACTATTTAACAATTAAACCGTTGAATTCGAAAGCTCGCCACACCGTGGTACCGAAAGGAAGCTAACTTTATTTACAAAGGGACTACCAAGTTCTCAGGCAACAATAAGAACTTTGTTATTCAATCTGTCGGCTATTATTCCGTAAAGATATCTTCGCCCTCAAACACTGCGCTGAGCTATTATTTACATAACAAGGGAAATCAGCTTACGAGATGATAATATAAACTTCAAAATAATATTGAGATGTTACTTTTGTTATTTGAATCATAAAAATGTTTTTTGGGACATGATAATTTTCTATTAAGAGCAACTGACTGTATATTTGAATTTGAAATTGTAATAGTTTATTGTTTAGTGTTTATTAAACAAGTTTTGAAAATTATAATAATTTTGAGTGTTTACATTGCAAGAACTTAGTGGATATTAATTTGTAATTGAAAATACGTGACCTGCCACACTGCTCTAGTGTTAATAGAGATGGATCAATGTAAGGGGCCAATTCGAATATCAAAAGCTCTAATCCTGCACGATGCACTGAGGATTGCGACATGTTTTAACGGTGGTTATCTAGCAAGAACATTCGTGACCGACGGGTTATTGTACAATTTTTTGCAATTAACTGCCCCCATACAACTTCCAACTGCGTCCGTTGCTGTCTGAATCGAAACAAATACTCTCGTAAATATATTAAAATTTTCGAGATTAAATACAAAAATCTCAACCGAAATTTCGACTATGTTACATGGATAATGGTTATGGCAAGACTTAGGCATCGAGGATAACCTTTTGACAAGTGACACCGGATATACATTCGTTACACTAACGATAATGTAATGGTTTAATTTCTGCGATAATATATATTTGAAATCATAACTATCGCCTTGCTTCATTGTGTAGATCGCTTACCATTGCCTTAACTATATTTCCTTTTCGATTGATTTACAAAAAAAAGCCTGACAACTGCATTCAGCGTTTATCACATTAATACCTGTCCGATTCACAACACGTATATGAAGTGTGAAGATTTGATGAAGATGATGTTTTAGTTTATAAAAGTATAAAAGTTCCATAGATTTTCTTCTCAATGACAATTCTTAATAACTACATCGAAATCTTTTACGTAGTTTATTACTCAGTTAGTACGATTGTCCTTAGCGGAGAACAACCCACATTACCAAGGCGAGTTACAAGAGTGTAACGCCTTGAGAATTCACATTATTTTTGTAATGTTACGCGTAAGATTGCATTACGATAACCGTCAGGGGCGTAAACAAATATAACTTCTAATAAAATTATTATTACTTGTTCAAACACCTACAAACAGAAATAGCGCTGTGGAAATATCACTACTGATCAAAATTAAAAAATTAATCAGGAAGCAATTGATCATGCTGGCCAACGCTTCCTATTTAATGTACTTCGATTCTTCTAAAGATTTATAATGTTAATAGCTTGACCTCATAAAACAAAGGAATTACATGAATAATTAGGTTAATATAGCTATCGACCGTTCGCATCGCTACCGTGTTGTATGATAATGAATGCTTTTATGTGCCTACTTGTTTCGAAGAATTTAATTATCAATATTAGTTTTGCGCACGAATAAAACAAACAAATAAATAATTTGACTTTGAAATCTGTCAAATAAAACAGAATACACTAACAAAAAAATTTTTTTTTATTGATTAGTTAATTTTTGGAACGATAATTGATTGAGCAGCAACGATATTTTGAATGCTACGAGTATCTCCACGTTCATTGAATGAGACGCATTAAAATTAAAAAAGAACAAAATTGCATCAACTTTTGTACAGTTTTCACCAAGATATATAGTTATTTATAAGAAAGGTTTTTAGGTATATGGAGTGAACATTTTAAAATAAGGAAACCCCTGATAAAACCGAGTAACAATTGTTTCGAGTGCGGTTTCTATTTGTGAACTTGCCGTACATGTTTTCCGAATAGAAGTGTTACCGGGTTACTTAATATAATATAATTGAATAATATATGTACAAATTTTGGTAGAGATAAGTGACAATCTATACATATAATAAAATTCTAACTGATTACTATCTGTACATTAAGGATAAATATGAGTAAAACTACTATTAGGGGCCTTTATTAACCCAATGGAATATAATAATTGTGCTTTAGAGTACTGAATTTCGTGCCATATCCATTTTAGACAAAGTGTACGTCTGCCTGTCAACTATAAAGTCTGTTGTAGACGGATTACGCTTTTGCGTGATTTCGTTAAAAGGAGGTCCTAATCAATGGCTATTTGGTCAGCAGACTTGAGTCCAAATGAGGACCAGTAACTAGAACAGTTTAAGTACCGTGATTCAGCGCTGAATGTCGCGTGTCGTCCCCTATTTGTCCTTTAATTAATAGACAAATCTCGGCCATTAGCTCGATCTACTTTCATTTAACTTCGTCCAAAATTAACCTCTATAGACGAACAATTAATCAACATTAGATTTGTTTATATGTTCACGTTTCTCTTATTACATAAAATAAATGCAATGTCATCTCTATTTTGTTACGTACCATTATTGACATATATTATTAACGTTAGTAGAATATATACAGTTTAATATACAAGATCGGCTCAAAATTGAAAGTTTTCATCATTCAATAATTTAAAATTAATTGTTTTTAGTATGTACGAATATTATTAATAATGCTAGAAACTAATTAACATACTATTTTTAATAATTAATGCTATTTTTGCTATTTTTAATAATTCTTAAATGTAATATTGGTTACCATAATTAAATTGTACTCTTCAAATCTGATTAGGCATTTTTTGTTAAAAGATATTATCACATTTCAATTGCATTTATTCTGTTTACATGCTGCCTTTGTTTCTTGAATATTGATGCAAGATTATCAATGGTTTACCCTCCTGAAGACAGATACTGTTAATATAAATGATCTATGTTGGTAATTGTTATAAGTGTATTCTTTCTTAAGGATGTAAAAAAACGGATTAATAGTCGCTTCGAAGAAATTTAAGAAACGTGCGAAACGTATCCTTTACGAGTCAACTCGTACGATAATAATTTATTTTCATCTGAATCGATATCTAAAGAAAAGATAGAAGGCGACTCGCATACTTTATACAATACAAAAGAAAAGAAGAAAACAAACAAAGTCGGTTTTCGATATTATTTATAGTTTCCATATTAAGTTATGTATAACTAGACGTGTTTTGAAAGGTCAATGTGACGAATGCAGAAGTAAACAACTGTTAATAGATACGGAGCGAGTTTTGCAACATGTTTAACTTGGACGTACAGATATAACGACTAAGATTAGTTTGTCATTTTATCTGATAAACGAACCGATACTATTGCAAATGAATAAATCCGCTATAAGGCACTGGTTGTAATTTCAACGGATCCATCTGACACTATTAATCTATATTTTCAGTATAGTTAATACCCGTTGGGATCAACTGTTCAAATGCAGCTTCTTTAGCGGGAGGTTGAAAAAAATAAAGATAACTCTAATATTGTATATTAATTAATTAATTAATTCATATATTAATTAATTAATATATAATATTGTTTATAGTTCATATTCACTGCAGCAACATATTACAGAGGCAGGTCGTCGGCAACAGTCGATCGGAATACCACAAAACACGTTGTCTTTCAAGCAGGCTGACTTTTAAAGACATCCCAGGTAGGTAAAATAAAAAGGGCATTGCTATTGTGATAACAGTGTGCCGAGATTGTAGCAGATATGCGTTTACCGAAAGCAATAGCGTGACATGAATGACCTTATATAGGGTTCATTACGGTAAATGCAGCCCCATACAGTGAACGTTTGTCATCGTGCGCTAATCAGGCATTGGGCGCGGCGGCTGCGGCAGTGTGGCAACACTTGTGCTTAGGGTTGCCTCGTACGTCGAAAATGTATATTGTTATAACACTTGACTATCTGAACCCTGCCGCTTTACACAAGCTATTTTTGTTAATAAAAAATATCATTTATTTTGAATAATTATATCTTAATATTACATCATCATTACGACTCGGGTCTCCTCTCACGTTGGGTTAAGGCCATAGTCCGCGTGTTGGCACACTTTATACACATTTGAGAAAATTATGCAGCACTCTCAGGTAACTTAGACGGTGTATTTCCTCAGAATGTTTTCCTTCACCGAAGCATGTGATAATTAACTTATAATAAGCACATAATTTTGAAAAGTTAGAGGTGCGTGCAGGATTCGTACTAGTCTTCCGTGCGGTACACCCACGATTAAACGTTTTTGGTTTGGTGGTTTGCCTACCATTGCTCAATCAAAACTCACAATGTTTAGAATAATATTATTCTAATACGATAAGGTAAAGATATGTTTAGGTACATGTTTTTAGCTTAAAAATATTTTTTTTTTCAATAATGAGTAGTATAACGCATTTTGTGCTTATTCTATCGAGTAATATTCGAATCCATAAATGATATACAGAGTTGCATCAAGTTCTGTATATCATAAGATATTTAGAATAGTCTTAAAAAGGTTGGTATACTTAGAATTAATTAAGCCACAAATACATATATTTATTTCTATAAATGTAAAGAATGCTGAGTATTGATGACTTTTGGAAGTATATAATTGGAGCTGTAAGCAGCTATGCCAATCCTTAAGTCTGAGCCAATCTCCCCCGTTCGTGGGGCACCCAGCTAAACAACAGACGAGATAATAACACCTCACATTCTAATTTACCGCCTTTTACTTAATCAATAAAAGTAAGTTAATATTAACATCAATTTTATTTCGAAGTATATACCAAAATCAAAACACGAAATATCTCGTTAAATATTTCTGGTTGTTCACCAACCCTAGCAGGACATATGACATATGGGCAAAGGGTGGTCCTCCCGAATATGGGTGCACTTTAAATACACCGTTAGTGGAGTTCACATGATTAATTATAATCAAGCGTCACTTGTAAACATATAATGGAATTTGACACAAAAGCATTATCGTAGTTTTTTGTTGTGTTACTCCAAACGAAGTTCGAAAGACTCTTATTTAATCGGACCGGATCGAAACAGACATAGTTCATACAGACACTGTATTCTATTTCTACTATATATAATAAAAAATAAGTTATGTGAAGTAATATTATTATTACAATACCAACGGACCTGACAGACATTGCCCTGCCCGAACGTTGGCTTACTTGCTAGTAGTTGGTTTAGCATACGATTACATCAAAATCGATTCAGCCTTTTAAGGGGTCAATGACATGCAAGATAATTTTAATTATTTTATTTATTTAATCTTTATTGCGCGATACAAAATTAGAGGAACAAGAGGCGGACTTAATGGTAGTTGCATTCATATTTTATTCATGCAATATGTATATAAAAAAAAACACAAATTTATAACTTAAACCGTTTAGGAAATTATATTTATAAACACATACAGATTATCATAATCGGTCCAGCCGTTTAGGAGTTCAGTGAATTGTAAATATAAAAAAAAATCAAAAATTTTATCTACATTGTACTGTATACATAGATAATGAATTCACTCGTAATTGAGGAAATTGAAGCCTACTTACTTCACTAACGATGATCCATCCATTACAGATCGGAAAAGTTATGAGTAATAATACGAGTATAACATAAGAGTATGATAATGAACACTGTTACCTAATAGGGCGCCTACTGCACTATAATCTAAATAAATTGAAATTGCGTACATTTAAATATATTACAATACATTAAATAGGATATGTTATGGCAAACATACCTAATTAGCGGTGTTCGTCTCGCCGGCGCCACGTTACTTGATTATGCTGTCAATTCATTACGCATACGTAAACAGCTGTCGTTTTCAACTTGAAAATAATTAACTATTTTATAAGCGAGTAATTATTTGTATTTACATATATATAAAATTGTTCTGTACACGTGTAAAAATATAAATAAACAAATTCTGGTCCACAATTTAAATACAAGAGTTTATGGTAAATGTACCAGCTTCGAGGGCATAACCTTCTAATTAAAGGGATGCGTATTTTAACCCCACCTACATGTACTCTACGCCTCTCATTTACGCGTCATCCGGTTAGTTTTATCTTTCTTAATAATATTTTTTACATGCTGCCTGTATCGATAACAAAGCTAACAGAAATTATTGACCTTAAAATATGTTCATGATCCATATTCTATTATTCAAATAGTATATTTACTAGGCCCTATTGGGCCTACAAAATCTTACTGTATTTTTTTATCATAGACTGGCAATTTGTTTAAAATTTACAATACCCTCTAAATAAAAACTACTTTGTTTTATTAACGTACTAATAAAGTGATTCTAAGTAGAGAGGTAGGTATGTAAAATCGATATTGTCGTTAAAATGTCACAACGAACACTAATTAACACTAATTTTCGCTATATGAGTCACGATTTTTTGCAAAGGGTCCACACTAATGACGGTTAATGCTTGACCTTCTCGTTGTGCCGAGCATCTGTTCTAGCAATAATGTCGGTATGAATGTGTGCGCCGGGACGTGGTTTTGTCAAAAGCTTTTTTATTTCCCCAGACAGTTGTAAATTGGATGTTTCTATTACCCGACGAACATTAACAAATTTATATATTTTTTATGCAAATAGCCGGAAAAATAACTGTAACCAGAGGCATCCGTAACACATTGCCGATCAAGAAAGAAGTAGTGAGTTCCGTTTATTTGTTTTATTACTGTGTTGCTACATGGTAATAGCGAACGCGTATGATATACAATTGAAATACATAATAATTGAAATCCACGTTCCAACAAATCCTAAACAACCAATGACGAGTCCATAGCTCAGTTGGTAGTGACCCTGCTGTCGAACGATAGGTCCCGGTTTCGAGTCCCAGCCGGGGCAGACATTTATGTGACAGATAAATGTTTGTTCTCGGGTCCTGGGCGTTTGTGATGTCATATTTGTGTATGTCCATACCACCCATGACTGGGAATCCTTACCTAGTGCCGGGGTGTGAGTCATCATCCTCCTGCCCTTGTCCCAATTTTATTTGGGGTTGGCGCAGCATGTATTTTTCCTCCATACTTCTCTATCAGCCGTTATCTCACTAGTAACTTCCATTCTAGCCATATCATCCTTCACACAATCCATCCATCGCTTCTTTGGCCTTCCTCTACCTCTATAGCCATCTACGTTCATACTTAATACCTTCCTTACAACATGCTCTTCATTCTTCCGTGTGAGTGGGTATTTAAAAAAAATCTTCACTAGCGCTCACCAAAAAGATTTAAGATCTTTTATGTATTTTTTCATACACACATACGCGTCATATTGCTTCTACTACCCTTTCTAAAGACGCTTTATAATTGAGGAGAAGAAGCGACAACAGAAATCCCTCAACACATCTCAGAAATCGATTACAGAGTAAGTTCGAAACCATTTTTCTTTAGTTGGATATACTTACCTCCGACTAACTCGTATTGACAAATAAACGTAATATTATGCCGTTACGCTTCAACGTGAACATGCACGAGATTAACATAATTACCTTGAATTGTTTACCGAATCTTTTATATCGGCCACGTTATAATTTTGTTGAACGTAATTTCAAAGAACAATACAGTAAGATTTGAATAACAAATCCTTTTCTGCAACATGAAATGAACTGAATTAGTTTGGATGAAGAAGTGTCACCCTCTTAACAATTTAAATGGAGACTTTCCTAATAAAGTTATTTCGAATTCTGTCATTACCACATAGTCAGTCTTGTTTAGTAGTCAAGACCACTCATGAATCATGCGTCAACCATTATTTTCTGTTTAGAATAAAGCAGAGAAAACTTTTATTATAGTTATCTCGCTTCCCAACCGTACAAACTGACTGAGTCGACTTAAATTTAAACATCTTATAAACAAATATATAACGAAATATACAGAATAATTTTCTTAATCGGTTAAGTTGTTCATATCAGGTTCATATAACATTAGTTATACAAGGATAAAAATGGCACCAACCGTTATGTAATATCACAACAATTTGATATTAATTGTACTTTGATATTCGTACAATTTCCAATGCTTCTGTAATATGTGTTTACAGACGGTGCTTCAATAGAGTTATACTGTTAATGCATGCATCATACCTGGTAACTCTACTGTGCAAATGGGTATCTTCCGGCGAAACTGACGTGAATGCAACGCAAAACGATTCATTGGAAGCCCGTGTAGGTATGGAGTAAAACAAATCATTTTCCTGTAACCATTGTATGTATGTAGGTACCTACCGTCATGGTGGACCAACTTAATTATGTTCAGAATGAATACTAGTAGGAAGAGGGAGCTCCTGGTAAATCTACCTAGTTTGCATGACTAAACCATCGGTACAATCAGCATGGAAATTCGTATAGTATTTGTGAAATTATCTTCTTTTGATGGAGACACAGAGATTATGTCTTATAATGTATATAAATGAGTAATCATGGTGGCTTATTTCAACACGTACTTAACTCTTACCAAATAAAATGAAAGTATTTTGACTTATCTCATTTGTTATATAAATAGCTGACAAACGAGCCACCTGATGGTAAGTGGTCAGCGTCGCCCATATACATAAGCAAGACCAAAGGTATCACTGATGCGTTGTCCACCAGAAAATGAGAAGGCAAGAAAGAAAGTATTGGCTCTCAAGTCCCCAGCCGGAACACGACGAGTCGTTTGGTGGCTGACTCAAGCAGGACGGTGGTAGCTAGCCAGGCAGGCTTCACGGAAAAATAATAATAATATCAGTAATAATATTAATGACTTAATAATAATATTAATAATATAATCTTTACGCGAAGCCCTACCACCAAGCAGGCTGGCTTCTGTCGCGTCTTACGACACCATGATCTGCCAGCATGGGATTGGGGGGAGTATTCTAGGCCGCCCGAATACGGCCAGAAACCACTAAACTACCACTGCTATGTTATACTATATAAGAATATACAATATAAATTCATCTAAATTAAAAAAAAAAACAGATATTTTCAGAACGTATTGCGGAAAAACTTGACATTGAAACGGACAAAAATCATAAGAACGGTTGATTATTCCTATTGCCTAGATATATAAATATAGTAATCATATTCCACTAATATTTTTTACTCATTTTGATGTTTCCACTGTTTTGCTGAATCCTATCCGTCTGCAATTTATTGTATTGTAGTTTTTGGACTTTGAACAAAACGGGTATCATCTAAGAAATAACTCTCTCGGGGCTACTTCGCATCGTAGTCTGTAAAATAAATAGGTAGCCGACCGTTTGATTGCGTGGTTGAGACTAGCAATAAATTTACTTCGAAGTTTTCAGATTAAATCGCAGGCATTTAGTCTCGTATTATGTTATTATATATATATAATACGAGACTAAATGCCTGCGATATAATATATATATATGCAGTATATTCCATTGAATATGAAGTTCACAAAAGAATTCATCTACTGGCCTAGGTGGAATGTACATTCGTATAGACCCAAAATTTTTATATAAATAGCAATAATGATACTTGAATCCACTGTTACAATTTTTTTTTTATACGATTACACACTCACACCCCCGCACTAGGATTCCCTGTGTTGCGGGTGGCATGGACATACACAATTATCACATCACAAACACCCATGACCCGAGAACAAACATTTATCTGTCACATAAATATCTGCCCCGGCCGGGAATCGAACCCGGGACCCCACGCTCGGCAGGCAGGGTCACTACCAACTGGGCTACGGGGTCGACAAATATTTATATATTCATATTACTGTTAAAAATATTGTTTACTACCTTTTTTTATTGTTTTATACATTATTAATAAAGGGAATTTAATTTAATTTAGATAATTTAACGTTTAACGCAGATACATTGAAATCTTAATGCCCGATCGTTATCTCGTATCAAGTGTTTAGTAACTATCAATCACGTAAAGTAAGCTTAGCTCGAAGAATGTAATTAATGAAACCCTTGTGGCTTAATTCAATTAAAACTTTGGGTCAACCGGGAGTGTCAGTGAAGTACCGATCGAATAAATTAATGTTTTATATAACATTCTTCTGGGAAATGTAGGCATAATGTTTTCTTACAACGTTTTTGTTAACATTATGTACCTCGTGTCACTGCCATGTACATCAGTTTATAATTTCATTCATTTAAATTTTTGTTCATTTTTAATTGTTTGCATAGATTTTTGACTATTATTATTATCGAGAAAATGCGTATTGAGTTGAGTGACAAATTAAATTATTTTAAAAATGAATTTTCCTGCTCGTAGAAGATTCGTAGTTCTTTTGTTTTGTTTTCGATTCTATAGTTACATTTTGAAGACATTAAAATGAAAATCAGGTCGTCAGATCAGAACGTAATACCAAGATTTTAATACAAATAAATTGTGTTCTTAACAAAAAAATATCTCAAATTAAAGTACTACATCGTTAATGCTAAGCAACGGGAGATTTCACAATTATTTGCAACACACTCCGTAGTATAGTAGGTGTACAGTACACAACAAAACGCTTACGTTCGTATTGTTTTACGATGGGTAAATTACAAGTGAAGTAGGAAGAACCTCAATGAATTGATAGAACGCAATTGAAACGTTCACGGGGCGGTCGGTGCCTACAAAGGTTGTGGATTAGTAGGAACACGTGAATCAGTAAACTAATTACAGCGGACGAACCTACGCACCTGGTCCAAAGTCGCTTTACGCGGCAGTTTTCTGTATGACTAAGCGCAATAAATGTTTGGTGCCACTTACAAGATGAAAAAGAAATACTCGCATGAGAGTTTTATCCACCTTAAATATATTTTTTACATATTTCAACCCAGAATTGGTTAGCGTATTAGTGATGGTATTAATATTTCTCCTACTGAGTACGGGATAGGGTAAAATTTGAATTGGTTTATAGGAATAAAAATTAAAGAGTTTAAATGATGTTAAAAAAATAAAATTACAGAATGCATTGTATTGGATACGAGGCATCGGTGTCGCATTGTGAGGTGATTGAATCTATTAAGAGCTCATTGAAAGAGTGAAACCCGGAGTAATACTCTCTAACAATCTAGAAAGTGATTTTATTCCCAATAATTAGAAGAATAGTTTCCTTTTAGGTTTCCTGTTACAATAAATACAAGGCTGTCTTATGTTTTATAAGGTCACGCTCGTCATGGTACAATGGATCGTAGTTGCAGCAATGCTAATTAGACAGATCTGTATCAGTTCCATTCAGCTAGCATTGTGAATGAGGGGTATTTTAAATAAGATTGTCAGAACTTATGATTTTACATTGCGATCACTTTTTATATTTTAGAATAAGGTTACGGAGGTTACTGTAATAGGTAATAAGCGGGCCTTTTGATTCCATTTCAGCCGCGATGCTTTTGGTATTGTTTACAAGAACAACAGACAAAAGACAATATTGCTTGGATATGAGTTTGATATGAAGCCATAAGTAGTAGTAAATGCTGAATGTGACGTGAGTATGAAAAAAAATCCCTTTGGGAGTTACTTGCCGCTTCTTCTTTCAGCATCACTCACGGTAGGGATGGCGTTATTTGACTTTCGAAAAGTGTTTGTAAAAAGCAACTTTCATTTCTCACGTGGACAGCAGGCGGTGGCCACTTAGAATCAAGTGGCCCGTCTGCTTTTGTATTGACTACTAACATAAGAAAACGCACTTAAAATAAAGATTTTACAGTATAACTTAGCTTAATTTGTTTAAGTAACTTCAGGATTAGTTGCTTATCAAATTTTCGAGATATATTCGTTCGTGTATTAAAAGATACCTATATAAATAAACGATTTTAAGCTGGAATATATAATCTTAGTGGCTTAGTGGTAACAAAGTAAGGCCAAGTTGGGTAACCTGTCCTGTGCCCACTCGGGAAGCGAGGCACGGATTAGCCAGCTAGAATGCATCCACCAACGACACGAGCGATTCCTCGAAGTCAGCCCGTGAGAAAAATTTGCAACCTACCTAGCACTGATTCTGATATCGGCCCGTTCGATTATTTATAGGAGAATACTATCTGGGTTTTTGAACTTGGATTGATTGTTTACGACTTCTATTTTAACTTCACGACTTTATAAAGTTCTAAGAATTACACAGAATTGTCCTTTTGTATAATTCGAAACATTAAATATGTTTTTGAATCACATTTATTATGTCACAGTTTATTAATTAAAGGTACTCGTAATACGTACGTAAGAATATAATAAAATAAAATTCTGTTTTATTTCTCAAAAATTACAGTTTCTACTGTGGGGGCATACTTTTAAATGAGTCAAGATACCCCGCTCTTAATTAGTATAAGTTATTAAATGGATAACCAATTAAACAATAGTATTCTCTTAAAGTAATACATTGTAGTAACAAAATTTAAGTTTTCAATTACAGTGTGTGTGTGTGTACAATTACACACCTCATAGATATGTACGTTCATGCGTGTTTGGGTTCGTGTCTAGTTATTTTACCGTACGTTAAAAAATTCTAGAATTATTTCTTCGAATTATTCAGTGTTGTTAAAGGTGAAAAACCTTAACCAGTCGAAAGGATAAAACAGGTGTAAAATTTCAATGTAAGTTACAGTTATTGCTGGTAATAAAACTGGTCTCAGTTCAAGACATGAATGTACGAATTTGTCCATTTTTAAAGAGATGGGAACATACCTATGAGGTGAAAACTGAATATTATACAGAGATATTCTAATGACAGTAGCTTTATACAAAAATATATTTAGACACGCGGATGACGTCAAACGCCTTAATAACGGCTCCGGTTTCAAATTCATTATGTGCACTTCAATGAACAATTAATTTTATCAACCGTCCGCCGCTGGACTCGGAACGCTTTTCACAATGTGAAGTGCAGAAGCTATAGTTACCAGGCTTCCTTAGCAAAATTCACACACTTCTAACAACATTGTGGACAACTTTCTTGTATATATTGTATATTTCCTTACATGAAAATTGGTCATTAATGAGCACTTAAAATTAATTCAGTTATTATCAAAATACCATTAAAGTCGATAGGGATTGAGGGGTTCATTTCTACTAGCTACGTAACAATACACAGATCGATATTACTAAATACAGGGGACGAGTAATATTCCTCCAAAGAACAGCTTTACATTTTACTGCCTTTACTCTCGTGTTTACATTATACTTTATGAAATCCACGTAGGTAAGCTTTATACAACGTGGTCGTAAATTGATGTTTACGGGAACATAAAAGCAATTTAGGTTTTACGAGTTAATTTCTATAAAATGAACTTAGTGATACGAAGGGTTGAAATAGGCAGGAGCGTGTAAACGTCTATAACTTTATATTTATTAAAAGATCGGTAGGGAATGAACTCTTTTGCGGCTTACGTTGATTGAATAAGTGGATAACGTAAACATTCCATTAATTATTGACAAATCAATTAAATCATATTATGATGTATCGAATAATGAAATATTTTTAATATCATTATCTATGTATTTTATAAAAACGCGGAGGGACTTCATCCATCTTGTTGCATATTGGCTGAAGCAACGGCGCCAAGACCCTGTTCTTAGAGATCGCAGATCTCTACGCCACTCGGTTTAAGCCGTCGGTGTACTATTTGTGCCCTCCTTCTAGAATCATCCTCGAAATGCTTAAACCATTACATTCTTGCAACAGTTACCCTGGAACCAGCTTATGAAAAAAATACATTATATGTATACCTCAATCTAAATAAGACGAAATTCACAACGCGATGGTAAAGAAAGTCTTCAATTGCGTAAGATAAAAGTAAAATATTCTTCGTTCTATAAATGAAAAAGGATGCTTTGCTTATAAAATCGGAATACAGATGTGCATGTTGTAGCAAGAAGTCAATAACTCTGGTTCAAGTATCCAGTTATGCGGAGAGTGCGATCTTGCACCGACTGTTATGGCGAAACTACTTCGCCACTCACTGTGATGGATTCCCACAAAGGAACCACTTACCAGCTGCGTTATTTGATTTATAAGCCAAAGACTAACATCCTATTTAAAGTCAGTTTGTAATATTATATTACATAAGAAAGGGTTCAAATGTACTTTGATAAGAACTTCCAAATATCAAAGTTTATACTTATCTTTCTTTCATTACTTATATGTAAATGATTTTATTTTAAAACACTCATATAAAATACAAGGAAAGTTTTAAGAATTAATAATAATACCTTTAAAACGGAATCTTGATTTTATAAATCCAATTTCATCTTAACTTTAAAGTAGTCTATTGAACTTTCACTGTTGGCATAAAAGGAAACAATATAATGCTCCACTTTTCATCTTCACTGCGAACTGTTGTAAGTTTAAGTTACCTATAACAAATGACAATAAATAACAGGAACAAAGAACAAACATGTTACGTATTTTTAATGTTGTTAAGGTTACTCGCAATGTGTCTACATACGCATACTATGTATTAATAGGAAAAGAAAAACAAATTTAAAAGCCTTCAATGTAAGCTATCAAAAACGGTTTTATTGCTAATTAGTGATGTCTGCGAGATGACCTTTTGGGTAATAATTAATAGAGTGGAGTAAAAAGATGGAAGGATGCACATATGTACTTGAATGTATTCAATTAAGGAAACGTATGATGGAATATAATTAAATATCCTGGGAACCATAAGTATCTCTTAAAAACTAGCGTTTTATTATTTCAGTAGCATGGCTAATATTTCACCTCTTTGATTCTGTGTAAATACCTGACACTTTGTGTGATGACAATTATAAAACTTTAGCACCTATATCTGAATCTGAATCAATTGTTATTGACTTTAATCAACCGTTTAACAAATTTCATATTTGTCTCATTTTATTATATTAGGGGCCGCTTTTCCCAGTTAAAAGAATCAGTAACATGGGAATTTATTATAATAGTTGCAGAAAAGAAAAATTGTTAATTATTCTCTTAACAGAACTTCTGTACAAGCTTTTTTCATATTCCACTGGATCAGATCTAAATCATCATTCATCTAAATCTGTCCAATAGCTTCCGCGTGATGCAGATACAGGCGTACAAACGATTGAAAGACACAAAAAATTCAAAATTTTCGCCTCTATATCCATAACAGTCTACATACATTAAAATAAGAATGTTAAACTCAGGCCCCGTTATAGTTTTAATATTGGTTTATATAGTTAATTGTATTGTGTTTAGTAAACGAGACTTAACCCTGTCAGTCAAATTCAATTAACCCTTATAATATCAAAACAAAAACCTTTTACTCTTCAAATATATTGGTGCGATTTGTTGGATTTTGTTTAACAAACTAAGGGAATGTAGTATTAATTTAAAACACACAGGAAGGAGTAGTATCAGACAACGAGCATTCACGTAACACATGATAAACTGAACGTTGTTATCCGACTGCAATGTTACACACTGTCCATTACGGGGAAACAGCTGGACTGACCATTTTGGACTCACAAAGAAACTACTCATTCTTAATAGTTAATAAGCTGTAGAGAACAACTCTTCACCTTGTAATTTATTTCCGTGATTTTAGATCCGATTTCTTTGTTTCAGCAAGTTTTATGCGTGGGACTATTGAAATAAATGTTTCTATTTAATCGTATCTATCTGCCTCCCGCGAGTAATTTATATTCATAACACAAATAACTTTCATATAAGCGGGTAATATGACTTAGTCATTATTTATAATGTAATTTTATGTTACTCGTTACATTTATATTTCAGTAACAATTTTAATATGTACCAGTATATTAACGACTCTACAATTTTTTCTTTGGAAAACATTAGTTACACGATTCCTAATACTTTCGTTACTCAGTCGCAAACTCTGTTTCTATTTAGATTTCATTCTTCCATAGAAGCAAGTGTAAGTAAGCGGTGGACTTTGAAAGGCTGATAAATAGATGCATAAGAATATTAAAAAATATATTACTAGGAATTTCATTGAAAGCATACGTATTATTCTTCAACTTCAATAATTTAAAACAACATACATACATACGTACCACACTTGCAATAAATCCTTAAATATCTCTGTATTTATCGCAATTATTTTTCTGCTATAATTATTATGTATAGAAATCAGATGTAGACATTATACGTTTTACGTATGAATCAAACTTATTAAATGCCGCTTTCATCCAATAATAACCTTATGGCAATTAGTACAAATTGTGATTGGACAATGGTTACTATCAGCGATTCATTCTAAAGGTAGTAGCTACATATGTATAGGTAGAGGCACGCTCACGGATCAGTCAATGAACCGAGTCCCGTCTAGTCCCGAATACTGCACTGCATCTTTAACGAACACTTGGGTCAGTGACACGGGAATATATGTCTGAAAGTTTGATATTAATTATTTACTAAACTTTAAGTTTTGCATAATAAATTTGTCTAACGTTACGTTTCTAGAAAACCGAATAGTTAAACCTGAAAACAATTCATGGTTGTATTTTTTATGTTGTTGTTAGCTGGCAATCGAGTGACAAGTTTCATCAGATGGTCAGTCGTACCCATTGACCTTTGCAAAATCACGGGTATCACAGCCAAGGGTAGCTATTTATTTATCCTTGCTTTTACAATTATTTCTTACCGGTTCCCCAAACTACCAACAAGAATCCGCGTAGTAATATTTCATGGGTAAATTGGTATCTTTCGTGTCATTCGTGATTACGGATATTTTTCAAATATTTATTTGTTGTCTGTGACATTTTAAAGTTGTGCGAGTATGTAAATAACTCGGAACCAGCCGTAGGATGGTAATTGAAATACCTGTGTGCGTAAATCTTCATTTCTACATTTTATAGATATAATTTCAGTAATAACTATTCAATTTATCTCATCAATTCATCTCACTGAAACATAAATAGTCATGAAAATTTAGTATCTCATTCTATTGGATAAACAATAAATCATGATAAAACAAGACGTTCATCAAAACCCATTCATTAATAACGAGTTATATGAGCTTGCACTTCGCAAGAGCATTGCTCGTAACATACTTGTCTTTGAGATACTAATCGCTTACCAACAATATTTTAATAGGATTCCATTAAACTAAACTTTATTGTGTCAACACGCATAACAGTACACACCACAGCTAAGTTTGATACGTTCACATGATTTTTGTACATTTATGGGCATTTAAAAACTGTACATACAGCAGTATTTGAAGGCTTTTTTTGAATATTAATCTCAAAATAAATGAATAGTCGACCAATCATGAATAGTTTACCAAACATTCAAAATTGACATTGTTCACGTTTGTCGATAAATATTAATGGCGGGCGCGAATTTGCTAATTTAATTTATCGTTTCTCGTTATTTTATCATGACGACAATTTAGTGCAACAGCGTTTAGTCATGATGGAGTCCAAGCGGACTGATTTGTCGTTTTAACCGTTATTCTATGGAATCTGACTGACAGTATCAAAAGAAGGTTAGTCCACAAGGGAAATCTAAGAAGTCACCATCCAGGAGCTTGAAGAGTGAAACATGTAGTAAGTCTGCGTTGCGTCAGTTAGCTCATTACTGATAATATACTAAGCAGAAGTCTCGCTGAGTATCTTAATGCAATTATAACCGTGCATGCCTGACTTTCAATGTTATCAGTCTCCTCAAATATACAGTCCACTTTATCGCAGGGTGCTTTGGCTGAGAACTAAGGCATGGTGTTCGGTCAATCCGTATACACAACAGTCATTCATCGTTTAATTTTTTTTTTTTATGTATAAAATTCAGTCCTGATTTTACATTCATAAAGCTAAATGTTTTGAATTTTATGGGAGCTGAATGTCGGAATTTTGAATATCGTCTGTATTGCAATCATCCGGCTGAGACACTCGCGACGTGATTTCACAAATCATAAGTATTTTTTTTAGCGATACGAGTGCATCAGTAAAAATACTCAAAACAACCGCTATGAAAGTGGATTCATAATGATTAAAGTAAATGCTATCGTCAAAAGCTACATTAGGTTATCGGTAAGCTTTTAACGCCTCTCGAGCGAAATTCCATGTATATTAATTCTGAATACTCGACTAAAGCTTAATCGTCGCTTTAGTAATGTGCGATATAAGATAATTTAATCTGTATTAACGATTAAAAGCTCATGTTCAATTTGATACGAAATAAGTTGAATACGAAAAACAAGAATTTAAAAATTTTCGACAATGTTTCGGATGTGACTAAGAACCGAACATTACAGAGGGTATTGGTACACGAAGATTCGGATGACGTGTGCATACGTCACGAATTGGGTCGGAGCCATCACTCTGCCGAATTTATTAAACATTGTTATGAGTCAACGACCGGGTCTGCAGTTTCGCCGATCATATGGTGCGAGGTCGCCACGAGAATAGCGACACACTTCACGAGCTACGAGACTCGAAGATTTTAAAGTCCAATCGTACTCAGGTGTTCATTGATGCTTTCTGTTATGTCCGTAGACGAATACGGTCTAGTTTATTACATATTGTCTGCGAGACTTACATTTGGGGCCGTAAATACATTATTAAGTTTTTACATTTGTCCATGCACCGTATAAATTTTTATATAGCGTGTTCTTACAAATAGTTTGTAAGTACCGTTTAGAAAATTAAACTCAGTATTTAGTAAAATATACATCAATTCTGTTTAAAGCTATCTAATGCGAGGTTTGTCTCATAATTTTAAATGTTTCATATCGGGGATATTTATTAAACATCATTCAGTTTTGCCGTCGGTAAAACTATCAGTCCTGTTAATTGCTGTGTAAAGGAATACTCTCGTATTCGTTAAACCTTTTCGGAGGCCTTAGATAAATTTAGTTTTTTCGGTGTTTGAGTTCAATACAAACCCCTGAACTCATTCACAAAGAGTTTACGTGATTGAGAGGGCTCCAAATCTTTACAGTGCCGAAAAAGCTGCAAATAATCCAAAGTAAACATCTCTGTTCAAAACAGTTACGGGTAATTATTTAAACATTAATTTAAACATCGATGTCTCGTACGGAGGACGCGAGTACGAGTCCTTGTTATACCAAATTTTGTAAATAATGTCTATATTATATATTAATTTTATCATTTGCTTCGTCACAGAAAAACTTCGTGGGGGAACCTGCATATATGTGAGTGCTTTGTAATGTTTTTCAAATATGTGTGATGTCTGCCAATCTGCACCCGCAATGGCCCTTATCCTTTATAACGTGACGGGAATCGTAACCCAGCAGTGGGCCAGTATCGCTTAGAATGATGATGAGTAATGAGTCATAATATTTTTGTAGGTTTGTTAACGTTATAATAATGTACAACATTAATTCTAATACATTATCTTTTATTTGCTATTTTAACGTTTCGTTAGTTTATTTTATGTTATTAAGTCCATAGTATTTGTATCTATTTACACATAGGATATTATTATACGATGTATTCGATTCGAGAAAAAGTAAAGCAATTCCCGCACGATGCCACATTCCAAGTCGGCTTTTGTTATTTTATGCTTTTTGTATTTATATTAGGATCGCGGGTGCCATGACAACTAATTTTACACGTTCATATATTATTATTCCTGGTAGTCTTATTATATCTGTCGCGACTGTATTTATTTGTTTAATAGTATAATAACATGGTATACAGTATATTAAAACACTTAAACGTAAAAAGGTGCTGCTTATTGCTTAAAAAAATTTGGTTACAAGTGGCTACATTTATCAATGAGTTGAAGTCAACTTCCCTTACTTTGGTGCAGTTTGCTGACAAAAAAGGTAATGGCAACACAGTCCTCATTATTTAGGTTACTGGGGTTTTTACTGCCAAGTGTAAATCCAACGATACTCGAGCCTGATGGAAAATAAGTTTACCGGTCTGGCGAGCTACCATTTCCTCTGTTAAATCAACCGTGAAATATTTATAACGTGTTTGTGATTACAGTGTTGGATAAGCAGTTTCATCATCGCATTCTTATTCGTCATCCTCCCATCGTATAGGCACTTGATGTCAGATGTGACCCTCCACCAACGCTTAACTTGTCTGGTCATTTGTCGGCTATTTGTATAAAAAAGAATCTCGCAACGCGCTTGTAACTAACTGGAATATTTTCTTATTCCATTTTTTTGGTTATTTTAAGTCAACGCTTGACTACACCACCGCCATTTAATGTAGCATTAGATGGTAAAACACGTTAAGTTAGAAAAGTCGTATTAAGTCTTGTCTTGAGGTCATCCAAAACTGTAATGGGATTGGAAAACCAAATAACATCCTATTCTCTCTTAGTAAACAAATATAATAACTAAAACATACATTATCTAAACAGATAATTTGTTCTGACCAAAGATGGATTAAAGTTTAGACCAATAGTGGCTAAACTGCAGCTTATCTGAACTATTAATTGTCTAGTGGACTTTGGAGGGAACTGTAATAAATTAAAGTAGTCCTGGGGCATTATTAAAGTCCCTTGGCTGTTGGCAAGGAGCGTGATTAATTATTGTGAACATTACAGACAGACGGACAAGCCAATTCGGGTTAACGTGAAGTTCAGTGACTTGAAAAAAGTGTCGCCTGTGTGTGTAATAAGTACCTACCCCATGCAGTGGATGCATAATCATTACGTAGTACACAAAGTCACCGAGTGTCTGAACGCGTGTCTGTATGGATTGTCATATGGTTTTTACCAACAAATTAAATAAACATAAAAAATTACCAAACGCCTGATAAAAACGAGTAGCATTGTTACGGATTCGGTTATTACCTGTGAACTTGAGATATACTTAATTAGTTTTTTAAGCCTAAGTCTGACATCGATGATGTCGAAGTGGGTCGCATAATGTTACATACTCCCACCATAAAAAGAATGAGGGAGTCCCCTCAGTTCGACTCTGCGGGTTCAGACATGTGAAAGATCAAGTGATATTATTTTGTAAAAAGATCCAAGAGTCTTAAGTCCGTTACACCATAAATGTGACCTTAGCCTAAGATTGTCGAGTGTCATTAAAACAAGACATGTACGGGTATGATCGTTACGTCAAATGAAAGGTCATAAAGATTCGTCAAACCCCACGGACTTGAAAGATTCTTTTTATATTTAATGACTCCACCGCGATGTCGCATCATAAAATATCTATTAACTTCTGTGGAGAGACATAAAAAGTAGTTGTAACGCCCTTACCAAGCGTGAGCTGTAGTTACTCAATAGTTTAGGTGTGGTGGCCACGTGTGTCGATCGGACGGTCGACCGCCCGCGTTGCTATCAAAATTTGCAAAATCGATAACTATTTCATGGTGTATGAGCAAGATAGTATCTATTAGGGATTATCGATGTTATAAAAACATCGATGTCCATATCGAGAGCTGAACATCGATGTTTTTGCACTAATTTCGAGTTACTGAACTAAAACACAATTTTTGTGGTCTATAAGAAACAATCGGAAACAAAATTAAAAGTTCAGTTTAATGTATGCTTCAATAATTTCTAAAATATGTACTTTTGACAATCAAAAAACCTTCAACAGAGTCAGCTAACTTAGAAATTTCAAAAATTTTGCATTACAATTATTGTCAAATACAAATAAGTCAAGTCAAGTTTAGAACAAAAAAATATTTCGTATTAGCCCGACGCAGTAATTGCATATTACCAATGACAAATTTAATTTTACTGTTTTTCCAATATTTTACCTTTAGCATCATCGATGGTTTCAAAATGATTTCAAATAAAATTCAAGGTAATCTATCTATTATCCGAATGATATGAAATCGAATATTACATTCGTTTTTGTAACAGACCGTGTTTTTGGATAGCTATAAAAGTTTAAGTGTTGATTTAAAAGATTTGTATTTCAGCTTCAACACATATTACAATTACATTGACAACTTGGTTTTGTTGTGTAGCGTGTTTAATTTAGCCGTAATTTAGCCTACCTAGCATCGGTTTAAGGACTTTAGTAGTAAACCTACAAATTTGACCTCCCATGCCGGTTCTCGACACCAGCAGTACTATTTATTTCCTATATAAAAGTAACAATAATTTGTTTTACAACAATTTTAAAAACGACTGGTCAGTTGTTAAGTTTAAAAGATATTCAAATGTTGGTATTTAATATATTTTCAGTTAATTTATGCTGTATTGCTTTAAACAAAACAAACATGTTTTCATTTAGTTGTCAAGTAGATAAATCTAAAATTTTCATAATATTCTCATCAAAAATAATAAGCATTTTAGAGTTTTACATTTGAACAAGTATTATGTATGTATCTGTTTATATCGTTTATTATTTCGTCTGCGTTTTCTGAACCAATATTATTATTATGAAGTCTTCAAGTAATAAACATAATGCCAATGAATTAAACTTTAGTAGTGTCGAAATAGAGAGCGTTTTCTCATATCTTTAAAGGATGTTCCAAGGAACTGTTGGTGTTAACGAGGTCGGGTGAGTCACAGCGTCATCCCGGCGCCTATCATTTTCGCAAGTCGACTCACTTTTCCCTAGGGAATATACCAGTTTACTTACGTTCTATTTTGCAGGCAAGTGAAAAATATACTTGGAAAAATGAAGGGCTCATAATAAAAGCAAATAGAAAGAAACGAACGTGATGCCTTTAGCAACGAACTCATCTAAAAGGTAATAACATAAGACTGTATTTGAAAAAAAAATGCGGTATTTATTAATAATGTTTTATATACGTAGAATGAACACATATTGTATAAATAATCTATATGCTCGGAAATTAAATATTAAGTAATTGTTACATTTGCTCGAGGATTAAGCAATTAATAAGTTAATGTATTTATTTTGATTTGCCTGTAATAATAATAAGAATCAATCCACATAGAATTGTTGAGTTTGATATTGTGATTTAAAAATATATACTCCGAGATTCTAATTATAGACTATTTAAAAACATAAGTGTTTAAGCCTATAGAAATAAGTTAAATCAATCAGGGAGGCCGGAGCTGTATATATACTCATATTATGACGAAAATAACGTTGTGCATATATTTATATTTATCATTATTGCCAACTTCAAAAAAAAAAAATTAAAAACTAGAGTTTTAATTTTACCATATTGTAATTATTATAGCGGGCAAGGATTTCTCGTAAAACACCCATCGTAATTATTCTAACGCAAAAGCTGTGTAGATGAGTAACAATCTACTTTCAAATAGACTTTATTAATTTATTCGCCGTGAAGTTATGCCGCGTGGAGCCGCATTCATTATAAACATTTAGGCTCAACATTAGTCCATATACATTTCAGATATTATTGCAAAATATATACATTTTAACGCGTAACTTTATGCTTGTGTATTGGTTTTAAATATTTATCATTTAAATATTTATCGAAGAGTGAGTGAATTTTTGAATAAACCTCATTAATGTGTGAGTCATGCCTGTTGTCCTATGATGGTTTCATTTTAAGCGTTTCGCACATCAACCTTAATATTATTCAGACAAGTAATATATCCAAAAAGCTTTTTCACACATACTCATGTATATATGTAACATACCAATCATATCATTTACGGATTACAATAAAGGACAAGTACTTTTTATATTTAACATGACTTATTATTTACCATTTATATTAATTACTAGCAAACTGCCTTCACTTCGATTCGGCAAAACTACGCCTTAAGCTAATAAATAGTACCCGCGTTATTTTAAATTAATTTATAACTTTTTTATTAATGGACGGATTGCTATGAAACAAAATTTTGGTATTAAGTAATGCTTACTGAAATAGATAAATTAGTAAAAACCAGAAAGAAATCAGTAAGGCCGTTTCTGAGATTAGAGCGAACAAACGCACAGATAAACAGACAAAAATTCTAACAACTATTGTTTTGTGTTCTATTGCTTTAACAAAGACCCCCAATGTTTTTTCTCATATATTGTTCATGTACAGAAAACGTCAGTTAGAATTTTATTATATGTATAGATTTGTGGTTTATGGCTTTTTTGTCATTTATTCAAATGTACCACCATCATAAATCGAAGCGATAACACCATCGATTGCCTATACGTAATTTATTATTGTGTATATTTTACATTACCTATGTTTAATTTACGTAGTGCACAATAAGCAGTTACAGTAATGTATTGAATTTCTAAGCGGATGAAATCCCGCGATTAGTTATTTAAATGAAATCGCATGTATATATTTTGTATAGTATTATTGTAGATTTCGTATTAGTATTTGTGTTTTCGAACTTTGTGGCATTCGCGGCAAAACAAAATTATGCGTAACATTTTCTCCAATTGTCACGTTCCTATTAAACGACGTTCGATCGCGCTGAACGTACGTAGACGCCATTACAACAAAAAATATTTAGGTCACCGTAATGTGATCGAAGATTTGGTAATCTATTCATCTTCCTGATAATGATAACTTAATCGATAGTAAAATACATCGTATACTTGTGTAAAAGTCGTAAAATAATACAAATAATACAATTACAAGTAGTTAGTACCTAGTTTATGTTACAGTACCACAATAAATAATATTTCCGCGTCAGAACCGCATGAAAATGCACCGCTAAAGCCCACCAAATGGTCACTTCAACATGATTTACAATGGCCGTACATAATTCTTTCGAAAAAAAAAATATTATGATGCATTGTTATGTACATTCTGTCACGGGCGCCAATGCAAATGAAAGCGATGTTAAATGCATCACAGTGCTTGCTTTGAATTCCCTGATGCATTTTATAAATTTCATTGTTAAATTAACAGTAGGCAAACTAATTTATTTATATGGCTGTTACGGAAATGTGGTTTCCGAAAATTCGTGAATGTTTGCAAGTAGATAACAAGCGATTGATTTTATTAGTGTCTCTTGGGAATTTTCGTGTTTCGTGTATCTACACGCACACTATCTAGCCAACGCATAGTGTACTTTGAAGTGTATAAAGTCATTTCCCTTTAGAATAAGAGTCATCGAACAATGTAGTACTAGATTATATTAATGCATGTTAGGATGATTTTGTCTCTGGCATTCGCATAACGTTGTTCTTATAACGGAAATCTTTTTGAAATTTACAAATGTGTCTGCGTTACCGTTGGGTATTTAACGTTCCTGTGCTGCAGTGAATCGAAACTTTGTAGCTCTACTCTATCCTTACTAGACTGCTAGGAGTCGCTGTGGAACTTTATAGACGATACTTTTAGTCATAAACCAATGGATTGAATTTAACGTTGTTAATTAATAAAAAAAAATCTAGTCCTTATAATAAAACGTATAATTCTAAAGCCTTTCACAAGTTTAATTTATATTTAGATATATATGTTATATATTATTAGATATATGATGATGATGGTTATTTTGGAATCCGATCGATGGTCCCGTGGTCAAGTTATTAACCCCTACTTATGAACCATAATTATATTTAAATATATTACAAAACAATGGTTGTCAAGCCAACTAGTTATTGATGGTATATGTATTGGTCTGTAACAATGAATGTCCGGCCACGTCACCTTCGACAGTGTGTGGCGTCTGGAGTGCATCCTCCAGTAAATATAATTAATCAAGGCTGCTTGTAGGTATGTATGTAAGGATTTCCTTCATTCTATCACTGCCTTAAATAACCATGAACTGTGTTTAAATTAGAATGTTTACGAATTGCATGCAAAATTAAAATAATATATTTACCTTATGTTATACGGAGGTATTATTAAGTAGAATTAAGTATGTATATTTGTGTTGTAGGATCCAACCATCATCCTTCCAGTTGAAATTTTTAATTCACAGTCAAAATTATTTGAACTCAGTTTATGACAGTTTTTGCAGACAGACAAACAACACAATAAAATCGGTCGAGTTTGTATATATATATTGCGTTTATTTTAAATTTTAGACTTAATAATTTTAGAGATAACAAGGGGTGTTCAATTTTTGTTAATATTCTTGAAAATCTTTTTCATTTTTTTTTTTAAACTTGTTATCGTGGAGAAAGGATCAGTCAGCCTAGGCCCTGCGTTACCGGACCTAGCTGCTTCCAGGATGCGCCGCGTGGAGGCTCCTTCCATGCAGATACGTCCGATGCCTCAGCAGCACGCTGTGAATTGTGGCGGGAAACGTACCCTTTTTCTTACTTTGTCCCTCCCTCGGAAACTTTTCCACCTGGACACGATTTGCCGTGGCCAACATGGGAAGCTTTAAATAGGCTACGAACACGAGTTGGCCGCAGCAAAGAAAAATTGTGCAGGTAGAGCTTTTCTGGGAGAGGTAACGATGCATGCGTGTGTGATGCGTCCCCGCAAACAATGGAACACCTATTGTCCTGCCATGCTTGTCCTGATAGCTGCACACATGAGGACTCGTTGAGAGCCACCGAAAGTGCTGTCAGAGTGGCCAAGTTCTGGTCGGCCAAAATTTGAACTTGTAATGATTCCAAAAGAAGAAGAAGAATCTTTTTCAATTGAATTTTAAAATAAAAACAACTGTCTCATATGCCCTTTCATTTGATATATCATATAAAGCACTTGACAAAAGTTTTATTTTATTTTCTTATCTAATCCAAAGATTATTCCCAGAATCAGAATGAATTTATTTTTACAACTCACTTACTTTCTAATGTTTAAATTTTACCTTTCTCGATCCAGTAGACTCGAAAAATATTGCATACGACAGTCGAATAAATAAAAATAGAGTTGAACAAATCTATCGATTGTTCATCGTGTCTAGAGAACACCAACAACGGTTTAACCACGAAATAAGTAAATGTCTGTATACCTAAACTCAAATTACCGAGCGTGTATTTTAATACTTATGAGTATTTTGGGCGATCGTGAAACTATGCGAAATACTTGACCAACCATAATCATCATAAGCAAAAGTAATTTCATAAACTGAATTATGTATACGTCGACTCAATAAACTAAAAGTCAACGTTCTATAATAAAGTAAAATATTCCTGGGAGTTTTCACGTAAAAAGATGAAACAGAAACTTTTGAGATACAAAAACTAATTTATTAAAGATTCTGCTTCTTTTTAATTAGTTGAGAGTAGGTAGGTACTAATGTAAAGTTATATTTACTGTTAAAAATGTAATTTTACTCTAAAAGGACAGGCAATCGTATGAAATTAAAACTTAGCAAGATGCTTCTGTAAACTAATTTATGGTGTAAGGAAACCAAATAAATAAAATTGAACGAAAATAAAGCAGCAGAACTTGAGATACTTAAAAGTATCAGGGTTTATCTAAAACCTATCGACGGTCTTCTTTGAATAATACTCTCCTCATAACCGAAGAGGACGTCGGACGTTAACTTGCGGGAATCTATTGTTATTAAATAAGTCATAATAACGCAATATTATTGTATACATATCCTTATAGACACCCGGTATATTTCCCTTCCGTGTCGTGTAACAAGCATGCAAATGCAATAAACAAACAAATATAACATTATCTTTCCATCACCAACACGTGTTTCATTAAACGGAGTACCTCGGATAACTTGATTCTACGATGGTTAACCGCAAGGCAACGTTGTCTTCTAAGTTTAGTTAAACTAATATTAATTAAATTTAAAAGCAATTTGTCACGTGACACATGGCACAATATAAAGCACGTTTACTACTCATCCTAATAGCTCCAATAAATTAAGTGGATTTGCATAAAGCGCCAAGACTCTGTAAGTATGAAAGATTAAGTTTTTGTAACATGCAGCTAGATGACGTGCGACGTGGTGGAGACAAGTATACGTGCTTATAATAAGTGACATATTACAAACATAAAACATATTATAAATGAGCCAAGCGAAACATCTAAAACTCGGTCAAATTAATGTTCTAAAGTTAAATTTATGATCTAAAGTACGCCTCTAACGAAAGTTTGCTTGATTAACCATTCAGTTCAACGTTCGTTCCTCGAAACTTTCTACAGCATTAAGTTAATGTAAATTACCTACTTATTTCTTTATTAATTAAGCTTGCCTTACCTACCGACTCAAATTTTAGTTTAACTTAATTTATTAATTGTATAATAATTCAGGAGAATATAATGGGGATAGTTATGTTTGGATTAATCTCTTTGCCTTTATTTCGTTCCTGCGCATATTTTTACAGCTATGTTTTTATCATCATAACTTATTACTGATAGTTCATCGTTCGGAAGACTCGATTGAAAAACAGAGTACGGGTTATAATATTAGTTACATTATTGTACTGTAATTTAACATGCAATATACAATGCATAAATCATAAGTATACGTAAAATTTATATCTACAATTATTTATACGTAGAAAATAAACAAAAATTTAAACGGAATACTTCGAACTTTTTTGCAAAGTTGGACTATTGTGTTGTGTTCGTGTAGTATGAGAAGTTAATAAAATTCTTTTCTTTTTTTCATACAAAGTTAGTTTCATTGTGTTTGCGGTCTGTTTTGCCTCTACACAGGAGCACCCATAAAAGTGGAAGTTGGAAACGTAGTCCACATAATTACTCCAGCCCAGATTGGTGGCTGGAGTAGTAGCCAATCCCGGCATCGGAAGTTCTAATCTCCAAAGGAGATCTCCAATAAGGCCTAATGACTGCAATGGGCCGAATTAAGGCGCCGAAACTTTGAACCACTTTTTAACTTCTGACGCGATAAATATGGTCGATCGCTTACTACTGATACAATAAGAGCTTCTGCATATTATAGTCAAAAACATAATAAATAATTTAAAATATATACTGTAGTTTTAAATTATCAACAAATTATATTCATTTGTTTGTGAATACGATACCATAATTTAGCTCATCTATGGACGACTACATTTGCTGATGCCAAACCTTCCCATTCCGGTATAAAAGTGACAGTACTAATAATATATAAAGTTATCATTTAAACTACATAAACGACATCTTTGGTTATTGAAATATAAATCTGCTGTAAATAATCTTTAGAGACCGATTATTGTTTGGCTCTGGGAATCACACACATAGAGTAGCTGTGTAGTTATATAAAATGAGGTACATTTTTTTTGCTGAAAAATAATATTAATTTTGAGTATTTTTACGAGTGTATTTACTTTTGTTATAGTGTCTATTTTAAAAATCTGTGCAATGTTTGTTTATTTTAATATAATAACATGAAACATAGATCTTAAATAAGTTCTCCACTGCCAGTCAAAATTGATGCTTTATTCGTAATTTCTCTATTTCTACAGCGTATAATATTAGTTTATGGTCGGTTTATCACATCAACACCAATCAGCGTCGATATTTTATTCGTCATTTCGGATATAAAACGTGGTTAAGCGGTGTACAAAGGTTTCTATTTGCTTTTTTGTAAAACTTACGCAACATAAATTAATTCAACTGTAGTCTATGCTAAGCATTCAGAAAAATGTGTATAAATGTTTCCTTGCTCTTTGTAAACCTGCTTCATGCTCCGTCAGCTAAATAACCATTCATCACCTTACTATAAAACCATGATCGAATATTCTCTTCTTCCCTTAATTATGTACATATATTGCAGCTTGAAGATGCAACAAATTATATTCCTGTTTAGGTTTATTTAATCTCTCACGTCGGGCTGTTATGCATCTTTTCGTTAAAAATTTTGTTAATAAATTAAATTTGCTACATCATATGATACCCACTCATTTTCATAAGTGCCCGCTTTTAGAAGTCACTATATTAATTTAAAACTACTTTATGCAAGTGACTTTCATATTTTTTCCTATAACATAATGTACTCGTAATAAGTAAAGGTAAATTATGTCAGATACTTAAATCCTTATGTAACAAGTCATATAGAAAAGAGTTTTAAAGTCAATCCCTACTTGTATTAAATATGTTTATACATTTATATCCTGGTAAACATCTTATAAAAGAGATTTTTTTTCTCTCATAATATATATATTTTTTGAAACCTTAAATTAATTAAGTGGATGAATGAAAATATGTTATTAGCGATTGAAAATTTTAACAAGATGTATATAGGTAGAGTGTAACCTAATAATAGGAATTTCAAAATAATACTTTCCAGTGTTTTTCATATGTATCAAGTTTATATGAAAACAAATATTTATTACTTTTAAGCGATTCATTAAATTTCAAAAAACTTTCACCTTACTTTCACTAATAGCAACGACATCTGAAAAAATTGTTATTCATTTATCAAGCATTTATTAAATTTTTCGTTTGCCCCATTTTATTGTTTTGGCATCGGATTTTCTAGTTGTATGACTAAGAAACATTAATTGATCATTCCTTTATTGCAGTAGGTGCAGAAAAATAGTCAAAATTCTGTTGTAACTCTCTTAACAGAATATTCATAGTATGTAACTTTTATTTCCTGTTACTGGGGTAATTGTTTATTTATGGACGGGCAGTATTCTTTATAATCACCCAATACACAATCAAAATTGTGCCGAGTATCATCTAAATCTATTATACGAGATATGTTCAAAGACAAAAAAATATATTTTGACCCCTATACCAATAACAAAACCTCAGTAGGTTTCGTAAAATGTAGATACATTTGCAAACAATATTTTATGTATAGATTCAGCCCCGTTAAAGGTATACGATAAGAGAAGTATTTAGTATACTTAAATATTTTAAGCGGTGATTTAATCTTTCGAATATTATTCACTCCCTTAAAGCTAACCAATCAAAATAAAAACTCGCCTGATTTGTACATCAGCCAACGATAGTCAACTTTACACAGATAAAACGAATATTACATTTTTTGTTACTAAAAGTCCTAAAATAGGAGTTATCTACGTAAACAGCTACCAGTTGCTTACATAATCTATTTGCAGCCATTATGGTAGCAGACCTTTCTCACCTTCTACTATTAGCTAATAGCTACTTACGTCGAATGACGAGTAAATAACATATGGATATGTAATTAATAAATTTTATTTATGGTAAAAGATACTAGTATATGAGCAAGCAGATCATCAATTGTAAATGACCACCCTCCCCGGACATCTGTAACATTAAAGGTACTATCGATACGTAGGCGGTCAAGATCGAAGCAAAGAAATCCCCTTATTAACTAACTTTCTGACACTAGAACCGAATCATGTAAAAACATGTCTCATGTTTGATACTAGATGGAGAGAGTCCGTAAGCTGAGTCAGTAATCAAACTGAGTAGTATAGAAACCAGTAACTTTCAATGCAAACGTCTTAGCGGAGTGCCACTAAATTATCACGACTAGAAAGGTTGGCTTAGACTCAAGGAAGGACGGAGGACTTACAGCCCGAAATTTCTTTTCTTTTTTTTGTTTTTATTATTATAAAACCAACCTCAAAACCAAGTCAATCAACCGTCATATATTTTTGTGTTCGCCTTTAACAGCTGAAAAGCCAATTTAAAAGTGAATTCATGATTTTCGCGTCGACAATGTTGCTTGCATTGCGATTGGTAGAGACCACTAAATATTGGCTGGCTCATCTTCTATTTGCCAACTATTAAGATTAACATGTACTCTAAATACAATTTTATCGCCTATCGTTTACCTTTTATAGTGAGACAAATCTATAACGATGAATCCAATATCTTTACAGTAACATGTTTGCGATGTAGGGTTGAATCTTACATGTTTAAATGAGCAATTCTTGATACGATGCTATGATTGATTGAAACGGTTCTAATGATATTAATCAAATTTTGTATTTAGATTAGGTTTTGCTTCTTAAGTTTACCTATGTTTTGGAAAAAACGTGATGTTACAAAAAATGGTCATGTCATCAATGTTATTTTAAAATAAAATAAGTTTGAGATGTTTTCACGCTGAAAACTAAACAGGACGCGTACGACATGTTACATTTACAATAAGTTCATCATATACAAATCGGAGGAAGCGTGGCATAGATTTCCGTACTATAATTGTATTCAGTATTTCTTCAATTTGAGGCTAATATATTCGGATATTTTCTTTGAATCTCATAAGCAACACATTTTAAATAGATATCAATGTCTATATCTCAAAACGATTCCATTCAATTGACATGTTAATTTGCCAAAAACCGCTCCCCTAATATCAGAATTACTTTATGTACGGCATGTATGTAGGCCCATCATATGAAATCAAAAAAAATGTGATTTAAGGGGTTCCACCCACACTTAATTGAGTCCAAGCCAAAAAAATTGTTAATGATAAAAAATAACCTCCTGTGCTCGTGTTGCGCACTACTGAACGAGGCTATGGCGATCGATCTGTCCTGTTTGATTTCGCTGGGCTCTATACCACCTAGTTTAATCCCGACGATACTTGCATGATGGTAGGGTATTTTGCACGACTGGTTAGCTATCACCCTCGTTCAAAAATAGACCACGAAATGATTCATACGTGGTTCGGAATTAGTGTTGGCGAGCTAGTAATAATGAGGGTCACCCTCTTCCTTTTCGATCGACAAAACTTCGGTGATGCCTTTGGTTTTACTGAAGTCTATGGGCAACCGTGACCATTTACCATCAGATGGCTCGGCTGCACATTTGTAGACGTAAAAGCGTGAAAAGCGTAAGATAAACGGACATACGGATAAGCGTATAATACTATAATAGTTCCGTTTTTCGTATTATATGGAACCTTAAAAATGTAAAATAATTATTGTCTATCGCTGGCAACCCTGATAATAAGGACGAGCTCATAGCTCGCAAACGTGCGTTTCAATGAGTTATTAAAACAGAAATGCATCGATTGACGGAATGATGGCGGCTATAAAAAGTTTCTTGAACTTTTATTTCAAAAAAAAAACAGTTTAAAGTTTACAAGGCGTTTCTCTCTGGAACATCTATAGTTCAGACGTAAATTTCTTTGAATTAATAGATTTACTTTCGTCATAAATTTACCGGCTCTATACTAGGTTGGTATTTTATGAAGAGATCACTGAAGCTCTGTTTATAAGTATCGTTCAAGTTATATGGAAATTGTGATTTCAACTTTACGTGACCATTATCCATATAACTGGATAAATATTATTATGAAACAAGGGGATCGTGAGCTAGCATGTTCTGCGTGTACCTACCTAATTGTTCATTTTTTGTGAAGTGGTGATAATTATACATTTGTACAAAAATGAACAAAACATGACCATTTCCACGATATTTGTGGGGTTAAAACACCATTTCTTTCACCGGGTTGTAAAATACATTTTGACACAAGTTCTTTTTGGCTTTTGCATTTCGTTTGCTTTTCGCTTTGGTGTTTTCGGTATCCAACTTAAACTAAGCAAAAGCAAATTCGATATCACTTAAGTATCAGTTATGTAATGTATAGTTTACCTTAATCAATTAAGACTGTAAAGAAATTCTTTTAATTTTAATTACTATTTTGTTTTAATGTTTTCAACCTTTGTTTTATCCACAATAAATGGATAGTCCACAATGAATATTGTTTTACTGTTTGTCGTATTAAATGCGGTAGGTAATTCTGTTTATTATAAATGTGTAATCATTTTAGTTTTCATTTAAAATACATTTACTAAATACCAATTATTAATATGACCAGTCATAACTGTATTCTGTTAACGAGAGTTTATATGTATGTGTTCTATCAATAAATCATTAGCATGGCTGCGAGTCATAAACTTGATGCTGCGGGCTTTTTAAAATCAACTTTATACGTCGTAATTAAAGTTCAAGTTAAGTTATTAACACGATGTATAATAAGTTTAGAAAAGCTCCTGAACGGCTGATGGGCAACATCCTGCAGTTTCAATTACATTGGAGTTGATTGATATGAACGCAGTTGTGACTGCCGCGTACTTAGTGAGGGTAATAAAATACAATATTTACATTGATTACTCAACTGAATCTACGTACTTATATGGCTCTTAAATTTCACAAGTGTTTAATTTCTAAAATTCTAAAGAAATAGTATTTTTGCTTAGGTCTACCAAACCACAAACATGTAAGTTAATAAAACATATACATATTACATGTGAAGCATAATTATATTTAATTTTCTATTACAACAAAGAACATGAGGTCCATCTGGTGTTGAGTTATGCAGTTACAGATCAACCTCAAGCGGTTATAAACAAAGAAGTAAGGTGCACGCCCCATCCTTAAGTCCCAGTAGACCTTCCCGTGAACAAAGAATGAGGTTAAGTTCTTACTAGGTCACTGAGCTCTGCATCATCAACCTGTTCGGATGGTGAATAAGTATGACAAATGAGTTTTTTACCGGCCTGGCTGTCTATGGCTCTTCATCATTGATCCTGACAATATTTCATCATGTTTATGTTGTAGTGTTGGGTACAGAATTAGTCTCTAAACGGGTTTTGCTGCTTGTTTTTTGGTAGCAACACGTCGATGAAGCCTTTTTTGTCTGAATTTAATTGGAAGACAATTACCACTTATCACCACATCCACCCACGTCAAACGTTTATCAAACGTCAGCTCGTTTGTGATAAACAAATAAAAATAGTGAAGAAGATCTGACCTAACATCTGACCATCGGTACCCAAAAATAGTCTTGCTTGATGTGCCTTGTTTTATCTTCAGTATGAATTAAATAAAATACACATAGATGTCAAAATGGAAGCTTTCATGTATTCTTTTATTAAAGTGTAATTTGTTTATGTCATTATTTATCTGTTACTTGTCAGTGTGCTTTTAAATAAACCAACGCTACAATTCGTTGAGTGTATCCAGACGATATTTGCATTCCTCACCATTTTACACTGTATTGCGAGTCTCAGTAAAAATTGTATCATTTTATTTGCTATTCCAATTCGCAAGAAGCCAAATAGCCAACTATTCAATGCGAGTTATAAAAATGGTGAAAGAAATTGACGTATTGATTGAACTGCCATATGCTTGATCGTAAAATATTATTTTGTTTCTATATAGTATTTTAGATACAATTTCTATAAAACGAAATAACTTTAAAATGATCTAACCATAAAAACTTCATAGTTTCGTTTTTATCTGCATAAAAAAGTTTTATGGTGATTCAAGCTAGGTTTTACAAAAATTTTAGATGTTTATGTAGATCACCTTTCATGAATTTTATAACCGTTTATAATTTTATTAATAAATTATTATCTAATATTAAATTGTCATTCTCGGATCTAATTCGCGGTACAAAGTTTTAACCTATTCAACGTTTATAACAGTATAACATTAAGATGGTCGGTCTAAAAGTATATTAAGATTCGAGTATTACATTCTTGTATCTAAAAAAAAAACAGATAATACATAGGAATGATTATGCTCTATGTGGCACTGATTTATTGATTTCGTTTTGTTATTATTTGTGAGAACAAACTCGTTGCCTTGTGACAAAGTGAGGACATGTATCGTACATTTAGCAATTCTCTGTTTCGGGAGTTTTGCTCGTAAATAAATATCTTTTCTTTAAGTTTGATTTACTGTGCTGTTTACTAATAAACATTTGTAAGTCGCTTACGGATACGAAAGGAATTTACATTTCATTTTATTTGTCCGCTTATTTTACTGTGTTTCTGTTACAGTTTGTCTTTTTGTTAAGTCAATAACGAAACAAACATTTTGTCAGCTGTGAATTATTTAAACAAACAGGCAAAGGAATGATTTGTCATGTGAATTACTGTGATCAGTTACGATGACTTTATGAAACGTATTATAGTTAGATGGTAGATACTTATTTCCTTTATATATTTTTATTTATACCATTTATTGAACACTCATTGGCATAAAATTTGACTGCATTGATAAAGAAATATTGTATATTGTAGTGATTAGATAAAAATTTGGTGTTGCCATCGATATCATATATTTCTTAAAAGAGACACAACAAATGATTTACCGAGATACCTACAGAATGCATATTTTTTACCGAAATATTATCGAATATTCTAAAGTTATCTGTATTCAAATAAAGTATCCCCCGAGATTTATCCCTTTATTGTAAAAAATTTCTCCAGCGACTAAATAAATATTTATAAACTTAGAATTTTCTATACGATTCCACAAACAAGGTTCAGTACACTCAAATTTTTAAGTGAAATATAGCCAAATACATAAAATGTAAGTATTTTAAATATTTCGTATATAATTTTTAATTTTAGCGATCGACAAATGAGCAAACGACTCGTGATGGTTTAGTTTAAAGGTAAGAGTACAAAAAGAAGAAGAATACAGCGTGGTGCGCTTGGATTCAGAAAGAATATGGCCGGTTGGAGGTGTTTAAAAGGCTTATTTATGGATAGAACAAGTTAATAATAAATAACCGTAAATATTAAAACGCGTTAAGTATACAGTTCGTACAATAATTGCTTTTTATATGTTGTAATTTTATGTTAATGTTGCGATTTAGTCAAAAACTAATTAATTTTAATATATTATATATAGTCAATTATGTACTGCATTTTTGCATATGTCTTAGTGAATTTAATGCTTATGATTGTATTGCACTTCTTATATGAAACGCAAGACAGTAGACGGACCCAATTAACATAAGGAAAATAATTATTAATGTAATAGAATATCAATGGTAGTGGGTCCAGTCACATATTCTACGGGCGACCGGTAGTAGCAAAAGGGTCATGAGCGCTTTCTGACTTCGTTTAGTATGTTAAGCCATCGTCGGTTCAAGTTTTATTCACTTGCCATTAAGCTATGTCTAAAGTATACTCGGACATAAGATATTCTCTGATTAACGTTGGTCACCAAGTTAACTGCGCGACCTCATTATAAATGGGTATTGCAGTAATGAAAATTATTACTGTTATACAACTGAAGACGCCCACGCGCCGGTTTTTGGCGCCGTTAAATTCTGGTCTCAATAACCTAAATTAATTGTGAACGATTGTGGACGATTGCCTTTTGTTCTGCAACGATCAATTACATATTTTGTTTGTAGAGTGTACAATCATGTTATCGCAGCGAAATTAATTGCAATAGAGATTGATTAAATCGTATAATGTCAAATCAATAAACAAGACGTTCACCCATACGAATCTATTTTCATACTGGTCTAAGAAATGAATCTAGCCTCGAAGGTATTTGTACCATACTTCTTCGTTTGATATTTACTAGTTATTTAGTTCCTTATTTTTGGTAGTTGTTTAATTGGAACAACAACATAAATAAATATCTATCTAATGAATTATTTTTATTTAAAATATTATTGTAACGCCGCATATGAAATTATTTTGTAATAGCAAAATAAGGAAGTATCATTATAACAGTCCAGTTATGACTGACCCATTTCGATTGTGTCTTGCAACTTGTGTTTAGTTCTCTTAAAATATCCAGAAGATTTCGAGGCAGACTTTATTATTTTTTATATTACAATATATGTACATGCTGAAGGACTTCTGACCCATTTATCCCTCGGCTGCCACCCGACGCAAAAAGGAAGAAAGCCTCCGAGATCTCGTATGTACGAGAGTATATAATATATGTTTATGTGACATAATGATGTGAAATCTACACTCTACGTCCAGCGAACCGAATGGTATTATTACTACATATTATAAAAACAACTTAGTATGGACGTGATAATGGCGAAAAGTAACAAAAATATTTTAAACGCAGAACTAAACGGTTCTAATGTTAAAAATAAAATTCTAACAATAAAATAAAATTTCTTTCAATCCTGTTAAGATCATATATTCAGAAGTGTAGTGAGATCATGTTACTCGTAATCTATGCATATAATACAATTCTAACTGATCGCTTTCTGTACATGCAACGATAATAAGAAACATTATTAGGGGTCCTTATTAACGCATTAGGAAACAAAACAATATTTGTTAGAATTTTTGTCTGTTTGTTTGTCTGTGCATTAGTTCGCGCCTATCTCAGACACGGGTTAACCGATTTCGTTCTCGTTTTCACTAACGTATTGCAGTAAGCATCACTTAATATGTAAAGTTGTTTCATTCCAATCCGTTCATAAATAAAAAAGTTATAAATTAATACTGTGACTTGTAATTCATAGAACGAGAAAAACACAGTCCTAAAACAATTCAGGTGCTATTTCTAGGTGTAAGGCGTAGTTCTTCTGAAGCGAAGCGAGGGAAGTTTGTTAGTATAAAATAAGAATGTTTACATTAAACCCATGTATTTTTAACCTGAATTGGACTGGATTAGCCTAGTTTGTAAATTCATAAGTAGGCAAGTACAGTGAAGATAAGGCAAATAAATATGAAAATAATTCTATTATTACGCAATTTGAATATTAAATACCTTCCCTGATGATTATTATTTGTATTCGTATTTCTATCAGACAATTCAAGATACAAAAACGTACTTAATCCTGTATATTTTTAGATACAAAACAGATTATAACAACAATTTTAACTTTATTAGTAAAGCAATAAACAGATTTTGGAGCAAAAAATACATTGGCAATATGAATCCTCGTGAAGTGATTTAACAAGAGACATCGGTACTTTTAGACGTTATCTTCTGAAAACTGATGACTAAGATTATTTCAATAAAACATTAAATTAATAACATATTATTTCGTAACACTCAACCAGTCGTATGATCTTACAACGACCTACATTTATGTAACAGGTTTTACGATTTCACAACATGAATCATCCCGTGGGGTGGAGGGTATATGTTTACGGACAGACTAAAAATAGAGTTACGCGTTAGATCGGAAACTTTGATTGTGATTTAAATTTGAGTAGAGCAGTGAACTTGCAGATTTCGTTCAGGACGATGGCCTTTGCTGATTCGTTTGCTATGAGCGAAAGTAAACAAAGTCTGAGCAGGGGAATTCACGTCTCGACGGAAAGGAGGAGGGAAATGAGCCGACGAGTTCAGATGACAACAAAAGGACTCTGTAATAGCTCATTTTACGCATCACTGGCCAGGAGCCAAAGTCGTGCATTTGATTCTTTCAAGACCCGCTTCGCGTACTCCTCTGACTGATTGCCACATTTATTGCCTTTCTTCACTGTCAACGACACAAAACACTCCATTTAGCAATACGGTAGTGTTTGAAATTTGTCTGCGTATCAAAAACACTTGTCTTGACAGCAGAGATTAAGAAGTACACGTCATGTGTACAAAAACATGGTGCATCTTGTACAAAAAGCTTAATCTGTATCAATAACATACCTGAAATCTCAGAGTTGAAGATATATTTTTGCTTTTATAACATTAGTTGGGTCATTTGTTCATGAATTTTCGCAAAGTTACGCCTGAAACCATCAACTATATTACTTGGGTCTTAAGATACTCATTATAAATAATTGTAACTTTCCTCTTGACATATATATCTGTACGCCAGTGGTGTAAGGGAGCTTGGAGGAATAATATTCTATATAAGTATGAAAATATGGGAGATAACGCGAACAAAGGGAATTACCGTTACGAATACTCATTTTATTATTATTATTATAATATCATTATAGATATCCTGATAATCTTTGTAAGTCTATTAGTAGTGATCATGTAGCTTTAGATCTAGACGAATTAAATTCATATTCACACATTATATGTACTTTTTGCTGTGGTTACGATGGTTCGTAATTATGTATTATGTGTATTATTATGTATTATGGCGCAAAAGTCATTGTAGAATTATATATTAAGAAGTCGTTATTGAAATCTACCGTACTAAAACAAACTTGAACTTATAAAAGCTCAATGAAACGCCGAATAAACTTCTAACTTAAGCGCTCCCGTTTAGACACATTCGATCAGCTGAGCCGTTCAAAGGTCAGTTCCTGGGTCATTGACCTCGTCAATCGATTGTGCTTCCCGCCATACTTACAGCTTATTGTACTCCTATATGTAGTATTTAGATACTTACATGTTTTTATATGTAACATTTTGGTACTCGCATATTTTTAACTTTTGTAATATTGCTTTGGTTAAGTTCTTTCATAATTTCCTGTATCTTTTATCAATTTATTCTGTAATTTCTTTAATTATTTTATTATGTTTAATGTTTTGTTATTGTTGTCAAACATTTGGCAATGTATTAAATGATTGTCACCATGATAACTTTTATTTTTAATATGTATAATTTTGCCCTCTTTGGTTTTATAATTTATTAGGCCGACAAGAAATTTTAAATTCATAAAAAAGAACAAAAAAGAATCATAGCAGAAAATTCGTCACATAAAAGGCGAGCTGAAACGAGACTTAAGAGTCTCGCGGGTCAATCACGCCACAGAAAGTCTCGTGGGTAGAGTCTCGCGGGTGGAGTCGCAGCACTTCAATCACGACACGGAAAGTCTCGCTTGGAATAGTCTTGTGGGTGGAGTTGTAGCACTTCAATCACGACACGGAAAGTCTCGCTCGGAATAGTCTCGCGGGTGAAGTCGCAGAAATTCAATCACGACACGGAAAGTCTCGCGCGGAATAGTCTCGCACGGATAGTCGGAACACTTCTGTCACGACACGGAACAGACTCGCGCTCATAGCCGGAAATCTTCTGTTACTCTCGACTCCGGGATCTATGTATATGTCTCGTGTTCTTAACGCACGCTCTGGTCAAGGATGTCTTCGTGTGTTAAAAACCAGAGGCACTGGCGAACTTGTGCACTGTAATACATGCTCCAGTCAATGATGTCTACGTGTGCTGAACACCGGAGACTTTGCACATCCCGTGCGTCTTAACACACGCTCCAGTGGCCGAGATCTCCATGCGCTGAACGCCGGAGAAGCGATGGGCACGACGGGCCTCGCCCATCTACTTACAAGTGACTATTACTTTCTTACGTTATTATCTCCTGTAACTTATTTATTGTAACCGCCAGGAATACTTGAATACATTATATCTTATAAATTTCTTTATCTTTTACTTTTAAAACGACCGAAGTTTCCGTGCGCTGAACGCCGGGGACTCAGATCGTCTCGTGCGCCCTAAACGCACGCTCCTATCTATCTGCAAAGCCTCCGCGCGCTACACGCCGGAGAAGCGACGGACACGACGGGTCTAGCTATAGGCCTACCTATTTACAAGTGACTTTTACTTTCTTAAGCTATTATCTCCTGTGTTATATTTATTATAACCGCCAGGAATACTTGAATACATTCTATCTTCTAAATTTCTTTATCTTTTACTTTTAACACTACAATTGAATAATGTTGATGAATGCGCGGAACCGTCCCAAAACATTAACGTGTGTTTATCGTCATAAACTTTTTAGCTTTGTCTTTATGCATTGTGAAAACAACAAAAATATATGAGCTAACTAGTGGCTCCGTTCGACTTCATTCGGGTTGGATTATTAATTGTATATATATGATCATTAAAATTTTCATATTTTTCGCCTTGATTAGACATTATTAGGTATGCTAATATTTTGTATAGCCTATCTGCGCAATCACGTGTGCATAATTTTTTTTTATTAAGATCGGTCAAACCTTTCCCGAGTTGTCTCGAGATATATAGAGAAGCTTAATAACTTAAATAGATATAGATAGTTTCTTTATTATTTTTCCTAACGTAAAGTTTTATATGTAAAATAAATTCGGTAATGTGTTACTTTATTGTTGCTTGTCTGTCTGACACACTCGATTTTCTCTGAATTTACTAAAGGGACTGCGACCCTTGACATGTGCCATAAATAAAAGAACTTTGCTTGTGGGGATAAACTTCGAGGGATAAAATTTTTCCAGGTGCATGATTTGGTCTATAAGAGGATTCGTTATTAAGGACAAAATACTATAAATAAATTTCTTCTGTACACTATACTTTTTTTATTATTAAATTTAATTAAGGAAGCTACCTCAAAAAGTACTTTACCCTGGGTGGACCATTCTTTAACCATTGTGCCGTTTACAGACTTCACACACATTTATAATTTCTAAGCACTCGTAAGGAAAGGTTGTTTTTCATCATAAAATTTCACAAAGGACTTTTATGGCAATAAGACACACACAATATTAGTTCATTGATATGGTAGCAACTACTCATATAGAATCAACTCATATAGAAAACCACACAAACTTTCTTAATGCAAACTGATTGAGGCAGACGATCCAGGCAAGATTCTACTGCTTACTGTAAATAGTTTCTAATGTGTCTACTATATTTTTAGAAAATTTTACATGCATTATACATATTCATAAGTCAACAAAATCAACTGCATTATATTTATTTATTAATTTATATATATTTCTATATTTTTTTTGTATTTCTTTTTTGTATATATGTAATTTTTTTTTAAATAATTCCTTAAAAATATTTTATTTTTTAAATTCTATATAATATTATTATTGTCATTTAAGAACATGTAAATAAACTATAATATCTTTAGTTTAAAAAAAATGACAAGTTGATGAAACTGAAATCGCTGATAAACAAAATGTCAATGTTAAGAAATAATTGTCAACATCACACGTCGCAAGATTTGCGTCAGTTAATATACTGGATTATTGATCAATTAAGAGAAAATAGATTAATTTTAAAACATAATATTCTTTTGTAATCGCTCCATACGCTAATAATTGATGTCCCTTCAGGATCATAAAGTACACAGTACAGTTATTGGCACACTTTGATCTTATAGAATTAGAATACTTACAATATATGTTGTTCAACAAACCGCAAAATGATATCAAGCTCCATTCAAATAAAATAACTAACAGTAAGGTACGCTTAGAACTCAATATCTTGATGTATTGCAAGTGGGGTGTTTCCGATGCTTTTAAAACCACGGGGGCGCTCGCTATTAATATAGAATAGGGGTTTCACCGACCTTTACAAACACAGCTTTTACTGATATGCTCTACAAACTGCCGGCATAAAAGTCGGGCCCGAAAACAACGAACGCCTTGAATTTACGTCGTACACAATTGTATGGGTCAAACAAGTTGCTTTAATAGCAATGTCACCAAACATTTTTTACAACTATTCACTGATGAATTTTTAGCACAGCGACTTCTGATTATGGTAAGAAATTCTTAAAGTAGGATTGTATGCAGTCGGGAATACTAGATGCCGGGTGTTGATGGGAATGTATAAGTGACGATTTGAATATGTATGTTAAGCTTGTGGTTCAGGTTGTTATCATGAGATAGCGGTCGTCGCTGTCATTAGAGTACGATAAAACCTCCGACACTCGGGTTACTTACCTACAAATCATTTCAAATTGCAACAGTCTAGTGGACTGAGCTGTTAATTTATGAGGTATGCCTTTCAGTGACCGCTGAAAGATTGTTGACACTTGATCCGAAATATAACTCTTTACTTACGAATAGGTACATGCGTTAATATTAACTGTACATGTATGTAGTTATATATGTTCAGCTCGGCTACCTCTCGAACTTCTGAGGACATCACCGTCTAAATATTAGTTTAATTTCTAGTACTTATTTATTTAAAATTCTTAGTGTTATTTTTAGTTTTTTTTATATTGCAAATATTCCTGTATTGTTTTTTTTATACTATGTTTTTCCAAAACTTTTTTGTCTTTTTAATTAATTAATTTTAGCGTATTATAATTGTATTGTTTTTTTTTAATTATCTTATAAGTCTATATAATAGTAATAGAGGAACACAGTGTGCGAGTGAGATTTCGAGCTTTACGGAAAATCCTATTTGGGAGAAAGAGATACAAAAAAATTTACCGTAGTACTGTTTTTAGTTTAAAAGGTCTTTGAGTTCTAATTTTCAACGTATTTTTATCCAAGGTCTTTGTAGTGACAGCGGAGTTAAATACACTTTGAAGTTACTTTAATGTCGAAACAGAAATATACTTCGAACGCTTATACATCGTTCGGAGGAAAAAGTAGTTCGATGGGTGGAGCCGCTATTTTTTATATTCACAACTGGCCACAATCAATACGTTCGCCCTCTGTCTCTTGTCACTTTTAATTGTAGAGGAAACAGAGCATGGAATGTGCATTAGCGGGGTTAATACTTCCAAATATAGATCCATAATAATTCATAATTTGGATGATTTTGGATTTCATGTCTGCTTACAAGTGTAAGGATTCCTCAAAAAATTTAAGATTATATTTAAATAGGATAAGTATTTTTTTTTTCTTGCAGAATAACTAATTATCAAATAAGTCAACGTCGCGATCTCTGCTGGGGCGCACTCCACGTGAGTGTCCAAAATTCCGCTCCAAGAAGGCCGATAACACTTAAATACAATTTGAAGTGCCGAAGAGCGTTTGAAGCACGGAAAGGACAGCGTCACCTATTCAACTGCCGACTGCGCCCGAAGCTACATAGATAAATTTTATGATCGGTTACTATTGACACTAGTTGTCGGACTACGAGAGCATCTTTATAATATGATGCCATAGAAAAGCATCAATATAATGAGAATTAAATATATTTTACGATTAAAATTCTCGAACCTTTATGCAAATTGTCTGAGGGAAAGAGGTGATAATACGGGTGTAATAATAATTAATATGTGCTTGGTATGCTGAAGACAAAAATTACGAAAGCAATTAGCATAATGTTTATGAGAAAATGCGAACCCGAACGGGACGCAACGAGTCAGCTGATTCGGGCACCCGCGCCCGTGCCCTCGACCGGCGGGACTACTTTCACTGGTGAGTTTATTAATAGATTATTAGTCGAGAAGCAGGTACGTGCGATGTTGCCAGGTGAACTATCCCAATTTCATGACCGTACATTACATTTTGTACTACGCAAAGAGGAAAGTACAAGCACCTGTGTTATAATTATTTTCGTTAAAAAGTGAACATTAATTAAATTTCAAATAATGTTGTTAAACTTGTTGAAATTGCGAAATCCGTTAACAACTGATTTCTTTTTTAAGAATAGAGTTTACTGTCACAGTTTTTGTACGTATTCACTTTTCACTTTATTTCAGATACCTTCGCGAGTTCTCACAATTAAATCTCATTCTTTCTTTGCAATGGGATTTTAGGATGCGCGAACGCATAGAATACAAGGTCAACTTCGTATCAACTTGTAACTCCGTGAAAGACCCTTGCACCCTCAGTCTAATTTTAGTAACTTGATATAGGTAAAATATAATGGTAAGCAATGCCGCATGTCTATGTATTTCAAGTACTCTACTCGGACACTCCTGTGTTAAACATCTAATTTTAGATCCTAGAAAATTCATCTTCCCTTTTATGTTTGTAAAGTAGGCACTATACAAAATAACAATCACAACCAGTAATTATCCTGTCAGATAGGATTAAGAGAAAAGACCATCGTTTTCTATTGGCCAAATTCATGTTGGCAGACTTTACCTGTGTTTCACAACTTTATACAGACTGTTAGTTACGCAGAGTTTCTCACGATGTTTTCATATACTGAAACCTGTAATAGTTTATTTCATTTACACAAATAACTCGAAGGTTTCTCATCCAAGTCTGTTTTTTTGGTACACATAATTAATAAACGCAACAGCGACCCAGTCCCATTAGGTGGATGAGGGTAGAAAGCGATTGGGTTCGTGTGTATTCAGTGCGTCGTACACCGTTCCGTCTAAGGGGTGAGACGCAGTTTTTATAGCATATAAACAGAAAAACTGGTTATCATTAAATATATTTCTCTAGGTTATCCACCTCTTTATTTATTTCATGAAGTGCCACTGTAAGCGTAGGCTTTGGCATGACCCTTTTAACTTTTGCCGTTTCAACCACAACAGAATGGACTATATTATGACAGTATAAAATAGCCAGTGTTTTTTATTGGTCGTAGATATCAATGCTGGTCGTATAAATAACAACCTATCCACAGATGTATAGTTAAATTGTTTAAAATTCAAATTACTTTTTTCATACGGCAATTTTTTTTTTATTGTCCAGTGTGTATAAATATCTATGTTTTGTTATTTCTTTGCTTCTTTATATTATAGAGAATGGCATATTATATATAGAGAATGGCATTCTTTATATATAGAGAAATGGCATAAAGAAAAAAAAAATTATAGTTATATATGTATTTACCAGATAACCATAGCTATATACCATTTATATTATTGCCAAATAAGAACACTACCTTCTTTATAAACATTCAAATTACGAGGTTGTCTACGTTTTAATGCCATAATTCTATACATATAGTGAATAAGCATTATTTTCTGTCTTATAATGTATTAATTAATGCGAAAAGCGTCCGTCAGCGCGTGAACTCGCCAGTCACGTATCGTACGGTCAATCGCCGCCCGGCGCACTCACGGTACTGAAAATAATAATGTATATAGAAACATGTTCAATTAATTTCACTTCACGGTAATAGGATCAAGAAAGAGAAGAAGAGAATAATACATAAATACTCTCTTTCACATGCGACGACTAATAACTTTAAATAAATTGCTGAGACTTAAAAGTGACTATTGAACTAATACTTTCTCAGAAAGTGCTCAAAGGTGCGTGATGTCTGCTAATCCACACTTGCTACTCCTATTATAGTTACTAGGAGGACTAATGACGGTGAATAATCACTCTTCTCTCCCACCGACAGAGAGGAATTATTACGCTTCAAATTTCTTATCAGCGATTTTGTATTCAAAGCTTGTATCATTCATCAATAAACTTCTTAAAAATTATTCCTTCTAATGTACATACCTCGTCGTTAATAGGAAGTAATATTCTTATCCATAAAATGGACATGAATCTAACATACAAAAAAGGCACTATTTCCTGATTCGTTTTAAAAGGCGTTAAACGTAAGCAGAAATATGTTGAATCGTTCAATACATAACTCGTTTGATTTTAAGTTTGCCGAGTCTCAATATGAAAATAATAGTCAATGGGAATGCAGTTTGCACTTTTAAGGTTGCGAGGACACCAGAAAGGCGATCAACACAAGTTGACTACGCTTGCACCTGGTTACACAGATTTCGCCCTTTTTATAATAACACTTGAATTCAAAACAAACTGAAAGGTGCCGTTAGAACGCAATAACAAGGGAGCACTGTACCGTGTTGCAGTGAAACCTGACGAATTGTGACATGGGGCATGAACAGAATGCGCTACCATTTGCGGTATAGTATAAAAAAACCAACGTTATATCAATTTATACTGCGGTTTTGTTTTATGATGGAATGTGACAGGCGTTAAATTTGACATCAGGCATTTGAGACGGGTAAATGATGTTAAGAAGAAAAAAGCTACAGTTGACAATGTTAATATATATATATATATATACATTTTTATGTTGGTGGGCACGATTTATTGTTACCATGTAATTGGGTTTTCAATATTTATAAAATAACTAATATATTTGTAGAACTAAACCTGACCGCTACTTTCCAATATTTCAGATAATCCAATATATCAGATATCAAATATATTATTATACTATAATTCCCTAAAATCCGACGTAGTATATAAGGATATCGCTTATCGCGCTTATACCTTTTTAATGTCACCAATATGGCTTTTAAAAGGTACATTAGTAAATAGTTAACAATATATACTAAGAAGTAAAAAAATTAATTAAATTATTCATCATTTTCTCCTGTAATAAATGAATACCAAATACAATTTAAGGTCACCGTTAAATACGAGTAAAAGGTATTATAAATAATATTATAAAAGGTATGGATATCGTACACCAATGTGTCTGGTTTCGCCTGTTCTGTAATCGCACTCGCTACTGCAAGTTTACAAAGGCGCTTATCGAATGCACCATCACGATCGAACGGATACGCATGACTCACCGGAACGCAGCGCCGAAATGTCCGGACTACGGACCTCACGTGCGTCCAACGGCTACACCGAGAGCATACGAAACAGCGTGATTAAAAGCGCTGTAATTGTCATGTTACGAGGTAAATTACTGTCACCGCTATGCGCATTGATTTCTATTATAAATTCACGCCACATACAAATTCCATGTTTTTGTCGAGACGTAAGTTCTGTACGTCAAAGGGCGCGGAAGGAAGTATATGTATATGTATTGCGGTTTCGTTCGCTGACAAACTGGCTTTAAATCGACTTGTGCGAAACACTATACCACAAACAACATGGTTTATTTTTAGTAATATTGACCTTTCGGTGGTAATGGTAAACCTTTTAGACCTACAAGTCGATATCGGAGTCGTTTGTAACATTATTTTACTTGACTGTTTAACTTGTCATTAGTTTTGAACAAGGGTATTGACAACACAGGGTATTCAATATCTTACTTGCTTAATACTATGAATAGTCAAATTAATATTAATGCATCCAAGTATGATAGGTATCTAATTAATTATAATGTGATGTTTGTTCATTTTTTAATCTCTTTTTAAAAAGCCTCTTAGTACTGTTCGCTTCAAATTTGTAGTTGAATTTACTTCAATACCTAATATTTTATACATTTATAAAACAATAAATACCCCATTATACGAGATTTAATACTTTTATAATATAATATATCCCATTATACGAACTATATTCATATCCTCCTCTAAAAAAGCCTGCCTGGAAGAGATCGCTACCTTGGCGATAAGGTCGCACTTTACCTGATGTAACTTTAGAATAACTACTTGTAATTTTGTTTGGTGTACAAATAAAGAATATTTGTATTTGTATCTGTACATTAACAGTTCATCAATACGGAAATTATTAGCTAGGATCAATTATCCAGTTTCTTGTTGAAAGTCGAGCGAAGAAATAATGATTCGATCATTTGAATAATCTACTTATTTGAATTGCTTATTTTAGAAAAATACGAATTTTCAAGATTTTTGGGAATAAGATTTTTCAAATATCCTGAAGTTCTTATCCATCCTCCCCAACTCGTGGTACAACCATATGTATGAAATTTTGTAACAGAGTTTTTCATTTCACGTAGGTCAGCACTAAGAATAAAATTTTAAAACATCACACCCTATTCAAGTGATATTTCGCATTAACATCCAATAGGGTGTTAAAAGTTTAAATGAAAATCCAATTTCTAGACTTAAAAGCTTCTGTCGTTATAATCAAAGGAACGAACTGTTTCAATCATGATTAAATAAATCAAGTTGTATTATCTTACATCTTCCTCAACATGCTATTAGCGTTCGATATTTGGCCCCTAACATCCTTATAATTTCAGCGTAGATTGGCCTCATTACTGCTCTCATAAATATCCAAGGTACCATTTCATTTGGAGTATTTACTAGGACACTATAAGATTTGTAAATTAATATTAAATAGGAGTTGATATACCGCAAGGAAGCTACCTAAGGAATAACTTGAAGCATGAAATATTTTTACTTAGTGTTAATAAATTGAAGCAAACTACACAATATATGTGTTTAATAAACGTGATTCTGGATAATAATAACCTCAATATAGAAAATGACCTTTCCTTTTGAACAAAATATTATATAAATCTCGCCATGATTCTTTGTATGAAGAAGAAGTCTGTACTATTATGATCAATGTAAGTTCGCTTTGTATTTTATGTGCATCTCGGTCCGATCTATATTTATCTCGCAAGGCGCAGTTTCCGGTCCCACATACCGGCCGAGTCTGTTTCAGATGCATTTAACTTCACCAGAATAAGAAATAATAAAGAATTCGCAATATCACTAACACGAGGAAGCATAAGGAGGAAGTAAATAGATATAAAATCTGCAATTTGATAAATAGTTACAAATAAAAAAGTACCAAACTTTAAAAAAGTAAGCACTTTAGTTTATATCCCATACGAGTTTGTCTTATGAAACATAATAAATTTAAAAGCGTATATAAAAGTGACTATAATTAACATAGAAGGATTAATGCTAAAATAAATAATTTAAGATTCGTTCCAAAATACATATAGGTAATGTCCTCACATAATTTTAGGTTAAGCCCTTAGTTTGTCTTAGCGAAATTATAATAAAATTTGTTAACAATAAACAAGCGCTAGCGGCTTAAATCGAGACAGCTTGCAAAATATGCAGAAAGCAAATTTCTTGTTCGTCGTTTGAGAGAATGAAGAGAAGAAAAATTTTGGAACATTTTCCACACATCACAAAATAATCCTAAATTATTGTCCAACGTCTTAGATTGACAAGATACAGTATAAAATGTTATATTTTTAGAAATCTATTATATTTAACAAAAAGTGTTTTTATTAATGTATTCATTTGTACCACAAATAGCAATCCTTTTCAAATCTTACCAAACATTTTTCAAATAAGACTACGAATTTTTTAGCGTAAAGCAAACGGTGGTTCTTCTTTATCTTCATTGTCATTTGATTTCGAGATAATTCGGCCAATCAAACACTACAAGACTTCAAATACTCGTGTTGAACAAAACTACTCAAGAAGCGAATAAAATACTTATTTGATTGAGTTGCTTTAAACATTTAAACTGTAATTTTGAAACAAAGATATTTTACGAGTCATGTAAATGTTTGTACGAATATACTTAATGAATAAATTTCGTGGAACTTATAATGAAACACGTGTTATCGTTGTCTGCAATCTGCCGTTGACTAACGCACGTAGGTACTGTTAATTATTTATGAAGTACGACACCTAGCAGGCGCCAACGACATCTCATTCTCGTCAATGTTATTTTATCAAAGAGTCAAATAAAAATTTTTGTATTTGTAACTTTAACAACTGAAGGATCTTTCTATATACCTAGTAAACATATAAGGAATTGTATATAAAATGTTCAGTTTATGTCATGTCCGTCGGCAAGTGAGCTGCTTTGAATCAATTCAAATTCAAACGTTTTTACATAGTAAATTATTTTACATGATACAAATTGATGAATAATGAAACAAATTGAAGATACATGATGAAAATTTGTACATAATTATATGGAACATATTTAAATATTTATATTGTTCTGTATCATATCGTATTGTAGGGTAATGTATCATATAATACATGATACATAAACAGTAATGGCGATTAAATATGGAATCTTATTTGTTACAATGGATCTCACGTCCGAATTAACTTAATTAAACTGACATTCGGTAATTTTGTCATGGATATTTTCATGCAACAATGGAGATAATGACATATTTATGATACATACTATAAATTTAATAATTTCAGTGACAATAAAATAAACGATTACTGTCGCAGCTGGTCACCATCTTGTTCAGAATGATCGGAAGCGTGTTGTTATTCGAGACATCGTGCAGGTCGATCAATTGTGTTTTGGTGTGTGTCAATTAAGCGTCTCACGTGACGTCACTGCGATCATTACTCGCAAGCAGTAGCAATGAGGTTATATAATCATGTACCTGCAAGAACATAAGAAAAGCAAGAGTTCGCCCGCGCTTCGCTTAAAAAATCCGCGGAAAAAAACTACTTCCCGGGTCGGAAAGCTACCCATAATATCATATCCAAATATCACAAATTTCATATAAATCTTTTTTGTTATTTTATTGTTATACCTACATGCACATAGACAGACAAGTTCTATCAACATTATTCGGATTCCATTCGAATTCCACGAACTCCAAAAATATTCGGACCCGTTGCAGTTTTATTATTAATATAGATAAGAAATAATAAGCACATACTAACACTCCTTTACTATTGTTCCCTATGTACGTATGGCTGTGGGTAACGTAGACACAAATAAGACAATTCGTGGCAAGACTACCTGGCCGGTAACCAACCTTGCTAACAGGTAGCGGAATAATTATACAAATAATTTGTTTTAAGTTTAAAGGATTTTAAACTAAAATTCTAATTTGAAGTAGTGTTGCACTCACGTACAATATTTACTGTTTCTGCTGACTGTGCTTCCAAAGTACAATATGTGAGTAATAATACTGTATCAGACAAATGCACATCTTGTAGATACGTGATGTGACTCAACAGAATCAGTAATGGATATTGTATTTAGGTGTTCAAGCAAATGTTGAATTAGGGACATGAATCTTTGATAATCCTGTTCATGAGCATGATCAAACATTACTAAAATATAATTTGATAATATTTGTCATATAAAGACGACCGTCTTATAAGAATATTGTAATTATCTAACCTAAGATAATAAATGTACACATATTATACCTAAGCTTAGATAAACCCACAAAATTACCTTTGTATCGGTGTTTCTGAGCAAAATCATCTTAACTTGGTCTGTCAATCAATCATTAATGATTTAAAAAGCACGTGGGTGCAATCTAGTAATGAAGTACATTTTATTTATATTTCTACATAAATGTACCATTTTCCAAAATAAATATTTCATACAAATGTTGTCCTGATAATTACGAATACAAAAAAAAATATATCCTTATCGGTCGAGTCCTTTTCAAATAAAGACTAGCTATAAAATCCAGATACTGATAAGAACATTAGGTGACTTTCGCCCTCATGTCTTGTCGAAAACGGCGAACATCGCATGCGTGGTTTGCTTTATTACCTGCGTTATCTATTTTGTTCTATTATTTTCAGAGGAGTGTTGAAGTGACGAGAAAGGCGTAGAAAGTTCCGGAAAACCCGGAAATCATTCGGTCATTCGGATCTGCAATACCAAATTGAAGAATTCTCTCTGCGATGCGTAAAACCTGCCTACTGCCTACGATCCACGGCAGCGTCTGCGACTGTTTACTAATGTTGAACTGTGTTGTTAACAACGGATAAAGTCTCTGGTAAAACAACATTGACATTTTCACGTAACAATATACATATATAATAAATATAAGCTTTTATTCAGTCAGCATAAAAAAGTCAAAACTTAATTGTAATATAATTATGTGGATATGTTTCTATTACTATTGCGGTAGTGATAAGAACAGCCGCTTGAATTTCGGTCAGTGACGATGACCTGAACGGTACTTTATAAAATCAATTTGCGCCTGTTGGAGACATAATTGGATTAGACTTTGGATAGTGGTCAAACATTGAACTATGAATTTTTACGACAGTTTTTTCACTCCTCTCTTCTCAATTTATAATACTAACAACTTATAATATTAACAAAATTTTATTACTTAACTCAATTTATGTACCATGAATTATAAACAAATAAATAATAATAATAATAATGTTTATAATAATTCATATATATCATAAATTTGGTCTCATGACCGAAAGAAAATGTCCTTTCAAACAACCAAATCACCATTTCTAGACAGTTATTTTGATAGTGTGCGAATTTTATGTAAATAACCGAGAAACGAGCAGATTATGAGCCTGCTGTGAAGCGTCCATCGAATCATGGACATCTGCAATACTGAAGACGTAACCGACAATCAACAAGAAAACGGGGAATGAAATTAAATGTTAGAGTCCAGCCACCTCCAAAAGGAGAGGCGACATGACCTCGTTTGATGTTCAGTAGGGAACACCGTGGCTATGGGAGATTAGCTAATTGAGATTGAACAATAATAAAAATCCATTTACACCGCCGTTCATCTTATTTTTCCTTAAACGTTACAATAAACAAGCATCTCCTATCGAAGAAAGTACGCTAGCAAAAATATTATGGTAATTTCAGGTGCATTCAATATAAAAGTTACAGCAAAATGTCACAAGTACGTACTTAGTAAGTAAGTAAAGCTGGTGAACTGTGACTAATTCGTAATGTCGGGAGGCGGGCAGTTTTGTTGTAAGTAAGAACTCTTGTAGCAAGCTTGACAATTCAAATATATTTAGACCGGGCAGTGCAATCGTAATGTTTGTAGACGCATGTGATATTTGTGGACAAAACGTTAGTGCCGAGACGTGAGCTAACATCGAATGGAAGCTGTGCGTTACAATAATTTCCGAACGTTTACTTTCAGATACATTTATGCCGATTGACGGTGTTTTGGCGCAAACTGTTTTATTTTGTTTCCAGTTTATATACGACCTTATTTTAAAAAACGAATATTGTTCCAGTCCTGGTTTAACGACTCATTTGTTGGTGGTGACTTGTATTGAACTGTTCACAGTTTACAACTTGTACTTATTGTATGAGTATGACGAAATTAAGCAATGATGGATGATGTTGGATGGTTAGGGTCTAGGCATATGATGTAACATTTTGGTATACGAGCGGCAACTTTTAATTAGTGTGGGGTCGCATATATTATTATAGCATTGATTTGTCACATATGTCAACCCTATATATTTTGACATCAACAAATTTCCTCGTCGCCAGCAAAATATTTCATTAAAGATTCTGTTATCTGTGTAATTCTATAATCAGTCTGTAGTGAAATTACAGGTTGCTTCCGGTTGCTAACGTTATATACCATGTAGTTGTTAATACATGTCGCAGACCTACGACAGGTTTGTGGTAACCCTTTCAGCAATTCGCTGAATGTTTAAAGTATTCTGAATAGTATCGGTTGTTTTATTTACGCAACAGTACTACAAGCCCGGCTAGCTCAGTCGGTAGAGCATGAGACTCTTAATCTCAGGGTCGTGGGTTCGAGCCCCACGTTGGGCGACAATTTTTTACAAGTATAATTGCAAAAGAGCAATTTACCAGTGTACACACACAATTAAGAAACAGATAGTGTTATTAATTAATCCATGTAGTTGTAATTTTTGTTTAGACATACAAGAACTAGTCAGACGGATTTTTTATGTAATATGATGATAAATAACCAGACGGCCACCTGATGGTAACGACTTTAGCAGTAAAGGCATCACCGACACGTCGCCGGCCAAGATGGAAGCCGTGGACTACGTGCCAAGTGACCTAATTCTTCTATAAAATGTGATGAAATTCAGAATCAGGGTAATTATTTTTTTAACAAAACACGCTAAACGATATTTTTACGTTCATAAGCATGTAAACGTGTTCATATTTAGTATTCAGATTTTGTATATATTTTTTTAATGATCTGATTTCACCAATTTAAAAAATCATAGTACGAAAGTTATAAATAGATAGAAATTACACGTTTCGAATAAATACACATGTCTTAGAAATATAAATAAAATAAATTTAAGGGTAAGTAAAAGCAACCTATAAGATTTTTATACAGAGTAGTTATATTGTAATACCGAATTCGTAGTTTTAGGTTACCCTTCAATGAGCCGACTCATCTGGCAGTTACCGCCGCCCCGGTCAAAATCATAGTACAGGCGTAATCAATGCGTTACCGACGACAAAGAACGCTCAGAACTCTATTTTTACTGTTAGCACAAGTCCAGTTTATTTACATAAACTGTTTACAAACCCTCGTATATATGCCCGGCTAGCTCAGTCGGTAGAGCATGAGACTCTTAATCTCAGGGTCGTGGGTTCGAGCCCCACGTTGGGCGACCTTTTTTACTGAGTTTTTAAACCAATCATGAAATTTATAAAAGGACTTGGTAACTGTGTAACCGAAGCATAGTTTTTAAATATATTAGCCAGCCGGATTATTTTCGTTGGCCAGCTTGTCAACAATTTACCTATTAATAATTAAGAGAAAAGTTCTAAGTACTGCACATTAAGTTTGATTTTAAGTTTTAAATTTGGTAATAATATTTTTAATCGTATTGTGAGGATAAGGGAACTTGTGTCACTTTGTAAATTTAACATACTTAAAAGATGGAGTAATGTCGTATACAACAAATAATCTTCATGGTATATAAATATCATCTTCATTTATTTAAGAAGTTCATTTATTTAAGATTTACAGTGCGCAACTGCAGTTTTGACAATTTACCAATTGTATAAAATTATAATAAATAAAACTTTACCTAATAAATATCTAATTATAATAAAACGTTAAAATTAAGATAATCCTTATGAAAAAATAAACTCTATTTAAAGTTCAATTTGCACAGAAGTACATTTAGTTAATGTTGTTAGATTATGCATTAATTTGCATGTTGGAGTAAAATATTCATTTATAGTCAAATATTTTGAAACAATTAGACATGGCAGGTCGGCTAATATGAATCTTGATATTGCTGCAGTAAAATCGATGTAATAACTGATTACGTTAATTCAACTTAGCCGATTATTCTAACTTGATAGAAACAGATAGGCACCCGATTGGAGATCTTACATAAGCTATAAGTTAAAGGTAAGCTATGAGTACTATGAATAGGTTACAATATTAAGATTTGTGTTCACAGGCATCGTTTATTTTATTTGTAATTTTTTGTACAAAGTACTTTTTCATTGCAAGTTAAAATGTACATTGTACCGATTTTTTTACCGTCTGTGACAAATTACGTTTGTTGTACCTTTGACAAATTTATGTGAAAATACATATATTTTTGGTTTCCCAAATAAGGGTCACAGTTTTACAAAGTGAAGTGATTTAAATTTGGATAGTGTGAGGTTTAGTCCAGATGGTAAACTTAGTACAGAATTAACATAATAGACATCATAAACATTACAGTAGTGCATTTAAGGAGAAACAAAAAAGGAGTATTAGGAGTAGCTCACCTATGACGAGCCTCTAAAAGCATTCCCCAGTACAGAGATTCGGTATACAGATAAATCGTTTTTTATTTCAAGCAGTGGAGTGACCTTATCTGATGATGATATTGTTCATGAAATTTTTAATTAGTTTTGTTTTTCGTAAATACATTTATATTTACGAGATTTAAGTTTTAATACTTTTCTTAACGTATAGTACTAGATTTTTATCTTTAAAATAGACATAATAGGTATATGTACCGTGAAGTTAATCGGTTTTTTTTATTTTTATGTTGTCAATATCAACTAATATTTCTGATTAAGTTATTCTAACCTCGTCGCAAGTCTGGTAATAGTATTACCTAATGTTTTCAGCTAGTCACCAGTGCAGGTAAATAGTTCCGGCACGGCATACTAAAATAAACTGACGTCCAGAAAACTTTGAACGAATCTATTTATAATATATACGAATAATTATTCGAAATAATATATTTATTACATTTTGATACTATTAATTTCATCTAGGTTGGAATGGATTAAAGAATTTAATTGAAATCAATAGCAGTCAAAAAAAAATGTCAGTTGAATTTGACAAGATGGCGGATGTTACGATACAGAACGTTGAAACATAGTATTGCGTAGTTATGGAAAACCGTTAATACTATCAAACACAGTGATAACCGAGTAATAACGGGAAATAAAATATATGTTTTTGTGGAATTTGTCAATTATGTTCAATTATTTTCAATGCCCAAATAAAAAATTTAAGTTTATCTAGGAAATCTAAAAGAAATCTCTTAATGTCTACACCAAAGTGCCGTCATATATAAAGGTAAAAAAGATACTACGAAAGATACGATAACTACATATTATTATAATATGCGTAGACAAGAGAACGTAGAAAATTAATGACTGTTGATAATCTTACGACGATTCGACTGTACTTATCGGCAGCTGCATTAATGAGTTAATATTTAACTGGAACAAGCTTTAATATTCCATCGATCATGGTAGCATTAGGATGCAATGCCCTACTTCGATCCGATCGAATCATGAATAAATTTTATTGCTCTAATTATTTGTCCGATGTTAAATTGTTACCTACGGTGCATTTATCATTGATATTGCTATAAACCCGTTTAGAAACTTTATGTAAGTAATATAAATTTTAATATACTTTATTGACTGGAATGTCTGGTCCTAATTGTGACAGATTTTTATAGTGATATTTAGATAACTGAATGTTACCAGTAAAATATGTAGATACTACTTGTGATTCTTATTAAAGTTATTGTTATGGTGAAATAAGAAATAAATAAGGGCGGCCGAGAATACTTGCCCCAATACCATGCTGGCATAATAGGGTGTCGTAAGAGGCGACCGAAGCCAGCTTGTTTGGTGGTAGGGCTTCGTGTAAGGATTATATTATCAATATTAATATTAAGTCAATAAATTTATTACTGCTATACTTTATATTATGTTTCCGTGAAGCCTGCCTGGCAAGCTACCACCCTCCTACTTGAATCAGTCACCAAACGGCTCGTCGTGTTCTGGCTGGGGGCTTGAGATCCAGTACTTTTTTTCTTCCTATTTCTTGGCCGACAACGCTTCAGTAATATACTATAGTGTTACTAATGTCCATGGGCGACTGTGACCACTAACTATCAGGTGGCTCGTCTCCTCGTTTGTCGGTTATTTACAATAAAAAAGCCTTATCTTATTACACCAAAATATTATTTGATATACACACCGTCCATAAACTGCTCCCGCACAACGTGGACTGTATGCGTGTTCCTTACTTCTAAATTAATCTATTTTATTATAAAATTGTAACTATGGATAAAGATTATTTTTAAAAAATATCATAAAATATAATATAAAGATTTCTTGTCTGTTTCTCTGATTATCACGCAAAATTTACAGAAACGATTTTAGCAACATGTACATACATAGTTCAAAAATCTATGAATCAACTTAGGAGCAACATTGCTATACATAATCGCTCTGATAGAAGCAAAATTATAGCTTTATATTTGTATCGTAAAATTACTCTTACAATAACGGGACTCTTGTCAGATAATAATTAATTCTTACGGATAAATGATTGAGTAGACTAGCGAAGAAATAAATAATCGTTATAAGCTGTCGCCAACAAATGTATTTAGGAAGTGAACATAATATATGTATTCTAGAGACTACTCGTAAGACGCAACGCCACCGCATTGTCCGTCTGTGTTACACGTAGATGGAAACGTTGCCAGAAGTAAACCTTAAGCTTCTTTTAAACATACCAACCTGGATGTTTATTGTGAAACAAAATGTAAAAAAGTATTCTGCAAGAGTACAGAAATTCTCGGTAAAGCCTGTACAAAGGACTAACCAGGAAATATTCAGTTCTTCACATATATCTATAAAACATGAGCGCCTGCATGCGATGCGGCTGACAATAGGTATCCTTCGTGTGCAGGATACTTGCCGCCCTTCCCCGCAAACGATCAAGTGCCTTTTGTTTCCACGTCATACGCAAACCACGTGTGAACAGACTGAACAGTTTATCCTCCGATGTCTATCGTTATATATGTGCAATTCTTCAGGACGTTAAACATACGAAATGTCCAATATCGCCTGTATTTTAGTTTATTGCATTTTGAATCATTGGCTTTGGTATTCCGGAGTATCTAACGCTCTGTTAGACGGTTGAGGTCGAAATTCGAAATTAAAACAATTCCTATCTATTCGTTTCTCCTGTTTAAAATAGTATATTATAGTATATGAGACTGCATTTTTGCGTCTCATTGAACACAGATACACATAATTTTTATCCATGGGGTTGATTTATTGCTTTAAAAATCCATCGCTTACCAAAGATGAGTAAGAATAAGAAGTAAGTTCAAAACAAAGAAACAGACCGTTAACGAAAAGTAAGGAATGTATAGATTACAGTCACCTACGGTAAGTGAACACTGATAGCGCTTAGAAACTTAGGTAAACCCAGAGAACTGGAATCTAACCCCTACTATAAATTTTATAAGTTACGAGTAAGTACATATTAGAATTGAATTATGTATTATATATATTATCGAAACCTCTTAACCTGAGATTTGAGCATAATGGTCTCAAACATATATAAAGTCTGTTAACTCAGTTTGTTTAATGTCAATTGATGATCTTTGCATTTACCCACTCTAAGAGACAATTTGGAATTTTGACAGTTAAGGGTTTTGAATAATAACACACTTAAACATCTACACAAAAAACCCTGTGGTGATTCGTCTAACCCTATTTCGATTGCATTTATTATATTACTTTAAAGTATGTCAGATTACAGTCTAGTAAATATTGAAAATTTCTTCGTATTATCTGTAAAGATTGCGCAATGAAAGGGCCATGTTTCCATAACACAGGCCACACGGTACACCCGTATATTGCCCTCGCTTCGGTCAATCGATCGTTGTTACTAAGATAAAAATCTCATTACGAACTCACTGGAATCGTTTTGTAACTTGTTTCATCTTTACTGATACACTCGTAATATTAACAAGCATTTATTTACTACAATGTAGTATAATAATGTGTGTAGTATTCAAATAAATTTCAACAGCTGTATGATTTTTCTGTAATATTCGCAATATAAAGAACTATACCAAACTAAATTTACATATTTATGTATACAAAGATACAGTGATTCACCTGACCTAATATTGCTTGTCATATAATTAAATAAATTTGGCAATTTAATAAATGTGGCTAAGCTTATTAGAAAGTGCAAAATTTTAAAACGTCCGATTGTATGTAATCTAATGTACAAAGTATTTAGTTCATATCATCTCTTGCCAAAACTGTTAACAACCTTAATCTGAATTTTATCTTCACCTTAATGAAAGAAAAATAAGTTTTTATTTTTTATAACAAACTTAAAGTAAAGAGCTACAAAGTCAGCGGTCGTTTGGAACTTTCTTTTCGACAGATTTGTTCTACAAATCACTTTTACTCCTTTATTACACTAAGTTTAGTTTTACCCAGCTTAACACTCACGACGCTCGTGAAAGGTTGTAATTTTTTTACCTGCTAGTTACCACCCTCCTAAAAGTAACCATGATTTTAACATGTTTCATTTAATGAATTAACTTCATAACTGACAGCTTTACTGCTTCATTCTTGGCCTGCAATGGATTGGTGACATCCTTATGTTTCGATTGTACATGAGCAATAGTTGTAATTTGTTTATGGATGAGTCTACATGTTAATGTTTAAAAAAATAATTTGAAGTTTACCAAGTAATACACGTAAAAGCCCCTTAAGTAGGTATCTGGGTAAAAATATTTACTCAAAGTTTATGTAAGTTACTCAAAAGGAAAGGAAAACGATGAAAGAGGTTGGATCACAGCATCGCCCACGCACCAATAAGTTATGGGACAGGAAAGTGAATGTCGTGTAATTGCGCATTTTATGCCAATGCACGTTGACTAGAGTGACACGGCGTTACAGAAACTAAGTTAATATTAATATTTATTTACAGCGAAAAAGTGTAAATTGAGTAAGCCAACAGATAACATTTTTTGCTGCTAGGAAAATCTTTTAAAGATACATATATGCGGCCACTGTGTCAAGAGCGACATGCGATTCTTAAACCTGATCCCGTGGACAATATCTATCGTGATATCTAGCTCGATTTCATATTGGAAGGTTCTCGAACTACATAAATATATTATGTCAGGTTCTACTATGAAAATTCACGTATGGAACTTTTATTATTTATTTATTTACTCAGATGTGTAAAACCTTAAGTGTAATATTGTTGACACCGTTAGATTAGAAGATCTTTTATAAATAATTTAATTGTGATATATGTGTATCGTTCTTATCAATTATTACGTTAAACAGTTTTTTGAAATTCTTATTTATTTGGATTGGAACGATATGTCAGAAAAACAAATATAAAAATACGTTTTGAAAATAATTTAAACGAATCGAATATTATTAGTGAAGTAGGTAGTTTTGTTTTAACGATACAAAACGTTACATTATTCAATTTTAATTCCATGAATTTATTTGCATGTACCCAATTACATTTTGCCGGATCATAATTCGGTTAACGTCACTTAAAATATGTTTATGAATCCACATGTAGTCTAGCACACATATGCACTACAATAATAGTGCTGAATGGTTGCATATCACATCGCGATGGTCCAGTTATCACTCATAGCTCGTTAACACAAACACGACCTAGTTGCGCCGGCGCAGGAAGCTGTTGGCATCGCGGCCACGCTGTATGTAATCAAATTTGGTTCAACTACGATTTCAATCCTCCGAATGTCCGAATAAATCTTTTTCCTCTAATTCGTAATGATGTTTCTCAATTAAGCTTGCTACTTTAACATTTGTTACTGAATTAATAAAATTATTACACTTGAGTTTACAATCCAATACAAAAAATTTGTATATGTATATGTACATGAGTACTTAATGGAGTCGTGTATTTCAAGTGTTTCAATTCATGTAAATTCTTATTTTTCTTTTAACTCGTGACGGCCTCGCCCAGCTTTGGTAAATATGATATTCCTTAACTTTACAAACAGTTCTCGTATCTAGAATAATTTACGACCAGATATATTTTTTTTAATTTAATTATTCATGTACACACATAATTGGCAAAGTGTAACATTAATAACTTTAAAAAATGTCTAAAGGTACTGCTTATTTCTTAAGAAATTTCTTCCAGCAAACCAGCAACTGGAGACTTCAAATCGAGAGGTAGAGACGAAACGTGCACACATACTCATAGAGCAATAAACATACATAAAACAGTAAATACTACATAAGTATATTACAATGTATATAACAAAATATATATAAATTTATATCTTGTATACATACAAATATATAATACATATGATATGATTTGAAATACCCAAGCATTACATAGAGAAAAAAAATATTTCCTCTGATAATGATACATAGTGTTCCCTTACTCTTGTCTTGAAAACAGAAATAAGTGTCCCGTATGTTGGGCGAGAGCGAATTCCAAAGCAATTTTTCTCAGGTTCTTAAGGTTTTGTAGATTTAATGAATTAGAATTTTTATTTTATTGAAAAAGCTACAGAAAGGTAGCTAAGCTAATATATTATTTATTGATCCTATACCAAAATATAGACAGCACCGCGACTTACATAAATCACTCGAGTCGTGCACATTTAAATTAACGCTTAACGGAGCTATTTCTGTCTTAACCCACTACAACTTCGTCAGCCCTAAATTGAAATGTTTATCAATTTGTCACAAATTCACGGTTGAAAATATTCGGGTCCGTTTCCCAAAATAAATGGATAAAATGTCGTCAGACTCATGGACTACTAGAGGATGTAAAGGAATGCCTCCCACTCGTCAGTTAGCCCATTAATCTCCACACAAACGGTCCGTCCGTCTGTCACATCCAGTAATCTAATACGACACGCTAGCTTTTTGTCCCTATATTACTTGCACTCCAGGAATACGCCTTAAAAAGACCGTTAATCCTTCAGGAGATAACGGCTCTTTATGGTGGAATCGAACATTCCACAGATAAAAGCAAGACGATGTATTTTATGTGAGAATTGATGCCAGGAATCAAAGGATATCTCGACGAAAGGTATATAATAGAAATTTTTACGTAGCTCTGTGTTTCCATGTACGTAATATTCTGATCTTATACCGTGTAATTTACCGCAAGTTAAGCAAGGTAGTGTACCAAAAAATAAAACGCTACCATTATTTCACCCCATACACGCACTCACGCACCCACGCACGCTTCTACGTAATTTATGTAGATAAATAAACTCTGTTTACAACGCTCGCCACGCTTCTTATTTTGTTTTGCATAAAATGAACCTCGGACACATCTATTTAAGGCAGGCACAGAAAAATAGGTGGAGCACAACAATGCCGGGCTCAACAGATACGGATCCAGATAGCGCACAATGGAATAATACTTCCAGTTTCCGGCAAGGGCCAGATGATACGGCAAACCTTCGTCGACAGGGCGGGTTTTCTACTTATTATGCAAGCCACATCACAAGTGACACGTACAGAATAGAAATTACGAACCTTTATTCGATTATGTTTTTAGGTAAATCAAGCTACAAGTATAGAAAAATAACATTAAAAGATACAACACGTTAATAATAAAAAGAAACTTACAGCTGACTTCTCATGATGCGTACTGCGTTCTAGTCGTAATCTGGTAGGCGCCGCAGAACTTGTAGACACCAATAATAATAAGAGTCCTATGACAGAGAAGACGGTCAACACACGCACATTCATTGTCCTAGCGATCGCACACATGCTCTCCCGAGAATCCCGAGTGCATTTACATTTCAAATCAGCGGCCCGCCTTGAACCACCATATACGTCGATCTGCACCCTCCTCCTGATAATCGATCCCTTTCCGTATTCGTCTTCTTTCTTATGCAACAAACCCCCTGTCGGTAACAAATTTCGTGTTTGAAACCAATTTTTATACCCGGACTTTCTTTCGTTCGTTATATTGTATCTATCTAATTCAGTCGTTTCGTTTACTACTGTTAATTTATCGGAATGTCCAAAATTCGCCATTTTCGTATCAGTTTCTTGGACGCATAAATTTTGTGCATTGATAATTTTTGATGCTTCGTCTGAAGCGGTTATATTGACACCCATGACAAACGATGCCGCCTTTATTTATTTGTACTCGAAAGCTGCAAATGCAGCTACATATCTAAGTTATTGTTTTCCTGAGTAGATTGTACTTAGTTTTGAGGGTTGAAGTATTTGGTCATCTGAACATGTTAACGTGTAGGTGATTTGATCGGCTCTCACATTTAAACTGTTCAATTCAGACCGTCAAGTACATTATCGGCTTGTATCCGGTTACCGTGTGCCAGAATAATTTCTCTGTGGACGGGAAGCTGCGTTATCGTGCAACGTGGGCGGTTCGTCTGTTTGTTCTACACTTATAATATTCTTGTATGCACAAGATATCGAAGCGATTTTCTGCAACAAAAGATAAAAGTTGATAAATATCACCGATAAGGCTAGAAAGATAGACGTGAATAGTACGATCAAAAGGGAATCCACCGTTTGTGGTGTTTATAAGATTTATACTACCGTTTGATTTAAACTAATGACCAACGTACAGGCCACGCATGCGGTTTATTTTATTAACTGCTTAACGTAAAAAGTATGTATGTTATTTTAGAACAAGGCCACGTAAATAACATCGAAATAATAATATCTGTGCATCAGTGAAGTTCGCAATAACAAGGATTCAAACAAGTCTTACAAAATTATGCTCTTTATAAAATACTGTCCTTTGATAGCAGAAAGTATACATATAAAATTATGTTCTTTAGATAACACTTGAGAGTTAACCGCATAAATCTTCAGTTGTTAGCAAACAATGATATATTTAAAAACATTATTGTTTCCTGTTGGTTCTTCGAAGTAAATTGTTAAATTAGTAACCAAAATTTTATGATAAATTGGAAAATTTTGGTTATAGCATTTGTACATTTTGGGTGATTGTTAGGTACGTTACTGTGTAAACAATTACGTAAGTAATTACTTTCTTTTTACTTTTATTTATAACTATAGATGACTTCCGATCGCAATGCATTTACATCAGCTTAGTACAATATTGTGTATAATCATCATGGATGTTAAATTACTGGTACAATCCACTTCATAATACTATGTATAAGGGGAAAAATTTTACAAATATGTGAATAATTCCGTATATGATTTTCACTTAGGTATATATTCGCTTTATATAATATTACTTGTCTTCGTCATCATTTGATCATTCGAACATTGCAGGATTTGCAATTATATTTACAATGAAAATATACGTTGGCAGTTTTTTTTACAAATACGAATTTCTTTCTTACAAATTGTAACGTATAAAAATACGACGACGATATTTATAACTCAAGAACTATGTCAAAAATCATTAATAATTCATAAGTTAGTGTTAAATCCTTTTAACTACATCTAGTGTTAAATTCTTTTATATTGTTTGCCGCTTGGAAAATGTACAAAAAAAACTACGTTTAAACGCTAGCTGGATTATTTACAAAGCGAAGTTTCTTTTTATTTCTCCCGTTGAACACGTAAATGTTTTGAGTTTCAATAACTTTTATGGCCAACAAATAGCGACACTTCAATTATAGACTCAATGGTGCAGCCATATAGCGTCGACAATAGAATACTTAAAACATTGCGCGTATGTGAATAACGGTAGTTAGAAATTTGTAATTAATAAGTCCTTGCAGGGAGTAAGACAACGATATACAATTTATTACAATATCTTTTTCAATTTTATTGATGTTTTTTATCGTAAGCATCACATTAATTAGGTTTATAAACAATGAAATATCCTATAAAACTATTGACTCGGTTATAACGATTAAAATGTTGTTCAGGTGGTTCGACAATATTTTCCAATTATATGGTGGAATAATAGCTCTTGTGAAAGTGATTATTGAGGGGAGATAAACACACAGTGGGCAGATGATAACAAAAGGGTGCAACGTAGCTATGGTAATAAGGGTGATGTGGCGTACTACATTATAAAGGAGGCCGATTCATAATGATTTATTATTAAATCTCTCAACAGTTAACAGATTAAAGCAGTGGTGATTAGGGATTTTATGTTTCCTACGTCTAAAAAGTATACTTTAAACACTTAGCATTTATAATATTTCTGATAAATATAAGGCCTCATATATACTCAGCACAAATGAAACAATATAGGCTTTTATTACGAAAAACTTAAGGCTATTGTTAAATTTGGTCCTCTAAGAACATAAAATTACGTCAAAAAAGTTTACCAATGATAGTGAATCGGGAAGGTGGATAGAATAAGGTTCCTGGTGAAGGGCATGACCGCCCTATAATATTGCTTAATCAGACATCTGCCTACACCATTACAGTGTGTTGTGCCCACTGCCGCCAACTGTACAAGTGAGAACAATCTTACATTTCATATATGTATTGATTGACAGATTTAAGTACTTAGAATACATATGAAAATACTTTTCGAGAATATTTAACTTAAAAATAAATTATTTAACATTACGATACATCTACAGTGCGTTAAAAATAACGTTATGATTAACGTAAGATAATATAGTAGTATGTAATGTGTATAATATCAAACTTTACAATTTAAAAACGGTTTCGTCAAGATGTTAGGAAATTACGGCTTTAATCTACTAGAAGTTTATGTTTAAAGCAAACTGTTATCAATTTATATGGATTAGTGAAAATGATTAAAATTTAGTGGTTATCTTCAGTTTAAATGTTTTATTCCATGGAAAATAAGTAAAAGAATGATATACAACGTATAAAAATCGACATACTAATTTAACATCCATCAATAGAATGAATCAAGGTTAACTGGGCCATAATCAAAAATAATATGCGTGAACTTACATTAACTTAACTCGCTCTATTCTGAGCTAAGAAACCCATGAAAACAAAACAATGCTCCCAACGCAGACTGCTTCCTTTCCTTTTCATTTAGCATCACAGAAAGAGATAGAAATCCCACATAGCTCGCACTGAATACACTCAACAGAACTTCAGGATTCACTGAAATGCTCATTAATTTGCTATCCACAATCCCTACTATTTTAACTACAACTTCAAATTACAAGTATACCGAATTTAAAAATAAACATTAGCACGTGGTTAAAAAGCGGGGATAGACTAAACGTTTTTCGTCTTTAAATAACTGTTCGTATGGTAGTTCGCATACAAAGGTTTCGTAAGCGAAAATAAACAATGTAGGAATGAAAATCGTCAGGCACGCTCGCCGCCCGCGAACAGGCGCGATCAACTGCTAAAGTTCGGCAGAACCCACCAGCGCCGAGAGAATGCATGCGCTTACCATGTTTCATGCGCTTTGCATGTGTGCGTGGCGCTTTGTGGGTTATTACCGTCGAGGCACAATGAAGAAGTGCGTACAATTTTGTTTGATTAGAATTTCTTTTAATAAAGCGAAGCCGCCATTGTTTAGAACGAGCTTCTATACACTCTTTGTACTTGGCATTAGGGGAAACTTATTAGTATCCATCTAAAGTTCTTTAATGCAATTAACACTACTAAGAAGATAGAAAGTCGAAATAAGAATTCAACAGTTGGTATTATATAATTTTTACTGCACCCTTATAAAATAAATAACAGTACAACATATTCGTAAATCGTTATTATAATGAAGATCTTAACGCTAACAAATATAATAATCAATTGAAAGAAAAAGAATATTGAGCTTAAAATTCAAGAATTAAAGAGAGTACAACATTTTTAATGATACGAATATGCATAAGAAAGGAGAAAACACAAAACTGATAGCACAAAACAGATCAAAGCAAAATCAAAAACTTAAATTATTTAAGAGAGGTAATTACATTACAGAACGGAACACATAATTTTTTGGAGATGACCTTTTTTTAAATGAAAGATAATTCTACTACTTTTATTTTATCATCTAGATTATAAATAACACAGCGCAGATGGCTGACGACAGCAATATTTTCTGGAAAGCAACAGTAACATTCGTGAAACAAACGTAGAAATGGATGCATTGTTTAAAGTAAATGGGAGTAATCTTGAATGCCTGAATCTCGGGAAAGGCCCACTTAGTCGGGTACGTGGAATTTTTAATATTTTTTTATTCTTTGAGAAGAGAAGAAGTAAGCACGATAACTGTTCTGGAAAGTGAAATATGAAACGTATCGTACCATACCTAAAATTGTTTTTAAATTCAATTTTGACCAATGTCATTTGTAAAGATGATAAATAGGAAAGCCACATTGTACAACATGAAAATTACTACAAGATTAGTTGAAAAATATGTCCTAAATTTGGACATGAGACCTGGCCCTCGGGCATCTCTCCTGGATCAGTGCAAGAAATCAATAGACAACGCAAGTGAGTTGAAAAAAATGTTACAAGAGGATATTGAAGTTTTAGTATCGAACGTATTACTAATACTAACGCAGCTGATAGTTGCGCCTACCACAATTGGTGACAGACGTCAGTTGCGAGTACGTGACACATATGATTTCAGGAAATTATTACTTAGTAGCGGCCCGCCCCGGCTTCGCACGGGTGTACTTTTATTTTTAAACATTTTTAGATATATGTATAAATTTTATCTTTATAAAGGACATAGGTATGAATATTTTTTCTATAAATTTTAAATTTGTACTTGCCAACCTATTTTTATTCTTTTTTTTAACATATATATTTTTAATAATATTGCTATTTTTTAGCTTTATGTACTGAAGTAATTTATTTGTAATGCGTTATTTTCTTTACTTAAACTTATTTTTTACATCCTTCTATTTACATTTTTACACCTTGGTTCAAGTTACTGAACTTTTAACAAAGATTTCTTATTTTTTCTAGCAATAATATAGCTTATGTTACTTAGGGATGATGTAGCATTCTAATGGTGAAAGAAGTTTTAAAATCGCTTCAGTAGTTTTTGACTTTATTCGTTACAAATACAAAAATACAAAGCTTTCCTCTTTGTAATAGTATAGATTTCTAATTACCTCCTCTTCTCATATATTAAACGCAAATGATGCTAATATGCAAAAAATACATTTTAAACTGTATGTTAACTTACTAAAAATGTCAGATTGGCGTCAGTGTTAGCTCCAACGTAGATCCAATCCGTCTAGAGTCTAGACACTTACTTACTTGAAGAGCTCGGTTTACTTTGCACATAGTTTAAAGTCTTTAAAGGATTACTTGGGGCATTTTGATCCAAAATTGTTCCCTAGCTTGTGAGTTTCTGTGTTGATTTGAATTAGAATTTTATAAACGTTCAAGTAACTAAATGAATACACAAGATAAAGGGCTGCCGATTTGCTATTCCCAAATCAATGAACAAGTCCGTTTGGGGGTAATGGGCTCCATAGGCTATCCATCCTGTATACGAGCCTATCTCCTCTGCTCCTGTTACACTGGAGAACAATAATGCAACATCGCGCGCTAAATTATGTTTAAAGTCGCTGGAGTAGTTTAGTTAAGTCGCTGTTTAGTTAAGTCCCGATGATATTCAGGCACGGTGGTAAGATTCTTTACTTTCCTGGACAGCTACGACCCTCTCGCGGGAATCAACCGTGAAGTATTTTTAACACATATCGATTTTAGTGTCGGACAGACAGCCAGGAAGCAGATTCTCGCTTCGACAACGCCGTGGTGAATATTTTCGGCTCCATCGGCGACGTACTTCGTATCAATTGGCCCACGGATAAGCTTCATAGCTTCATTAATTTGTCTACTTTCGCCAGATCCAACCCCCAAGGTGAAAAAATGGACTTAAAAAGTGGGTTTCTAATTTTATCTGTGTGAAAATATGCCTGCAAGGAATACATTTCAACAGATTCCAGTGTATGATGGTTACAGCCGCTATTTGGCACATGGCCATAGACTAACAAATAATAATTAATATGTTTCGTAATACACTCGGTACAGCAGTACAATGACTTAGGTACACATAAATAACTTTGCTTTAGATTTTAGCCAAAAGTTCACACATTTGATGCCGTCTTACCTACATCAAACTCAAATACAACTAGTAATTTTTTTCATTTCTTTATGTATATTCGCATCAGGGCTGGATTTAGGAGAGGGCATCCGAGGCTAGAGCCCCGGTGCCTCCATAAAAGAGTGGCTCCCACAATGGATACTACGAGAAAAAAAATCCTTTTAAATTCCAAAGAGTAAGCACTAGTAAACAATTTTTCGTTGTTTTACCTACAGTACTATGTACAAATATGATAACATTGTTCTTAAATATAAAAAATATATATTTGTCAATCTATAATTGTCAACTGAAAAAAAATTACATTTCATTTGAATAATTATTAGGGGCTTACGGACCTGCACTCTTTTCTTGCCCTTGGGCCTCCAACCTCCTAAAATCCTCTAAATCCGGCCCTGACTGACTTGCATACTTGTATTTTTTACGCCCGGAATGGACGAAATTGATTCGGCAAATGAACAAAAAATTTGAATCATTAAAATTGAATTTACAGTAAAGACCGCTTAGACATTACAGATTATTCCTGTAAGTAATGTAATTTATAGGTTGTTGTTTTCTTACTTGGTCATCAACAGGATGTTAATACAAATATATCCTTTACCGGAACAAATATGAAGGTGAATACTTCTCAAAATAACCACACACATTTCCTTTAGTCTAAGTAAACTGATTGGTGTTTAAAATTTCTTAGTAATATGACATATCGCGTAATGCGTCACTTTAATTTTTATTACATTTAGAAATACTCACAATTATGGTGAAACATGACTGAAACAAGTATGATATTATCTTAAATAATATTTTGTTGTATAACATATAATTTCATCATCTACATTTTTAAATTACGGGATTATTGTTTTTACTAGTATAACGCTTAAATATTGTCAAACAAAGATACAAAAAACATGTCACCCAAAAATTGTTTTTACATAATATTTGTTAGGCGTATTCGTTTTATAAAGTCATTAATTCATGGAACTGCAAAACATAACATAAACAGGATAAAATTGAATTAAAACGCTCTATATCTAATAAAAACGAACCAACCAAAATCTGTGTAGTCAATGTTATGAATATAACTAGAAATTTTGTTTTAAATAAAAATTATAGACGCTGCAGTTTTGGTATTTAACGTCAATTATAATTAAAATTCCTACAATGGAGATATTTTGTTTTCTGTTTAGTTTTACTGTAAAAATAGCTGTAATCCGAAACGACGATTATACCGACATTTATAACCTCACTTCACCAAGGTATTATGCGTATATAGGTATAAAAATCCAGGAAACGTTTTTCTAAATATATAGCAACAGCCCCACATAGCTTGCTTTGTTTGGATAAACAGGTAGAGAACGAAACAGTAACATTTCATCATTGCATTACACTTCATACAGTAACTCCAAACTCGGATGTTAATACGACCACTTAACTTACTTCAATCAATATACCTGCGAGTGCCTATAAAATAAACAAAGTAATTTATATATCAAAGCGAGCTCTTATATTCAGCTGCATTGTAATTACCTAATGAATTATAATAATAAAACTATAACGCGGCCAAATCTGATAGACTATTATTTTTTAATAAAAATGTAATCTATGGAAGATTTAAGTACAGACACTACAGTATTGTATATTTTTTAATTTTGATTTCATTTTTATTATAATAAAAGAGGTGGCAAAGGTACTAAATGATAACGTGTAACGTTGCAGCTATATTTTAGATCTGACATGGTCTTTCGATATTGTAAATCAAAAACATTGTTAAATGAATTAGACAGTGGTGGGTAGATCAATAAATGGTTAAAAAGTTAACTTGACGACAGAAAACTATGTATTGAGGTGTCTAAAATTATAGATAGACAAAAAGTCACTAATCGATTTACTTAATAAAAATAAACCGTAATGGAGTTCCGCAAGGTATATTATTCGGACCTTTTATGTATTTTATGTATATCAACGCACTCCCGAATGTGATAAAACGAATCAATTTTGTTTTAACATGATACCACAAGAACAAAATATAATTAAAAAGTTAAATACTACAAACTTTACCTCGTGGTATAAATTGGCTTGATGACAATAAACTTAATATAATCTATACACACACACACACACACACACACATATGTGTGTGTGTGTGTGTGTGTGTGTGTGTATTTGTATTTGTCCATGTTTACAGTTACTCCAGTTTTCGTCAATGACCAGAAAATCATGTACCAATATGTGACAAATTAAATCGCTTCATTTATGCAATCAGATCTCAAATCAATCAATCAATCAAGAAATCAATATCAGGGAAAATTCTGTGGATAGCACAAAAGCATTTAAATTCGTATGCGATTCAAACAACTTGCGGAGCGCGGGCAAATGAAAGTTGTCGACTATTATTTTAAAAACTAGGTATTTTGCCATTACCGTGTTTGTATATTTCGGAAACATGTTTCTTTGCAAAACAACTAAAATATTTTCATTCATACCACAATGTCGTCGCATCTCGAGCTGCAATATTTAGTAAACACCATATACAAATATTCTTCCCTGCAGACTGCGGATTATAAGGAAAAAAATAAATACACTTTGGACGCCACACATTTTGACTAACACGCATTTATTAGCTACCAGTTAAATTTATGTAATTAAAAGCATGTGTGTTACGGTAAATATTATACACAGTGTGACGGAAACCCATAGGCCGATGGTTTGTGTCAGTTGTAAATTATCGACCACATTTAACAACAGAGGTATAGTTAGCAGTTAGATGTTAGACCGCTAATTGTATTATTTCATTAGTTAGTCTTCTAAGTTTGAGTCTATAAACAATAGAATATTAAACATGTTTACAAGTATACTTTGTACTTTACTCCTACATTAATCAGGTTGAGGCACAGGCAATTACGATTCATTTCACGAAAAAATATTAGTACAATGAATTCGACTAATGTGTAATATTACATTTAACCCTAATATGAGATGCGTAATGAATCTGGCATAACTGTAAACATAAACTCCCATCGATGTCCTCAATATCGGTGCATTTCCAGTTACATAACAAACGGGTTAGCGGGCAGATCTAGACACCTAATATTTCAAGCATAGGGTCCTGATAAAGGCTCCAAGGCACACACGGCACCGTAAAAGGCGAGTGCGTGCCTCCACGAATCGCAACGTGACTCTGACCCGCGATCCCAGCGCGCCGCGCATCGAAATCGGTCACGACGTCACATGTCTTTGAATTATAGAAGAGCGATTCACGTACTTTCAGAATAAATATGTAGGTACATATTATGTCTGTTGTCAATGGGTACACACAAATAGGTTTGAATTATATATATATATATATGTATATATA
>PDGT01000041.1:1884825-2004042 GCA_003671415.1 Megathymus violae
TCGTCTGTTCTTTATTTGCCTTTGCCGTGGTAACCTTTGTTGTAAGTACTTTGATATCACCCAAAAATATGGTTTACTTTACTTGCCTTCTAGGAACAAGATCATTTTTGAATGATAAAAGTTCTATTACTAGTCAGTTATTAGTAACAGAATTTAATCTGAATTCGAACCAATGGACAGATCAAAATGATAATTCCCATATTTATAGCAATTGGGTCAACATTTCAGTTTTTATCACAGTTGGTATGGAAGTCCCGTTCATGGGATTAGTTAATAAATTTGTGTGTTGTTTTTGTAGCTATTGCGCTAATTAGTATTTTTATAATTAATAGAACAATTTAACTAATTAAAATATCTCTCTCGGGTAAGAGTACTATTTAGAAAAGTATAGACTATGTATTCCGAAGTAAAGGCGAATACGAGCTCTACATAAAATATGAACTTTTTTTTAATTGTATCGCCTGCGTGACGTCTCAAACTCAACCAATACTCGCTGCAATTATTCATCGGTGACAAGTGATGAGTAAGTACCCAGTCGTTGCGTTGGACCTGCTGCGTTTACAAATTTCTCGGTACATGACCCAAAACAAACATGTCTACCGTTACACACTTCCCTTAAGTTTTCGAATGACTAAGTCTTGTTTTATGGCAACCCAATTTTATCGGCCGCTCGATCAAATTTTATTGGTTCTTCGCCGCTGTATTAATTGATTAATTTCTTATTTAGTTCTGAGATAAAAGTTTTTTCTGTAAGTAGTTTTATGAATTATTTAAAGTAATTATGTAACCCAAGTTCACATGAAATCGTAGACTATATCATTATATTGGGAAACTATTTTCTATATTATCTACCTCCAATTCGATATTCTCAGCAAAATAACTGGTCTATTACAACGTATGAACCTTTAAGGAATTTCACAGACAATATGAGATAAACAGAGACTTTTTGTGTACTATACAATGAAAACAGAAAAATATGATAATTGCACACATACACACAGCGTTCTCCTCCACTAGGATTCCCTGTGTTTTGGGAGCCATTGACATGCACAAATGAAACATTACAAATAACTATAAGCCTAGAACATTTATCATTTGCCTTCTCACAAACCTCAGCCTCCGCCGAATATTAAATCCTTCGCTTCCTAGACCCTTCTCTCGTCAGTTAGGATCATCTCACCTATTAATATTTTACCTTTAAATTTTAAAATCTTTTACAGAATACAGCATCTTAATGGGAAAACACTACAAACAAACGCGAACGACCATTAATCCAAGTTATCTGATCTGACCAGTGACGACACGACAATAACGACAATGAATGTGGCGTACAGACATCTATTTAGACAAGGTCACCGTGGAACTGAATTACAAGGGACTCGCTATAGCCAGTATAGATCAGAGGACTACGGATATTGCGGAACGTTTGAAGATAATTTATTGTTCCAATACACGTTGAAAGGTTGTAGGAGTCAGCTGACAGCATCGTCGATTTTGTCTTTCGGCATGAAACAGGTTTTCCGTCAATGTAACGTTTAATGCGCATATGTATAGACGAAAGTGAAAACTGGGTGGTACAGAGCTCGGCAATCTCCAATAGAATGACTTGGCGCATTACTTCGTCAACAGCACCCAAGTGCAGTAGGTGCAACCTTTCTATGAGTAGGGGAAGTCGGTATAGACCCCAAAATTTCGTGGGAATATAGACCCCAAAATTTCAGCATTGAATGAAGAGCCTTCAGTCAGCAGAATAAACAGGATAGGACAACATTTTACGCACCAACATTATCACAAACCCACTGTTACTGCGTGTTATAGGTTTTATCTCAATATGAGAGCATATACTATGGAACATAGTAATTCATGGAACGTGGCAATTGCAATTGATTCAATTGATAAATTTGTTTGACGTACCAACATTAATCAAATGATTTGATTTATTTGCTGAAATCGATTAAGGTCGAAGTAAATCAATTGACTTATCCGAATTCGTTCCTACTATATCCTTACTTAAAGTTTTGCTCATGATAGTGATAGGCAAAAGCAACGGTCAAGTTGCAGAGAAAAACGTACCGTAAAAAACGTACGTAGAAAGATTAAGTGTACAACTTCACTACAAAGCAGCTCATGAATGTGAACGAAACTAAGGCATTCTATGTTGGCTTCGGATAGGAATGTACCTATTTGAATGGCCGTTTACATTGTTGTACACGTCAGTAGTATTAGTACACGGTAGTAGATGTGTTTACCACTATTACAGTTACAGGTGAAGATTACATGTCAAATGCAAAATGAAGTCAAGATATAATTTAGTCACACTTAAAATAAAACGGGATAGTTTAAGCGAAAACTAAATAACATTATTAAGGTATACTTAATTTAGAATTATTATATTGTTATTAGGTATTATTACTTTAGGTATTATTAGGTTATTAGGTAACCTAAATACATTGACTACGTAGTTAGTGTTCCTCGTTGTTTATAAAAAAAACTAGCGGTCCGCCCAGATTTCGCCTGGCTGTACTTTTTCAATAGTTTCCACAGCGTATGCAATGAAAGAAATTTTTATGCAAATTTTTTTACACCTTGGTTCACGTTACTGAAGTTTTAGCAAGGATTTCTTATTTTTTCTAGTAATAAATATAGCATATGTTACTCAGGGATAATGTAGCATTCTAATGGTGAAAGTTTTTTTAAAATCGGTTCAGTAGTTTTTGAAATTATTCGTTACAAACATACAAAAATACAAATCTTTCCTCTTTATAATATTAGTATAGATATAACTGTACGAACAAACTTTTTGCCAATTTGGGCATAACCATTCTGTTTTTCAACTGTAGGGTTGTATAAATACAAGGAATGCATAATACAGTGGCTCCAACATACGTTATTTATAGAACTTCCAATGCTTCTGGCTGCGAATTAAAAACAAACTTATTGAGCTTCTGAAAACCACAGATTCATTAGAAATTCTGAAAAGAACTGTAATACTGTGTAAAATTATACAGCACAGAAACCTGTCTATATTTTTGTATGAACTATAAATTGCAGTGTCAATTAATCTATACAGATCACAAAAAGTTAAAAAATACTACAATAAAGTTGGCATTGGGGTTAACCTTGAACACAAAGAACCTTTTGAAGGGCATAGTGTCCCGAAGTAAACATATTTGAGTAACAAGCGATATCCAATACAATTTGTAACAATTAGTTACGCTCTGGCAGATCGACGACCCGGCGCGGCCGACATCCTGCGATATGATAACGATCGACATCGACCACGTCCAACAATAAAATCGACATTATATATTACCAATTAACAGAACGAGAAAAGCCACGTTCTACAACAATGTGGGTGCTTTTTCTAAACCTCAGATAGTTTTTCTGAAGCCAAGCGGGAGCATTTGCTAGTAATTAATACGTATGTACATATGAATGAATGTAATAGAAGAATATGTTATATTCGTTTAAAAACAGGTATATTACCAAATGTATCTTTTGAAGTCGTCAGATAACTTATTTCCATTCATAAAAATAAACATGTATTTAATATTTATTATTACAATGAATATATCCCATATAATTATTGTATATCGTGAAATATATCGTTCTAGTTGTTCCTGAGCAAAAAAATCTCAAACGGACAGACAGATCGAAGAAACTATGTAATTATCGTTTCGCAAAAGTACGTTTCCTTTAAAAAATAGAACTAGGTGCCATAGAGCCATTACGATTGCCAGTAAAATGAATCACTTCTATAATAACATACATACGGACACAGCTCAAATTATTCACTCAGAAAAAAATCTAGGTCCCTATTGTACTTGACGTCCGAAATGCAGGCCGTTAAGTTTTTTTTCTCACATCGGTAAAAATGAGTCACGGGGATCTATAAGATTTTATATTATTAAACACCGGTTTCGATTAATATTGGGGGCATAAAGAAAAAAAAAACAAAGTAGTGCTAAGTCATATTTTTTTATTAAAGAATACGGTTGAGGCGTCTATTCACCGTACACATAGGGACCAGTAGGTCATAAGAATGTTTCTTAAATGGGTATTTATTTTAATTTCCTGCAACTTTTTCCAATTTTACAATTATAAATAGGTACATAATTATTTACTAAATATATTTACTTTTCGGTTGAAATAAGTTTGCTGACACAGGGAAAAATAGTTGGTCATCAAATCAAATCAAGTATATTTTAAAGATAAAATTACGAAAAGTTTCTCTTACACGTTTTATGCTAGCGTGACCTGAATGTATCTTAGGGAATCATTTCATTTAATATCACCCCCTTCCAAAATTCCAATTTGAAAGTTATAACATATTAATAACAAGAATTTCATAACTGTGGGCTAATTTCTTTACTTAAATGATCAAGATACTGGTTGGATTACTGGCCTAAATTTTTCACTTTAATTTAATACAAAAAAATATTCTTTAATTGTTCACTAAATATAATAAGAAGGCATATACAATGAATTAAAATATGAGACATGGAATAAGAAGATGCCCCTATCACCAGAGTAGAAATCTGTTTGAACCTTTTTGTACAGGATAAAATAGGATGCATATTCTATAGCTATGTCTAATAACAGTTGATGACTGTAGATCATATACCTACTGCAGTATGAGTAATTATAGGGAACCGCACATCCTATTCCACGTTAATTAATTCATAATAAACCGCCCTCCACGTAAAGTTTCCATAATAATGAACTTTGTATTCTAATAATTACACTTAATATTGATGTTACTGTAAATACAAAAAAACATATTGTGGAAGCTAGCATAATACAGAGTTTACAGAACATTCAGAGGTTTATTAAAATTTTTATTCATACCAAAATAAATATCAAAAATGTATTTGTTTACGTACGAGTAGATGTATAGTAGTAACATCGCTAAGTACAAAAAAAAATAAATGAGATGGAGAGATAAATAAATAAATAACCGACTCTCCAGTCAATTAAGAGCTTCTTAGCTAGGAATTCGTATGTGACACATCTGTACCACTAGCTGCATTGCTGATCTCTTGCCATCCCCAGGCCCATCTGCTTGTTTGTTGATTACTTAGGATTGACAATGAAATCTGTTGCTAAGCGTGAACGCGTGAAATATTATAATTGATTCTTTTACGGAGCAATTATAGTTTCATATAACTTATCATTGCAATAGATTAAGGCAACAGACGGACAGACAATGTCGGTGAGTCACAAACACGTATGACACACATCGTTATGTCGACAATTAACTGTCAATACAATAATGTAACATCCCGTCATCAAGATATCAAGATTTTTTAAAATGCTACAGTGAAGAAATCTGCTGTAAACTTTGATTCCGCCTTAACAATTTAAGTGAGTCACTTTATAATTGTCATTGCATTAAAACGAACCATCATGTGGGTCAGCGTCTCGACAGAACAACAATATGTGTGAATGTGACCTACTACGGTCGAGTCATTCAGAAGTAATATGAATGCTAAGGGATACATACACAAACAATTATTTTATTTATCTATACTTACAGCCAATTAATTTAATTTATTAAATTTTACATCTTGTAAAATTATTGATTGCTGATCCCATACTAGAATTTCCTGTGCTATGGAAAAAGTTTCTCTTATTCAGTTTCATGAATATTTACTAGTACATATAACAATTTTATTTATTTTATTAAATATACAGAAATTTTGCATGTATGAGCCGCCCTACATTTACATAGTTATATCTATGCCTTTCCATACCTTTGATTCATTCAAAAGTAAAAGACTTGAGACATAGGACACTAAATGAAATAGTTAGTATCCTTGCACACCTTTTGTAATTTTTCCTGTTATATTTCTGTGTGTGCATTAATTGTTAAATAAATAAGACATATGAAACGCATTAAAGGTACGTTCTATTGTACTCTATTATTACAATTCAATACTCAGAGCTGATATTATTTACTGTCAACGCGGAATACCCAAATAATACGTTTTAACCGCCGCCATGATGAACTGCATTTTAAGCGCACTAACACTGGATGTGATTTAAGTTATGTTCGGTAATAATCATCAATTACTAATAATAATCTCAACATTGTTGATAAAATTATTAAACGATTGTGATTCAACGGACGTGGATCGACATAGATCAGGATTAATCAAATTCTAAAGAATCATAATGACATCATGTGAAATAATAAGACATTTCAAGTTAAGGACACATTTTATTAAATGGCCTCTTCTCGTTTAACAACAAAAGTAAAAGTGTTAATGATTTTTAAATACTGGTGTTTAAGTGGAAATAAAATTCAGCAGCGTGACGTCACAAGTACGAGTATATTTTCCGAGTGCCCCCAATCGTGTCCCGGTTCCAGTTATATATCATCGGCGTCGTAGTCATCTGAACTTCTTATTATATAATAATCATTTTTTTTTAAACGTTTACACAGTCACACCCCCGCACTAGGATTCCCCGTGTTGCGGGTGGCATGGACATACACAATTATCACATCACAAGCACCCATGACACGAGAACAAACATGTATCTGTCACATAAATATCTTCCCCGGCCGGGAATCGAACCCGGGACCCCGCGCTCGGCAGGCAGGGTCACTACCAACTTGGCTATGGGGTCATTGAATGATGTGTTACATACATATGTGTGATTAATCATTTATAAATTCTAGTTTGGTAAATTAATATATGTTACATAATATCAAATCGATAACTATGTATATTGACCAATCACATTGCTAAAGTCAAAGTATATCTATGTCCTGTTGCCAATATTATTTAACATGATACTGTTTATTCTCGAGGTAAAATATATGGTTCTGTGATATGTAGTTATTTGCGAAAGTACCAAATGAAATACATGATAATGTTATCTCGAAAATAAATGAAATAAAGTACATTCATTTTTATTATTTTATACACAAAATAATATCAAATTGGCATATGATATTTTGAGACAAAACTTCAATTATGCAAAAAGAAGTTAAATTTCGTTTTTAGAGTACATCATAAATATCTGCTCAAACAATTGCGAAAACCCAAAAGTTTCAAGTTATGAATCTTTTATTTCGAAAGGTGATTTTTTTATGGAGCTTTGCATTTTTTACGCGTCTTTTTAAGGTTTTCATTGGGTACAAATATATACTTTGTTCAAGGTAGCTCAGGTTATGTCAGCCAGGAGAATAAACAACGTAGGACGCAATTGGAAATTAGATTAGTGAGTTGCATGCTTCAGACGATAGGAGCAGGCTATCGTTAGTAAACAACAACGTTTGTTAGCAAACGACGATTGCCTGGCCTTCGGGCAGCTTCAAAACTTTAGTCAATAATGACATAAGTTAACCACCAACCTCTCCATGTTTCTGTATTAGAGCTACGCGGTGGGTATGGTATTACAGGTTAAATATTTTAGTTTTAATAATATGAGATATAATTTTATAAAATAAAATATAATTTATTGAAACACTTTTCTTTTCCTTATCCTGTTCCAGTTAAATGTAATTGAATATGAAATAATGACATCGTGTTTCGTACGGTGAGTTCAATAAGCCCTGGCAGGTTGATGTATTTTTTTCTTAATTGTAAAATACTCAAAAAATGCTTACATCAGCTATCGCATGTCGATGAGGACTGATCAATACAGAAATATAGAAATACTGACCTCGAAGAGACGAACAAAATTTATATTGGTTTGAAACAATGTACATTTAAAATAATAGATAAACACTATCATTCTGTGCTAAGTAAAAAATATATTTGATTTCTGATATAATCTCATTAATACAAGTATTCGTACAGTGCAGTGACAGGACGACTATAAAGATTTATTTCGAAATGATGGAGTCATGGGTTATAGACATTGAAACGAGCAGATGCGTGAAGTCGAGATAGCCCGTAGCTAATGTGCAATAAATCATTGCGTATCGTCAACGCGCCCTTATCAGCCAACTTAACTACTGGTGGGATATGTAAGTGTACTTACTTACTGATACTAATATGGAAAGTTCAAAGGTTAAATAAAACAGTCACATATGACGTCACACAACTGATTCAAATGAAATCACAGAAAAAAAAAATACAAACGCAAGTTATCCTCCAAATGTCCACATTTTTAATATCCATAATTCAAACGAAGTGAACTTTCCAAAACAGTCTAATAAACTTGCATAGTATAATGATGTGATGTGATGTTTTTTTTTACTTAAAAAGAGTTAATGTTTGACAACAATCCCACCTGATGGTAAATGGCTATGAAGTCTAAGATGTTGAACGCATTAAGTTATAATAGCCTATTCACTATGAAGACTCTCACATCGTAAGTAACCGGGAATACCAACGCGGGCAGGTTATTCCAGTTTTAGCAGTGCGCATAATGAATGAAGACGCAATCCGCGACGTCCGAGCAGGTGGTACGTTCACTGCGTAAGGGTGGAACCCTGCCATACGTTGAGTTGTCCGCTGGAAGTACAACGATGGGGGAATTAACTCGAATAATTCCTGTGCATACTCTCCAAAATATTCCCTATAGAAGACTGAGAGGCTGGCAACCCTGCGCCTGTGCTCGAGACTTTGCACATTGGTTGCAACCAGATCTGGATCACCAATGAGCCTCTTTGCATGCTTCTCCATTGAGTCCAACGCAGATTTGACAGCACTAACCCAAATGTGACAACAGAACTGCACACATGGTCGAACACTTGAACATTTGTTTTACACAGGGTTAAAAGCTAATTCGGTGTGAAGTACTGCCTCACTTCACAAGGTCCCCAAGTTTTCTTGCAGCCGCTTTAGCCTTAGACTCGATGAACCGACCAAAGTTGACTATGGTCTTAGATCCATGGTATCATCTTTGGTATCCTTCAAGGCCGGCAATGCACTTGCAGCTACCTTGATGCTGTACGTGTCCATAAGTGACGGTGACCTTTTACCATCGAGTGGGCTGCATGCCTGTTTGCTAGTCTTTTACATAAAAAAGACCCGAACCCAGCAAACCGACAGTTTTGTATTGGAGATGTGCGGTAGAATAAAATCCGCGTTTAATTTTAAGCAATGAATTTTATTGTAAAATTTAATGAAGGACACAATCGCTAACCATACAAATTGAAAGCAGGAAAGAAGAAAAAAAATGTTGCCAACAACTAAATTGAAATTACATACATAACACATAATAATGTTACCATGTTTAAACACTTATATGTTTAGTTTTAAACAATGTGTATTGCTTGGAGTCCGGGACGAGACTGATCGCTTCGCAAATCACCTTCTTGAATACGACTCTGTCCACGTGCCGCCATTACAAAAACATATGACGTCACGGAGTTTATCCATTCCCAAATATAATCAATTGAGTTACTTATTTTACTATGATGAAGTTGGAAGCAATTCATATCTGAGGAAGAAAATTAAAACAAAGATCAGCTTATTTCTTCTTTCAGCTTTACAAACATACATTTTCTGTATTTTATTTATTCTCATATTTTACTGTGTATTTAAATAAACATCGAAATAACTTCATATCACAGACATCTATTATCTCCAAATTGTATTAAAATTCCTTGGAAATTATTAGAAAGTGCGGGTGTAGACGACAAGGAAACTAAAAATGTACCGCGATAAGAACTTTGGCCAGAATAATTGTAATGGACAGACTAGAAACTAATGACTCGGCTTCTACACGTCAGGGGCCAAGTGATATCCACTTCGCAATACAAGTCTCTCGGCTTATGCTACTCTAGGAGAGATTGGTACATAGTTACATAGTTGGTACATTTGTTTTTTTTTCTTTTTTGCGTCCAGATGGAAAATGGGCTACCCTCCGGAAAAGCGCGGGAGGGGGGTGGTGAATGCTCCTAGCATACCAACGCAGCCGGCTGCACTGGTTATGTGGGACTCCCGAAAAACCTAGGGGCCTACCCACTAAACACCACCTGAGTTGGCTTTGGCCTTGTGGCCTCTAAGCCTTCATCTGAGGAGACCCATCCTTAGAGAAGGAAAGGGTGCTAGCGGCACTCCCGAGGGAGCATACGCTTGTTGTTAACACTGAAGGTGTTGTCGAATGGTGAGACTATGTGGCATCTTAAGGACGCTACTAACTGTTACTATTTGAGTTCTTGACTATGGCTGCCAGGCGGCGGTCCAAGTCGGAAGATATCTTGTCGGGGGGATCTGTGAGAACGTTTCTTGGCCTCCGGATTTGGTGGCCTGTAAGACTAGGGGCGGTGTAGTCCGCTGCCTGTCTGATAAGTGGATTGGTATGTTCCTCTGAGGATTTAAAGAATGTTGTACAATAGCCTTTAAAAGATTTTTGGATGGTCGGAAGTTGAAGATCGAAGTGCAGGTCGGCGTTCCTCACGCACCAGTGGGCGTTGGTTGCTCTCCTGCAAAAAATGTTTTGGACAGGTACATTTGCCCGATAATCTTTTTATAAATCAATAGGTATAAGTATTAAAAGCCGATGAGCTAACTATTATGAATTGCTAGCGGTCAACCATCCAAATACTAACCGAACCCAAAATTGATTTACACGGATGACAACTTATGATCTATCGTATCGTATGATTTCGTGCTATGAATGCTTTATTCAGATTGACTTCATTTTAATTATACCGTTCAAATAATGCATAAGTTCCAAAAATTCTTCCACAAACAAGAAAAAATATGTAAAATTTCGTTCTGATTAAATTATTCAGAAGTAAAAAATGTCGCGCCCAACCTGGGGCTCGAAACCACGACCCTGAGATTAAGAGTCTCATGCTCTACCGACTGAGCTAGCCGGGCTATATTTCAAATATTGAAATTAAAATTTACATTATTATTCTAATTTGAAAACGAAATATCGTCAATTTTACTATTATAATAAATATCAATAAAGATAAATAAAAGAACCCTGTCTCTTTTTAAAATTTCTAAATCTCTAAACAAACCGACCGTATTATTATGAATAGTGTAAAATATAAACAAAGCGATTTAAACTATTATTATGGAAACTAGCACTGCATAAATGTCATTCATTCACCAGTCGACTCGACGAGTTGTTTAAGATTTTATAAACTAGTGAAGAACTCTCCTCCGTTTTCCTTTGGAAACACACGCAACTGTTATTTGTGATTATTTGGCGTCTTATTTGGTTAACCGTACCTTATAGACTGAAACCTTCCTCCGAAATCTATCGATGGAAACGTCACAAAAATCTGTGCCATGATTTTTGAGATCATTGCATATAAACAAGAGAAATTTTGTTTTTTGTTACGCAACGAAGATTGGCATTTAAAGGAATCATTTTAATTCTAAAAATATTAAAAAAAACTGACTAAAGTCATAATTTCTCTCACCGGTGAATAACTCATGATACTCTCGCGAACAAAGTACAATGAGATAGAGAGCTGGCGCCACCGGCCGCATCTTCATCAATATTCCGCCGGTGATCGCCGGAGGAAGTGGCACGAAGCAACAGTTAGTTGCGGCTTACCAACACCGATGACCGATTACCGCACACACACACACACACACACACACTCAGGTAACTTGCAAAGTATCTGACAACGAATCCGACGAATTGTAAATAGAAAGGCAAACATTTATTTTGGAGGACATTTATATGGTCAGGTTAAATCTAACAATTCATAAAAAAAAAATTTAGTCACCTCCTATTTAGGTAAATTTTTTCGCTTCGGAAAAACATAGCAACTTACGGTTAAACATAGCATCTGCATTTTTCTGGGTTTTTCTCGTTCTGTGAATTGAAAATACATATATTAATTAATAACTTTTTATTTATTGTCGGATTGCAATGAAACAAACTTTGAATTTTAAGTGACATTTACTGTAATACATTGGTGAAAACCAGAGCAAAATCCATTAAGCCGTTTCTGAAATTAGTGGGAACAAACGCACAGACAAAAAGACAAAAATTCTAACAACTATTGTTTGTGTCCCATTGCGTTAATGAAGACCCGTAATAATGTTTTTTCTCACATATCGTTCATGTACAAAAAGCGAGCAGTTAGAATTTTATTATAACTATAGATAAAAAAAAAATCTCTCATATAAAACTAAATGATTAATTAAATTAATGAATTAATATTTGAAAATATCAACATGAAGTGTCATCCACATCAAATTATATAAAAATATTTGAACTGGAGTGGATGAATAAGAAAGTGTTTTATTAAAGATTTAAAATTTGAACAAGATATATATGTATGTCGGCAATGCCAGTAGTTTTTGCAGCATTGTCGAATATAGTTTGGGCGTACGATCGTTTAACACGTTTTTTTTTTTATGTTAATAGCCGACAAACGAGCCGACGAGCCACCTGATGGTAAGTGGTCACCGTCGCCCATGGACATCAGCAAACCAATGGTATCACTGATGCGTTGTCGGCCAGAAAATTAGAAGAAGGTAAAAAGAAAGAAAGAAAGAAAGAACTGGCTCTCAAGCCCCCAGCCGGAACACGACGAGTCGTTTGGCGGCTGACTCAAGCAGGAGGGTGGTAGCTAGCCAGGCAGGCTTTACGGAATAATAATAATTCCAATAATAATATTAATGACTTAATAATAATACCGATAATATAATCCTTACGCGAAGCCCTACCACCAAGCAGGCTGACTTCTGTCGCCTCTTACGACACCCTGTTTTGTCAGCATGGGATTGGAGGGAGTATTCTAGGCCGCCCCATTACGGCCAAACTTTTAATGAATTGTTAACGAACACTTCAAACCGGGTAAACGAAACAAGTAACAGTTCCCAGTGCGGAGGAGCCGATCTCTTCGACCGCAGAATGTAAACTGTGGCTCCATCCGGCGTCACTCCACTAGCTAGGCTCTGTTGTGGCACGATGTTAGTCGAATATCGACGTCATCGCAGCGGTGCTGCCATCACTCGGATATCGTGCTGGGTTTCGTTTCACGTCTATACTAATGACCATCTCCGACATATAAATATAGGGAGACTGTGACCAAATATTAGGAATATAAAAAAATAACCTTCCGAAATGTACAAGTCACGCCGTTTACACCGGTTTTCGGCATTCTGCACGTCGGGACGGTTTTATGATCGACCGCACGCTTAAAAATTTAATAAAAAACAACTCTCAATATAAACTTGGTAAATGAATCCCAAATAAATAACACACAGCAAGGTTGCCAAGCGTGTATAATTGGTAGCCATTTAAGCGTAGAAGTTTTTAATTCAAATTCAAAATCATTCAATCGTTTAGATATTAAAATACACTTATACATGAATTTTTTTACTTCTATTAACATTTCAAAAAGATCTAAATTAATCTTTTCAGCAATTGAATTGGTTATAGTTACATAAGAACTACCGAAATCAATACAGCCATATATCGGATGGTCATTGATGTTAATAGTCATAATATTTGGAATTACCTCATGCATCTTTAATTATACCAACATTTTATGTTACGTTGCTCTTATTTTTATCCCCTATCGCAATTAGACTTTTTAATTTTAGACATTCATCTTTAACATGACCGGTATTATTACAATAACTACATTTCTTATTTTTAATAAAACAATCATATTCAATATTACACCACTTATTTCAGAAAGTACACACCAAATTATATTTATTATTTTTGTCTTTCAGTTTATTTACACATCTATATGCAATATGGCCACTGAGTTTACAAATATGACACTTTGATTTTAATTTATACCATTGTCGAATGTTACCCTTTAGTTTTGAAGTGCAATTAAATGTAATGGTATTTTCATCCGTACATACTAAAAATACCGTCTATTTTTCGTAGCAATTGTTCCATAGTGATGATTGAATTTCGGGGATCAAATTCAGATTGATTTGATACCGATGATACATCATTAACACGATATTCGATTGAACGCTGTGTATTGGTAAATCGTGGATTGTCATCATTGTTAAGTACCGCTTGGTGAATATTAAGCAGTCTGGATGTTGATTTGTTAGATGTTACTTGCGGCATGTACAATGGAATTGGTGTTGCATTACATGGGATTCTTCGAACCTCCTATGAAGTAGATGGTGTCTCAAGTACGTGTTTTAATAAAAATAGACGGTAGACATTGTGGTAAAATGTGGGTAGGTGTCAAAATGTGTTCATTGTTATTAAAGAAGGTTTCACTGTGAGATCTTGAAATAGCATCATCACCGGATAAAACACCATTTTGATAAAGGAATACTTCCTAATTTTTTTAAGCGGTCTGCTAATCTGCGATGTTCAATCTTCTTCAGTAGTTTACGGCGTAAACGAGTTTCACGATCACCATTCTTATGTTTAGATTTTTTGTGACGACCCATGACCGTTTTATAATTTAACAGAACACAAATACACAACAAAGTAAAACAATAAAATATTCACTATATTCAGTCAAATAATATCAATATTGTAACGACTTACGTGAGTTATATCCCGCTTCTGAGCTTTAAGGATAGCCAGAATAACATTGAATCTAGCACACTTATTTATTACTGTATTTTAAACACTTTACAGATCTTAACACTTCACTTGTAGATAGCACAATAGAATAATTCCAACTGGCAGGCTGGCGGACTTCCTATGCGGCCACGCCCTACTCGGGGGAGCGCGGCCCACGCGTGGGGATTTCGGGACTTGAGGTAACTCTCCTTGCCCGGGCAGTATACTCAAAGGGGTCAACAGCCCCCTGGTGTCGTAACCCCCGCTGGGGGATTAGGTCTATTCCAACTGACAGCATGCTTCTTCTTATATACCCTCAGTATTGGGCTTTCTTACCGCCTCTTTAACAAATTGTAATATTGGAACGCAACCACTTTAGTTCCTAAATTATCTGTGCGTGTCGCTAGTATCTATATAAAAAAAATATTCTTCTTACTCACACCATAAACCTATTAGAGTAGCGTAATAGACGAACACAGTGTGCGAGTGAGATTTCAAGCTTTACGGAAAAACCTACTTGCGAGAAAGAGACGCAAGAAAATGTACCTTAGGTGCTTATAAACCCATGATATTGAGACTAGAAAATTCGAGAATCAAATTCAGTGCTGACTCTGTTAAATCTAAACTTATACAAGAAGTTAACATATCAAAGTCAACTGCTTTTTATACAATCTCGAAGAAATTTAAGAATTATAATTAGCCAGTAAAAGCAAGACCGAGATGTTACAATTTTAATAAGTTTGGGCACTTTGCTAAGTTCTATAAACAACCAAAGAAAACAACAAGTAAAGTGGAAAGCTCCAGTTTTGTAGCAGTCTTTTCAGCTATTTTTGTTGAAACTATTAGTGAAGACTGATTCATAGACTCTGGTGCATTTATGCATATGTCAGGTAGAAATAGATGATTGGATTTACAATGTTACTGATGTACCAGTGAAGAGTATTACAGTGGCTAATAGAGCACCATTAGCCGTCACTTGAATGTGTTTAAAATCATTTAATCATATAGGTATTCAGTAAATACACTGACATACAGGTTAATAACAAACACAGAATATAGATTAAGAATATTCTGTTTGTTCCTGGATTAGTAGCAAATGTCCTTTCAGCCAGCACAATTGTGAAAAGTGATTATAATGTCTTATTTAATAACAAGGGATGTGAAGTTCGAAATACTAAAAGAGAACTAATCTGCACTGCAACATTGAAAAACAGTTTATATATAATGAATATCAACAAGAAGATGGCTCACTTAACTTCAGACACTGTACATAGTAACAGTGCTTATCTATGGCATCTTAGAATGGGTCATTTAAATTTCTCAGATATTAAAAAATTGTCCGAGTGTCCTGAGGGTGTATCTCTGACTCCGGTGAAGGTAATGTCATCACCTGCACTCATTACCTAGAAGGTAAGCGAGCCAGATTACCATTTAGAAATGGGGGTTCTAGGGCATTAAGACCACTAGAACTTATCCATTCAAACTTGTGTGGTCCGATGGAGAATAAGTCATATAATGGTATGAAATACTTTATTACTTTCACTGATGACTTCACCAGAATGACTAATGTGTATCTTTTTAAAGATTTAACGATTTTAAATTAAAATTTGAAAATGAATTGAATCACAAGATTAAAAGAATTCGTACCGACAATGGAAAAGAATACTGCAATTATAATTTAGATTTTTTTTTCATGGTATTTACACCAAACATCTACCCCATACACTCAAGAGCGCAATGGGCTGGCTGAACGAATGAACAGAACTCTATTGGAACGAGCAAGGAGCATGTTATTTTTTGCAAATCTGAAGAAGAATTTTTGGGCAAAAGCTGCGGCAATTGCGACCTATATTGTAAACCGCATTCCAACAAAGTCACTACATACTAGGTCTCCATATAAGTTATGGAAAGGTAAGAAACTGTCTATCTCACTTAAGAGCAGGGATGTTATGGATCTCCGTAACCGTAACCGAATCCCATAAAAAAGATTCGGATAATTTCTCATAGGGGCAGAATTTAAATAAAATACGTTATGACAGATTTTCGCCAGTCTAGCCGATACACTAGCTGCGTCGTTCTCATTTTAGACAGTTTTTATTATTTAATTTTTTAGGCTATAGTTTTTTCTGTGTCTGTAATACTGCATTATAACTAGAAATAAAGTCAAACTGTTACTGTTGTGTGTTTATTGTTATTGCTGTGTTGTTGTTTTTTTTCTACGTTATAAATCATCTAATATCCGTAACCGAAACTATCCGAAACAATCGGATAATCCTACTAATATTATAAATGCGAAAGTTTGTGAGGATGGATGAATGTATGTTTGTTACTCTTTCACGCAAAAACTACTAATCGAATTTACATGAAACTTTACAGTAATATAGCTTATACATTAAAATAACATATGTGCTACAGATTATAAAGATTTTGTGTAGTTTGGCCATAATATAATCATAAATATCAATTAACTCGGAAAAAATCCTGCTCTCTGAGAGCTATGCCGGCGTGCGCTGCGTAAACCTTTGGAGTTACACGAAGATAATGTATCGTAGGATTGTTTGTCTTAAGTAGTTTTGAATAAAAGCCCGCGACACCATATATCTACCTTTTAATTTTCGACTTTCCTTAAACCTTTTTTAAAAATGATTTCCTTACACTAGGTGAATCCATTATTTGGGTTATTTTTATTTAGCATTATCTTAATGGTTGTTTATCTGTATTGACGTATTTTTTAAAAATATCACATTGAAACGGATTAGTTTGTAACCTCTTGCGAAATATGTTTTTTCTTCTTCAATAGTTATTTGTGCTACAAGATAGCAAAGTTCTTCTTTTTTTCTTTCGTGAACCACTAATATAAAAATATTTTAAATTTAGAACATTTGAGTTCTAAATTTGAAACACAACTCATTCACCACTGAGTGAGCAAAATTACGTTGTGAATAATATTTTTAAGTGAACGCGAAACATAACGGATTAATTTCATAGCGTGTTTACTTTCAAATCGATAACACTCACACGAATCCCGTATGTTATGGATTTCCGGTTGAGTCATCTCATCTCGGTCATCTATTTGACCAGCAGTTCAGCGGCGGAGATATGTAGTAGGTAACCTCACCTACTTGCGGTCTAATTACATTGCAAGTATTGTGGGTTTTCCCTGTGAATCATTACCGAACGTCAACAAAATTATTTGGAAATATATTTCATTGTTTATATAGGTTATACGAGCCGTCTCTGGTTTACGTAGTATGGGTGCGATGGCCTTAATGCCCAGGGCTTTTTTTAATAATTATTTGTTAATGACTAACAGCTGTTTGATGTAAAATGTGGTTTTCATTCAACGACACCTACAAATGACATTTATTTTACTACTGTACGTACGTATACGTAGTAATTTCCTAATTGACTAAATATGTACGTTGTAACTTTTTTTAATTATGGACTAACTAAGTGATGCTTACTGCGATAAATTAAAAAAAACCATAACGTAATCGGATAAGCCGTACATAGACAAACAGACAAAAATTCTGATAACGATTGTTTTGGGTTCTATTGCGTTAGTAAAGACCCTTAATAATTTTTGTTCCCATATATCCTTAATGTACAGAAAGCGATCAGTTAGAATTTTATTATATGTATAACAGAACAAGAAAACCCAGTCCTAAAACAATGCAGGTGCTTTTCTAAGCCTAAGGTATATTTTCTAAAGCGAAGTAAGGGCCGTTTACTATTATACAATATCAACATAAATATTTGTGTACATATTGGCGGGTGAATCAACAACTGCAGCTCCTGCAAAAACTTATTAGGTATCCGATTTAGCAACCTGCCAGTGCAGTAACACAACTCAGTTAAAACGCTGCAACTAAATAACCGAGTACCCACGGGCTCAGCACTTCCAAATTTATGCAATGAACAATAATAAAGGTTAATTCAGTACGTACGTTCGTTTCTCAGTACGACAATACGCGATCATATCGAAACGTTCACCCTGCATTTACGAGCGGACTCGACGGCTTTACGATCAGTTTAATGAGCAAGATGAAGCTCTGCTTATTGTAATTAATTTACTACAGCTGTTTCAATTCACCAAGATGTCGCTGCGTCGTTATCACATACGTAATAAGATCGGTTTTCATTGAACCCCTCGACGCATCAACTACAGGCATCACAAATTGTGCAGTCTGGACTGATTTCAGATAGATGGTAATTAATCAAGTCGTTTTAAAACAGGCGCCTTTAATAAGCGTCTTTTTCTAAAATATAAGTGAAACTCAATATGTTTTTCAGGAAATGACTGGTCGATAAGTTTTGTTATCACTTAAATCTTAAACATTTTAGCTTTACTTATTCTCGGATATCGGTTTAAAACTTAACAACACATACTTAATAAACATAACAAAAAGTACAGATAGATTATATTTAATTATATTAGATAAATGAACGATGAATCAACCTAATTTTGCAAAGCACTAAATATGCCCGTTTCTGGTAGCCGCCTTAGCATACGTAAAGCAAAGAAAAATGCAATTAAGCAAGCAGGTACTGATGATATGAATTAATATTATATTTGAACGAGTTCACATAAAATAGTCATTTATAAGTAAGGCTGCGCGGGCAGAAAGATATAATAAAATATAAATACGTGATTACATAAGGTTATGGCTTAAGGGGCTCCATTACTCATGTACCCCACTGCCTAACGGATGCAATGACCCTGAGTTTATCCTGTTGGAGAAAAATAGGCCGATATCAGTTTTTGGTTGTTGTTCGAGAACCAGTTAATTACCTGTCGGCAACGCGTCGAACACGCTCCTGGAGTTGCGACAATTTATCATCAAATGGCTCATTTGGTCATTAGCCAGTAAACAATTTAAAAAGCTATACGGTGCGTGTGGATTTTTTTTACAAGTTTTTACGGTCGCGGTGGCAAAACAATTTTTTTCATCGTAGTAATACTTTTATGTTTACATTGAAATTAAAATAATAACCGAAACGTCTCTTATATCAAAAACGTTATTTTAATTAATAAATATTATTTCAACCTCTACATCTATTTTCAGAACCTATCCATAGATATTACCCCGTGGCTGCATCCACTGATGTTTTTGTTATTCGTAATATTCTATACTCCGATATTCTATAATGTACAGTTCAGAGAATACACTATCCTTTCTAATTCCATCCATGTAGTTCCTGTCGTCTGCGAGTAAAACTAATATCATGTGTTAAACAAAGGGTTGACATTAGTAAACAAACGGTGACTTATAAAAATAAATAGTCATAAATCAACCATATAACAATGTATTTATCCGTATTTGAATCATAAGAATCACATTAAATAGAATTATTATCGGAAACCTGTATTCCAAGTAATGAAAAAAAATCGATATTTGATGTCTTTCAAGAATAATTTTGTCGGAAGCCATCAAGTTTATTACAATTGATCACATTACTGGCACCGCGGAAATGCACATCTTCTGTTGTTCCTTTAAAAACTTAAGTGCCCATGAAATTCTCGTAATAAAACCGCATAGGGCAGAAGGATACTGATTTAATGGAAACAATAATACAAATGACTTCACTTTCATGAACCGAAACGGACGATACATTTTTAGATGAATTGATTAATTAAAATACGGTTCTTTGGTTCAAAATGTGCGATGAAAGACACGCGAAGCATCAGCTTAGACGTACAAAGCCGTCGTACTGCTGTGCCACTCGTGGGCTCGACTGAGCTGGAATAACAGGAATTTCCATGGCACTAATTAAGTACGAGTTGAAAGACTCCGCAGTTTCAAGAACTTGTCCTATAAAGAACTCTTGGATTTGAAAGCAGGTGTCACCAGATTATATCTCTTTTAAACTGCCACTGAAAGATATAATTATTTTACGCATTCTATTATCAGTCCTTTCTTTTCCATTAACTGTGGACGTCTTCAGAACTGAAGTCCATATCAATCACACAAATTTTTGTGGTTGGTTTGATCGTGAATAATTCTAAAAAATGTTAATAACACTGGGTTTATTGGACAGTATTCAAATTTTAAGATATTTTAAGAGTATTTCCAAGGATTTTATTTATTTGTTTTTATCTTTAGTTATTTGGGAAACAAACAATGTCTTACGCATATGGACACAACAGAGTAGGAAGACACAAAACCTTGTGCTAACATCGCGAAACGATCCCATGTCGTGGATATGGTAAGCACATACACATATTTACTAGTTCTAAATGTAAAAGAAATGTTACTTCAGTTTCCAGAAACTTCATAATAACCAATTTCAAAACACTTATATAATAAAAGCTGACGATTATTTCACGTCGGTCTCGGGCCACTTTAACAGAATACTTCACTCAATTTTGCCTTTTCTTTTCCACTGTAACGGTTATTGTGGCACCGTAAATGCAATTTTCGCTAAGCTTTGTTCGTGTTAACGTAAAAATGAAATAAGCGCATTTATTTCAATGGCGTGGCACGTGGGCGCGAGCATTGTCTGCAGCGGTGAGCCAATGAATATGACTCACGTCGGCTGTTAACGCAAAAACTGTCACACAACTAGTTAACTAGTATCTATTACACCAGTTACTGTAAATTCAGTATCCAATTGGTTTACAAAGATTTTGCAGGATAAGGTTTATGTTTTATGAATTTATTTTTAACATAAACCACAGCAGTCCGTCTCTCTGGACCTGGAAAGTCACCAAACATATTTTTAAGCGGTTTTTACTGATAATTAGACTGATTCATAACGATAGAATCGTGTTTCCCGAACCTAAGGAACAATTGGTTAATTACTCTTCGTCATTATAACCCATTTTTGACCCATTACTGGTTTCGGATCTTCACTCACAAAGTAATGAGCAAAAGTAATGAGCACCTTTAGCAAAAGTGTACTTTTGAGAACGTTATGAAGACCTTTGGGATGTGCTAGTTTTCTCACGATATTTTCCTTCACCACAGAAAGCTATAATTAAATTGTAATAAACACATAATTTTAAAAATAAGAGGTGCAAGCCAGATATGGTCCATCAATATAAATCAGAAAGCCTTGCTTGCGCTGTATTTTGCCACATAATACCTACACACATACCTACATATCTGTGTCGTATTACTAACATGTAGGTAATATACTACATATTACCTACCTTAGTAGTAGGTAGGTATGTGTGTAGGTATTATGTGGCAAAATACAAAGCAAGCAAGGCTTTTCGGATTACATTGAAGGACCGCCTCTGGTGATAGCAGGATTTCAACTCGAGTTTCCAGTACGGGAGACCGAAGTTAAAACTGCTACTATTACTTGAAAAACTATAAAAGATTTTTTTAATATCAGCTGCCAAGCGACCAGGCCGGATGTGTGATGGTAAGAAGTCACAAAAGTATATATCTCTCGCTCTACCAAAAATAAAGCAGTAAAACTTAACAGGAAATACCTTCATGATGAATAGGATAAAGAATCAAAAATATATGCAATATTCAAACAGCAATTTACATTGATTTTAATGCCAAACATAATCCCTTTGTTATGATATTTACGTATCATTGTTGACCGGTAATCCGGCTTTACCTTCAGTAGTCCAGCATAAATCCGATTTTGTCGGATTTAATAATCAGATACTCTAAAACGAACAAGTTTTTCACTCAGTAAATGTACAATACAGAGCAGATTTTTAAATTAAAAATACATTAAAATTATTTAAATTAAAATATACGATCTCTATCTACAACTTTTTACTAGTCGTTTCCCTGGACTTAGGCCTCTCCTAAGGGTCACCATGATACCCGCTACCTTCTTGAGAACTGCAGTTTTCTTGGTTGAAAACCGTTCTATGCTCCTTTTATCAAATGATATTCGTTATTCAATAGATTCTACTTAAAAATTACTGGTCCTTCGTGCAATGTGACTTCTCCTTGTTATTTTGGCGGGATAATTCAACGTCTGACGATAGAAATCGTTAATAGCCTGCTGCGCTTATAATGGTTGACCAATTAGTTCATTCCCTATACATTTTTCACTTGAATAACCCAGTACAATAGTTTAGAAAAAACGGTTTGTTAAAAACTTATTTATGTCTCTTAACTTATAACTAGGTTTAAGGATCATTTCATAATTAATCGGTTTAGTCGACAGTTATAAGTTCTCCGTGCCCCAAACTCGCACAAACGGATTATACTGGCTCGAAGATATATAAATACTAAAGCGGTTTTAAATCCTTTACAAGTAATAAACGACAGTTAGATTAATCCATTGCTTGTTATCTTTGCAACATTAACAACGTTTAATGGAACACATATTTTTGTTAGTTTACTTTCCAAATTATTTCCTATTCCTAGTTTGTTTCCTAGCCATCACTCTGAGCGTTACTACCTACTGACCTAGAGATCCGAAGATTCTCTACCGGCTAATTTCTAAACTACAAATTTGATGTAAAGTAAATACACGATATTGTTGAAAAATTTTTCGACATCATTATCATCTGCGTCGTCTCTGAAGGAGTCAAATTTACTATTTTGATTGATGAAATGAAATCGTAAAACCGTTTGCGGCGGGAATACGGAGGTAAAATTGATTGTGACAATTACCATTAAATTTGTGACATGTATTCTAAATAAAGTCTTGATAGAATTAAACATAGATCTGGTAATTGAGGTATGGTACTCGTAAGTTCAGTTTTTCAAGGCAGTGCAGTACTAGTAGGTGCAAACAGTGACTGTCTTTTTATGTTATTAAGCAGGCAAACGAGCTGACTTGGTGATTCGTGATCACCACCGCCCCTAAACGTTCGTAACGCCAGATTTATACACTATCAGTGCGTTGCCGGCCAAGAAGGAAGTAATGACGCTGTTTTTATGTCAGAATTTTAGGAAAAAATTGTACGAATGCTGATAACGGAACTTTATTTCAAAGTTTGTAGCATGTACATACATAGCAGAAAGCTTCGGTAAACAATATCATTACGAGTTCTCTTTCCCAAAAACGACTTTAAATGGGAGTGTATTACGTACTGAATTGGCCGCATCATATATTTTTCGATTACTAGGTGGCATGTGTCTTTTCTTGTAGCTTAAGACACCTGGAAACTACACAGAAGTTGTAGGAATATAAGATATTCTTACGTCTTCTACAAGCCTTTTAAAAATGTTAAATAGTAAATAAGAATACTTTTATTAAATAATGTTGAAATAATACAGGTGTAATAAAAATACAGGTGTTACAAAAATTTCATACGTAGTTCTAAAATAAAGTAATGCCGAAACCCGGGATTGAACCGGGGACCTTTAGATCTTCAGTCTAACGCTCTCCCAACTGAGCTATTTCGGCTATACAAATTTTACTAAAATTATTTTAATCATGTTAAGGTGAATATAAATTGCTGAATATAATAATTATATCCTTTATTATCATCATATATGATATTCGATACAATTAATTTAGCGCTAGATTTATCGTATGTTTGCACCTGTAACATGCATAGCATTGACCCGATGGTTTATTCTGATGCTGCCATCTAGTGTTAAAATGTGTAACCATTTCGTAAACATAAGAGATAATCATACAAAATAGTTATTAAAACATCTACTAGATGACACTAGTATCGCAATTAAGTCCATTATTATTATTATTATTGGTTATTATATTATTATAGGTGTTGTACGTTTACATATATATACTTTGTAATTAAAATAAATTGATACAACAATAATACAACACAGTATCTAATTAATTTTATGTCCCCAAGTTTATTATTGTTTTAACATCCAAATGTAATATGACATTTAAACATCTACAGAATAAAACACAAGTTTATTTTAGTAACAAATAATAAAGTTTTTTTTTTAGATTTCCTACATCTCTGTAGTAATAGCAAGTAAATACATGTATTGTAACCTTAAATTACACCAGATAATGGCGCAAATTGAAGCGCACATTTATGATGTAGATACAGAATTTTTTTTAGCTGTTTGGTTGCTAATAGCCTCCTAATCAAGTGCGAAAAATGGTTTTAATGCTTTTCTAGTACTCGTAATATAATAGTATCGATGTTTCCAACATCAAAAGCTACCGCTTTCTTCCTCATCAGTTCAGTAAATGTTTGGTAGTATTTATAATATTACTCAGGTAATGTAAAATATTGATGTACATAAAAAATATTAACCAAGCCTTAAAAAATCATGCATCGGCCGGGAATCGAACCCGGGCCGCCCGCGTGGCAGGCGAGCATTCTACCACTGAACCACCGATGCTCACACTCAAATATTTTATTTTAGTGTCACGTATCAGCTAGAAAAATATTCAAAATTAATTAATTATATTTCAGTTATTTTCTTCAATAATTCTTCTTGTATAGATGTATATTATGTATATGTGCTTCGCGTACATTAAAGTACTCATGGGAAGTAAATTACAAAACTTGAGGGAAGAACGTATCGCAATAAGATTATTCATTTTGTACTCTTATACGAATTTTCTAATAAAGGTCCTTAAGGCTTATTGTACTAAAAATAGCAAAAAATTAAAAATTGGTTCAAATAATGATTCATTCGTGTTATTATCGTAGTTATGGAGAGCCAGCAATAATGCGGCTCTCCCGCTTTGTTTTCGGTTAGCAACGCGTCGGTGATTATCTGTAAGAATCACTTAAATATATTTTTTTATGTTGTAGTTCTTCTTGCAACCACAGTAACAAGAACATAATTTTTCAACTCGTACTGTCGAAAATTCCAAAAAAAAAAGATACGTTAGTCGCCTTCAAGTCTGTTTTAAAAATTCTGAGAATGTGTTTGCCTGCGCATATTATACATAATAGATAATATGTGCGTGAGTATGTCCGTCCCTTGAGTGTAGTTATATGATATGTATTTTTTACAAGGCTTACTGTAGAACACTATTTTAAAATATTTACGTATTTATTGAAATATATTTCAGGATTTCAAATGTTGTATTTTAATTTCGTATCAAAATAGACAATTAATAAAATTGATCTAACATAATTTTATAACGTGACAGGAATTTATAAGTGACCCCAAGAGATCTCATCTTTGAAGCTTCTATATAGGTTGAACAATTCGTATTTCGAGAAAAATAATATAAGGAGGTGTATGAAGTGTATGATGATGTACGATGAAGTAAGAAGAAGAAGGCTTTTCATGCATCTTTATCGGCATGTGGAATAAATCGTCAGAACTACTCGAAAATTAATTGCCATAGAAGAGTTTGGCACCAGTATATCTAAAAACGCCTCAGAATTATTTTTCCAAAAGCGAAACGAATTCTTTTAAAAAAGGCCGTTTATTTTATAAAATGATAAATATTTAGCGTAAATCGCAGTGCGATAGACAGGATTCATAGTGATATTGACTGTAACAACCAAGCGAGCTGAACTCGTTCGATGTGTTATAACTCAATAAAAATATGCAAATACCAACTTTTGCCATTGAATCGCGTATCATAAAGATTTATATCTCATATCACGAACCAAGCAATGCCATTATACGCTTTATGGTATTCTACCGTTATATTTTATTCGATTGTACACAGAAATCATCAGTAATAAGTTAATAGATACTCAGATCAGCTGCTCAAAAAAATCCAAACAATGGCGAGCTCCGGCGGCATTTTTAATATTTTTATCGTTAGATATTCGATGCCTCCTATTGTTATATCGACCTAACAGTCTGTATCTAAATATAGCTTCACCATCGAAATATAACAGGAGTGCGAATATTAAGCGCCCCTCAGACCATTAAGTTATACTATTTTGTTACAGAGGATCTTCAAAATCTTCAAAAGATCTTCTCTCTACAAAGAATTAAATTGAATTTGAAGGAGGAAATACATTTACTAAAAACATCGACATTTGTTTCTTTTGCAATGGGTTATATCGACGTCGTGTCCTGTCCAAAGTTAAGTGCTTTTAGCTTTGCCTGTCAGAATGAGGGAATTTTTCGATACTCAGGGAATTTAACAATGGCAGGTTTTAAACAATGTCAGGGCGATCTATCAATAATTTCACTGAAGCCAATCATAGAAAGAATTTGACTCTGTTTTAAACAATAGTTGTAATAACAATACTTTACGGTCTCGCATTTTACGAGTAAATCCTATCCCAATCCTTGTTCAATAAAATTGGCGCTCCTCGTTTCATTTATTTATTGCAACAAACAGGAGGGTTGAATGTTTCTTAAAATCGTATGTTGAATGTCTGGACATGGACAGTGCTGAACGGGTTTAGGTCCTATAACTCTAATTTAATATGAAATTTCAGACGATTTACACATTATGAATCTTGAACGTTTCGCTGGGTGACACCGAATATTATTAGAGGGGGCGTTTTTATACACTTCAATAGCTTTATATAAATGTACTAGATTGATACTACCACTAAAACTTAAGAAAAATGTGTTAAATTATCTTAGTGGAAGGTTTTTAAATAATGCTGAATTGTGAGAAAACCCAGCATTTTTATTATATTGGTAAGTATGTTTTTGATGTGGAAACTATAATTTTTGATCTTATGTACATACACTCTGGTGATTATTTTTATTCTGTTACTTAACTAAAGTTTTTTGAATAATTAAAGATAATAACATTTTGCGTGGTTTCTGTTTAGCATCCTATTTCACGGTTGATGTTAATTTGTAAGATGCTTTCAGTTTTATTTGCGTAAATAATTATCATATCTGAGGAGATCCAGCTAAACATAATTTAATTACGAAACATCAACTGTACACTTTGTTTTGTTAAAGTATATTTCCATAGCGTGAGTTCACGATAATGTTCTGAACGGTGACCTCTTCCAGTCTCTCATCACTCTTGTATAGATTAAATGAATAAAATTATGTTTTAATATTTGGAATTCGTAAACCTTTCAAGATGATAATATTCTATTGAAGATGGTATATGACGTGATTAGCCTAAAAGTTATACCGATAATTTACAGCAAAGCTATATCAACATGGTATTTGTGACTCTGTAAAAATGATTCCTTTTTTATTACATTTCCCTCGCGTGATATTATTTTTCTTTCCTTTCTGTTTAGTTTTTCAATTTTTGAAATATTTAGACCTTAGTTACATATTGGAGCTATGTAATAATTGTTACATATTTATTATATTATGTAGTAATAATAATAATATTAATAAATATTCCATTATTCCTGTATTGCGGGTGGCATGGTTATAAAGCAAAATTGACAACACAAACACACAAGCAAGGCCGGATTTTCCAATAGACCTCCAGATCAAGAGGGGTCTACATTAAAATTGTCGTTTGTATATACTAGATTGCACCAAAGTATAGTTCATACGTTCATTGATTGCTATAGAAAATATTGACGTGCCCAATAAAAAAAATAAAACCTATTGATATCCCGACGATTGAATGGTACTCATAAGTTTTTTCTTATGTTAATAGCCGACAAACGCGCAGACGAACCACCTGGTGGTAAGTGGTCACCGTCGCCCATGGACAACAGCAAGACCAAAGGTATCACTGATGCGTTGTCGGCCAGGAAATAAGAAGAACGTTAGAAAGAAGGCACTGGCTTTCAAGCCCCAGCCGGAACACGACGAGTCGTTTGGTGGCTGACACAAGCAGGAGGGTGGTAGCTAACCAGGCAGGCTTCACGGAAAGATAATAATACCAATAATAATATTAATGACTTAATAATATTACTGATAATATAATCCATACGTGAAGCCCTACCACCAAGCAGGCTGGCTTCTGTCGCCTCTTACGACACCTTGTTCTACCAGCATGGGATTGGGGGGAGTATTCTAAGCCGCTTCAATACGGCTATAAGTCGAGTAGTCTAACCTATTTCCATCTAAGCTTCTATCTAAAATAATTTTTCAAACAGATGCCGTGTATCCGGAGATTATTCTCTTCATGCACGTAAACTCAGTAAATTCGCACGCTTTCTTTATATATTCATTTAGTATGATTTAATCATACTTACCTTGACTTGAGTACAGCGTCACCTATCCGATTCTATCATAATCGTATAAATGTGTGTAACTCGATGAATATATTTTATGAGTATTTCAATCGTTCATGTTGATAAGTAGTTACACCAGTAGCAACCGACGGACAAACTATTTATATATACAAACATACATACATACTACATGATATATTTACCCAATTCTAAAATTTACTACAACAACTATTTATCGTATATTGACACTGAATCGTTGATAAAACATAACAGATAATAGTAAATAACTATTACTAGTTATTATTAGATATTTCTGAAAAACAAATAAATCTTACATGTAGTTGGTACGTAATTCGTAATCGGTTGGTTGGTGGAAATCAACTATGAAATTAAATTAAAATTTACCACACGAGCAAGTAATAGTTTGTATTAGTTACTGACTAATGACTTGATCGTGCCTGTATAGTCAGTGTAGTTTTTCAAAACATCGTCACGGTCGCAAGTGGGTAATGGCGTCGTTAAGTTGTAATGCAAAAAATGAGAAATAAATAATAGCAACTTGAAGTTACAGTTCACTGATCGCCGCAATTGTCCTGCGCTTACGCAAGAGCTCAGTTTCACATGATAGTGATTATTTTTCTTTTGTTTATTTTAAACGGTTAGCAATGAATGTGACGGGCTGCTTTGACTTCTTTAGATATATATTTTTGAATATGGTTTAGGTAGTACTGTAGTATAAAATAGCATAAGATAGATAGTTAGCTAGTATAAGAACCGCTGATACGTTGACAATAATTTGAGCCTTTAACTTAAGTTATTTGTTCCTAAGTACAAATGGCTTCAATTTTCTGGCCATTGCAGGGTTCTCTCCTCGTTATTGGGGAGCCCTAGACTAGAGTATACTAATACTCTACTGCTGATTAGTAAAAGCGTCATGGCCAACCCTAATCTCAGCAGTGCTTATGCCACACGAAAGACCTAAGCAGGGCGGGATTTAAATTAAGCCTTACGGCAATAAAAGAGTGGAGACCCCCTGGCTCCCAGTAATCCAAATAAAATTCACAATTTTTTTCAATAAATATTTTATTGTGAAACCAAGTAAATTCTTGTAACAAACAAAAAAAAATATCAAAAGGAAAGTTGTCTGCTAGTATTTACTCGTTGGAAATTAGATTTTTTTTGAAGTCTCTATTGTCGAGGACCCTATTTCATGGAGACCCCGGGGCTCTAGCCTAAACTCGGCCCTGGACCGACACGGCTTAAAGACTATTATACGATTACTACCAGAAATGTTGACTTAACGTGCCCTTCGAAGCATGTAAGCGTTGAATAATTTTTACCACAGCGGTTACTTACCCCACAGCTACAAATCGCGCCCGAAATGAACACAAGACAATAGGCTATGAGCAAAAGGGTATTTTAATTGAGCGGCAGATTTGATATAAAATAGTAGGTATTGTTAGATCAAAGATAGAAGATGAATAGTAACGTACCTTATTTATAAACGATGTTTAGTGGATACGTTTATGTAATGACGCGTTAATGAAGAACAACAGCAATTTTCGTATTTCATAAGACAGCGATAACAACAACACGATGAAACACGGAGAGTACCGAGAACCATTATAAACGTGTTTAGTTCTTGTATTTAATCAATCACATTTTCTAACAACATTATCTGACGTTCTATATCGTAATACTCACAGATGAACGGTCAATGTCAATAGGTTAATGCGACAAGGTCGCGTCGCACCCAAATCCACATTGTCCCGACAACGAATAGTTGTGTTGTCACTGACAGTTGCCTTTTGTTGTTGTCTGTGTTGTCAGAGCCCACTTTAAAAGTATAGGATAAAGTAATGTTTCTTAACAAACCTTCAATATGTTTATTACACACTACATATCATGTTGAATTATATATAAGTAGATTGTGGGATTACTTCAAAATAATCCTTATTGTTTCCGCTAATTTTGTCTAAATCGGGTAAGTCCGATTTAAAGATTTAACGAAGAAATTAAGACAATAATATTGCTGATATCAGTGAAAAAAATTGGTTTCATGCAAACATCCTTGACACTCACAAGAAATTATATATATATTATATATATTATCTCTATCGATCATATTTATTGTATAACTTATTTACGAGCCATTTACTTGTTATCGGTACGCTCATACCCGTGGACCTAATTGAACGTTATCATTACTAGCATAATCATGACATATTTTCCATTCTGGGGTAATGCCGTCACGCCTTACCTAGAAAGTGAAATAATTGATAACCGACCGGTTTTTATTGTTTCCTTGTAACTCAAGGATAGTTAGTTTGTTGTGTTTGCTCCTATTTGGTCGGTTTATGCCGGTGCGTTCCGATCTGTGAGTTCTGTGACAACGGATTTTTACATTACACCAGCCAGTCCGCCGACTTGTGTCGGATGGTGAGCGCGTTATTCGTAATTTAGATTTCGCACCTATCGATGAACGCGATCGTTAAACGTTAAATGAAATTTTATGAATTGAATGAGTTACACTAAACGAGAAAATGAAATAGGTAAATTCACCTAATGTGCCTAAAATATCTTTTCATTCCCCAAATTAAGATTGTCACTTTTAGTTGATTCGAAGAAATTTTGGCGCGAATATTTGGAGCTATACAAAGTAAGTAGTCTTGTTTCCTTTCCTATTTTTATTTTTTCCTTGACTATTGTTAAACATGTCATGCAAGGTAAGGGTTTTATAAATATTTAAATTAATCTTTCACACTAAAATTCGGTTTATGAATATTATTACTTTCAGGTTACCCGATTTTCAGTGAGTATTTATTGCTAGGTAGTAATTTTTTTTTAATGCCAAAAAGTAGAATATGTTCAAAAGCAATTAAAATACTTTTCATCTGTCTATTTTTAGTTGCCTAATTAAGTCTATAGTCAGGTAAATGACTAAAATTTAATAATCATAATTATGTTTATAGTTCAGAACTAATCATGCAATTTCTAAAACGGTCGATTAATTTTAGTGCATAGAAGACGTTATATAATAAAATAACAATTTATTTGATTATCGTTATATTTATAAAACTATCTCAATCAAGGCCGGGCGAGTACGTTAAGTTAATATGAATTAATCATAAACAATAATAATTTGCAAATGTATTTACAAACAACAACTTATTATTTAACAGTTTATTGTTATTTCACCTAGTAGTAATTGAAATGTCGAATGATTGTAGGTTACATATTTATGACTTGTAGATATGGATAAAAATATCATATTTAAATTTAATTGAACTTAGCTGTGAGGAGAAAAAACGAAAAGTGGATAAAGTAAGAACTACCACATACAATTTAACATGTTTAAAAATCTTTATACTGGAACAAATAAAATTATATTACCTTAACAGTAGGTCGACTAAGGGTTTAGATAGCCCATGGCCAAACAAAAACTTACCATGTTGCCAAAATACGATGCTAGTCTAGGGATACAAAGCCGTCAGAGTGAACAGAAGAAAAAACGACAAAAGGTGCCCTCGATCAACTTCAAAGTTCAGACGTATCAGCGCATGCTTAAGAAATGGCATTATAAAGAAAAGAATGTGTTGATGGAATGCAAAAAAATAATGCCATACACATCAGGATATGCTGCGTAGGATGGCTATGTCGCTGTCCTATGTCGGCTCAAGTTGAGCCACATCCTATTGCCTCATTCATTTAGTTTTGTTTTCCTTTTATTTTATTTTATTAAATTGTTATTATAATCTTTGAGTGTGGCAATAAAGAATTATATTATTATTATTATTATCGGGTTATAACACATTGTGAATACAATAATGCTAACTTAAAGAATCTTCATAAAAGCAGACGCAGTCAGAATTTGAGTGGATACCAGGTTATCTAGTAACAAAATTATCATGGAACTTTAATGCTTTGGAGAGTTAGCCTTGGTCATGTATTATCGTTAGATACCAATTGTCAAATCATTATAGAAGACTTTTGGAAGGTTAAAAACTTCCGACATTCGTCTTGGTCATTAAACACATAACGTGAATGATGTGATGAGAATGCTCTAGACCTCGATTACAAGACCCGTACATTAAAGTGGACTGCCAAAAATTTGAAGCTAAACATATTTATTCTAGTACAAATAAACTTCACTAACATATCTTCTTTAATAAGATAAGTGTTATAAATCTTTTTTTATAATGCCCTTTAGCATACAAGGCTACATTATCACTTACCTTAATGTCAGATTCTATTAAAAAACGTTCTTGTACATAATATATATTTGTATATATTATATAATAATATATATTATTATTTACTTAAATATCTAGGTAGTATCATTTTTGTGCTATTGAGCCTATTGGTAGAAATTTCTGATAAATATTTTGTTTCCAGTAATTTTATTTGTGTAGAAAATAAAAAAAAATATATAGTAAGATTACACCTAATACAAAGTATAACATAAAAAAGGTTGTAAAAAGATAAGTTAATTGCCATATATATTTTTTCAATAACCATATATGACGACACTGGTAAAATTCATTCTAAACGGGTTTGTAGGAGTTGTAGCTAATGTATCTAAGCCAGAAATGTAATCTTAGTACACTCAGGTACCGTATAAAATTAAACTGGAGGCGCAGAGCCCAGCAACCTCCAACTCGCTATAGCCTCTACCGTTATTTAGCAGAGTGCATTTCGAACCTTTACACCCTGAAAATTATATTACCACCTTAGTATTATTAATTTATTTGTATTTTTTTCTCTTGAATTACGTATTAATTTATTAAAAATTACAAAAAATAACCTGTTATCAATCTACAGTAAAATAGTTTTATAGCATATTATTCGATTCCTTATAACATTTAAATTTCCACTATATCATAGATATAAAAAAAAAATTATGTCGTGCTTTATCCTTTTGTAATATACATATAAGATATATAAAGTTAAAAACTGTAGATTTACCGTTGCTAATATTGAATGCGCAAAGTACGAAGAGGAGCGTACAGTTCGCTGTCGTTGTGATCAATCACGCGGATTCAAAACGACGGCTCAAGAAATATTTCGATCGGTTTAATTGCTCCGACAATTGAGTTATACTATATACACTAACTCTTAAATACTCCAATAATTCTCGTACCAGATCAAACTACTATATACTGATAACCAAAAAGTTAAGTGTGCATTACATTAAAGTAATTAAAAAAGTACCTTAGACAAAGATTCATTATAACTTGACTTAGAGATCGTACCACAATAACTGTCTGTGTGTGTTCTTAAATTACTTGTATACTTAATGTAAGACTAAAGGAAATAAAACTAAAGGATGTATTGATTTTTAGTATTAGAATTTTAAACTTTTTCGTTGGACGACATGAACTTTTCCCAGTCTTAATAGATACTCATAATAGGTATTTTTCGTCAACGTATAATAATCTTTTGTGCAATTATTTAAAGACACTGTCGAACGACGATTGGTCATTTCATGAAACGTGAGTATTTCATTAACAGTCGATATTTTCATGATATTACAAATTTTTGGCTTTTCGGAAACAAGAATATAATGTCCTACATCATAGAAAGGCTGAAAGTGTTCCTGTGCGTTAAGCAAGGGTCGGTCGAGACAAGCATTTGGGTTACAGATAAATGTTTGTGCTAAGATATTGGCTGTTTGTGTTACGAACTTAATGCGGGGTATAAGTCTCATCGGTTAAAAAAACAATAAACAGAATTAACTACATATTAACGATAAGTGTTTATAATGTTCAAAAATAAGTTCGATTTTAGTGTAGTTGTAATCAATCGTAATGCCTTTTAAAATAAATTACAAACATGTTAGTACTTAACGATCTCGCGTGAACAATTGACTAACAATATGTACGTATAATATACAACACAATGCACTCATGATTACACCTGAGCGCCCTAATTATTTATCCATGATTATTGGCTTGTAATTTTCTATCACGATTTCTATTACAATCCCGCTGGTAATCAACAAGATTCATGATTTAGAAACAACCTACTAATTTACTACATGGAATTGTGTATGTAGTACACTGGGAGTTATATAGAAAATCTTTATTATATCCTTGGTGTACTTTACAGAATGTATTTGTATGAAAGAAAAGATATTTCAAAGCTTTGATAGAGTCCAAAGTTAGTCATTTTGTAAACTGTTTTAATGTAATAAATTCATTTTTCATAACATTAAATAAAACTCTTTATTCATAAAAACTGTTGCACCTATTGTGATATACTTATATAAAATTATATTATCTATTTTATTATCAAAATCCTATAACAATTTCTAAAAACGTAATTCCTCATTGACGTAAAGGAAATGGCGAAGCGAAGGAAACTTCGTCGGACATCTTTTAAAATAAATAAAATAAAACTAGAAACAGATTTACAATTTAGACGCATAACAAGCCGACAGAACTATAAAAAGATTCGAGAAGTCGTCGCGATGCACAGTTGTTATCTACTCCGTCCTTAATTTTATATGTAATATTGTTATCTTACCTGATTGTTCATTTCACCTTATATTTAAATTTTGGATTCGCGTATCAAATGGCAATTTGTTATAAAAGAACATAACTTGGAATTTAAATGGACACTTTTAGAAACGTGTAACTTGCTATACGAGTTTATTTTTGGTATTTGTATTAAAATTATATATAAATATTACTTTTCGTAATAAATTTCAATGTTGTTTCACATTTCCAAGTCGACAAAAATAATGTTGTATAATGGATGGACTATAATTAACATAATTAATTCACAAATAATTTTGCATTTTTTGGGTGTGTTCTACAGTTGGTATGACTAATCACTAAAATGCGGTATTCCACTAATAAAAGATAGTACACATTGGCACACCAGCTATAGCAAAATAATATATTGTATTATTGATTGTAATATAGCATTATTCTTGTTATATAGCAGTATACAAATATATATAAAGTATATAATAGTATAGTATATGGTTGTTGATACGTTGGTCTCTCGTACAAGAGACAAGAGTTTAAATCCTCATTTTTCAACACTGTCATTTTTCAAATTTTGTGCGTTTTAGTACAGTTTATGTACTACCAAAGTACAAATTATTATCACATGTTTCTGTAAAGAAAAATCTCGTGAGGAAACATACACACCTGAAAGATAACCATAATGTTCTCAAAATGTCTTACCCGCACTTGGCCAGCGTGGCAGACTATGGCCTTAACCCCTCTCATTGTGAGCCGAGACTCGAGCCCAGCTGTGGGACAATATGCGTTGTAATTACGATAATTCGTTGTAATAATAAATAAAACAATTTAACCTTATGCCTTTAGGAAGATAATTTTATTGCAAACATGCGTCAACTTAAAACTTAATATTTTTAAAGTAATAAAAATAAACACATGATCAAATCCTAATGTCATCATTGATCACCACCATGATCACCAATAAAATTAACATTGAAAAAGCTGGTTAAATAACATGACCTTATGAGGTGATTCTTGGTGGCGTATACTTAAAGTTTATTGTCGTGATAAAAAATAAGGCAATTTATAATCAAATACTTTACAGAGCCCAACGACACTTAATGAGAAAGGATCTGGCCTGTTTATATTATTGTATATTATTGAGTAAGATACATCATAAACAGGAGATGTTGGCATGGACTCAAGATGGAGTCCATATACACCAAACGTTTGAGATGTTCGACTTGTCAATTTCCAACATAGTTTCCACAAGGTCAACATTCAATATCATTGCAGCATGTTTGCACAGTTTAGGACACTTAAATATCATAAACATTTATTAACAAGATATAAAGTACAAACAGAATTGAAATGATTTAAATTAAAAAAAATTACCTTATTTGCTTCATAAATATGTATTTTACACACAAAGGATGCGTTATTTTAATAGCATATCTTCAATCGAAGGTCCTGTGTCGTGAACTTGTTCGACAGCTTATGTTATGTCATTGTTACTCGTATAATGGATACTTTTAAATGAAAAATGTAAAAACATTCCTTAGGAGGAAGAAGATTTAAAAAATACCACAAACTGGTTATATTTATTATTTACTCGTATATACATTACGTTACGTTCGTATGTAAGTTACATTCTTAGATATGTAATAAAATAATTATGAATAATAATATTTTAAACGTCGATGTACTTATAGTATTAGTTTAAATGTTACCTTAATTTTTATATGGTAATATCCGTCAAACAAGCAACCGATCACGTCACGGTAGATGAGCATGGCGTCCATAACTTAGAGCATTACCGATACATATCCGACCGAGACAGGAGGAGACAACACTTATGTCTGTCCAATACTGTAAGCGAGTCACGTTAAAACATTTTGCGATTGATTCTACAAGGAAGGTGATCTAATCAAGCAGGTAAAGAACCTCATCATAACGCAATGTTATTCACAAAGCAGGGTGGCTCAGAGTCCAGTCTGAAGTAAAGACCTGGCGCCATAGCTTCCTCCAATAATCAACAGGGTATACCGCGAACAGGCGAGATTGGTTTAGACAAAAGGATGTAAGGAGCCCCCTACAGACCGTATTTTCATAAAATCATTTTTGCTTCTTTTTATTAGTAGAAACCTATAAAGAGCGATTTGTAATATTATACCGATTCCTATTCAATAAAAGTATATAATACTGATGACGACCGTAAAATGTGAAATGGTTGAATATATCAATGTTAATAATCTTTTACATATTATTTTTCTTACAAATTCAAGGCATAATAAATCACACTCACACATGTACGATCAAGAAATAACGCCAAAGAGCAATATATGTAGGTATCTGATATATAAATTCCTCCTATGGCTGGATACAAACTTAACACCTTGTTAAGTTATCCTTTTATATATCGGTGTAATTTAATTAATTTTGTCATTAAAGAGGGTGAGGACTACACGCGGGATCCCCAAGAAAATAAAATTTGACGTATTTAACATTGTTTTGCTAGTACCCCAACTTTAGTATAAATTCTCAGCTGTCTTGTTTATGCGAACGAAACGGAACAAACAAAATTCGAAGAAATTTATAATCTTGATAGTGACAGTACAGATCAGTGATCCCACTACATATCCCACTAGCAGATATGTTTATTAGTCAGTTCAGTCTGGGCTTCCCTGTCCGCGCTTAGTATGCCCGACGGAGCTCATAAACACAGGGGACATGCATATCGCCATAAACCACTGACAACAGCTTCTAGACACGAATACTAAGTAAAAATATAATACTGGCACAGCTATTGTAGATATATGGATATGCGATCACGTATGTTACATGATCTGTTTATAAACAGTATTAGAGAGACGTGAGATGGGAGGCTGCGCGGAATGGTTCTCATCATAAATCATAAGCGAAATCATGCCGTAGTACATATATGTCAACCGCAGCAGCAGCGGGATGTGACATATTTATTTTATTTTGAATTTATTAAGTTATCATTTTTTCCGTTAGGGCATAGCTATAGCTGTCCGTGTAGTAGTTGTAACTGAAAAATAGCGGTTATGCTCAAGGTCCTGTTAGCTCAAATTCAAATTCTAAACGTCTTTGATTTTTCGTTATTTAGCCTTGAAAGATAAGATACGCGACATGAGAGCGGGCCTTCGACCTTCAACGTTTAAGCATTGCTATACAGTGAGGAAATATTGCCAGTATCTCCAGAGTATCTTATATATATTCACTTGATAACAAGAGGTATTATATAACATAATTCGGGTCCTACAGTGTTTCTACACGTACTAAAACTTTTTACGCTTTACTACACTTATTATGTACATTAATTATAACTCAACTTAACGTAATATTTAATCTACTTAAATATTTAATTAATACGACATGAATTCATGATAATGAACAACCTTAATAACAATCTAAATATTAATTAAAGGAATAAAAAAATATACTATTTTAAAATTATAAATTAAAATTAAATTAAATTAAAGATTATACCATATAATATTTTTTGGTGTTGGTTAAAAAACTTTAGGTCAAAATCGCCCTCCGTGGCCCGTGGGTCGGCCGATAATAACTCAATGCAATAAATTCTAGTTCTAAAATGGTACTATCGTTAGAAGCTCCCATTCCTACAGATTGTGTCAATTGCAGTCGATTGACCGTATTGAACGCAGACGCGGAATAAAGCAATAAATTTGAATGGGAGATATCTAATAACAAATTTCATGACGTCATTCATAATTCGAAGGGCAAGTTTCCAAATCTGACAGGCAGCTTATCGTCAAATGTCAGTCTCTTAACCAGATATGAAGTTAACTTGCTATACTTTTTAGCTATAACATCTCTACTTATTCACATGTCGGTAGCTTGGTGAAGAATGCTCTACGTCCCTCTATTAACGAGATGAATCCCTTAGTTAACCATGGACCGCTAATAGATTAAAATTAATATCGTAACACGACATCCATGAAAATATTACGACAAATACAAAATGTAAACGACATACATCTTATATTTTGTAAAAATTATTTTATGACACTGTGAAACATTAACTTGATTGGTTTGACCTAAATAAAAGAGTGCTGTACGTACATTGTGAGATGCTTGTCGCAAACCGCGATCCGAGTCTGATAAGGCAAGCCATGTTGCGTGCGCAGAGCAACTCCCGCAAGGGCTTTTCCTCGAATGGCTCACTTATTCAAATTTTTGAATTTTATTAGGTAATATTGAATTTATTTGGTGGTAAAAATAAGGAAGACATTCAAACGAAGGCCACGATTATACACAAAGAAGTAATTTGGGTACTAATAAACATAAAATAAAAACCTTTCATGATCGCATCTAAATTTTATTTTATCAACCTTTTGTAATAACATTAAAAAGCGCCTTCAGGGAACTGCTATATTTGATCTTACAATGAAGGTACACATCACCATAACGATACTGTTATACTTAATTTCTTGATCTGCTTTTCCGCCTCACGGTAACGCCTCATCTGAGGGTAAATACCAGAGCATGTCTCCCCGAAATTGAAAACACAGAAAATGTACTCTATCTCACTGCGTTACCTCAGTGATAAATTATTAAAAAAAAAAAAAGTATTATTGTTGTTAAAATGGTATTAACACAACAGAAATGTGTAAACCAGTAACGTGTACTCCTGTTATGAAATAGCCAAAGTAGGTCAATGACTGAACTCCTTAGTCCTAAACACTGCACGTAATTATTGAAAATTATAAAGCCCTTTTGTGTTAATAAGGTAGTGCTTAATTGCTTCTACGTGCTTTACATCTAAAGTAAAACTAAAGAGGTACATTTATCCGTATAAAGTAATTTATGAAAATTCCGTTAAATATTGGTGTTGGTTTTACAAAAATTGTTCATTGGTAAAATTTTTATTTCAAAGTTTTTCTGTATGTTGCTAAAACAAAATAAAAGCACGACGAAAAAAGGAAGAAATTATTCTAGTGATCTTATAATCGTACTGTATCTGGTACATCCAATCAATTTTGATTACTTACATAAATCCAAAACTATTATAAGTATTTGTTTTACTTATTACTGTAACTTATAATCAATAAACTAAAAAAAAAACATGTTGCAAATTATCTTTTATATTAACTAGTGCGGTGGACCTTGCTCCGTAATATAAATATTTTAATAAATACCATTAATAAATAAAAAATTGTTTATACTTTGACTACAATGACAATTTATCTACCGTAATTTCGCGAAATCCGAAATTTTGGACAAAACAACAATATCGTCAGAGTATGACTTTATTCAGCCAGGTTGCTTATAAGTTATATCAAAGTATCAATAGATGTGACAGCTGTCTGTGCTAATAGTAATTTTCTAATTGTCTGAATGCGATTAACTCAAAAACTACTATAGGTGTACACACACACGTTTTTCATAAATAGATAGACTTATTTACGAAAAAGATTAAGTTGTATTGTGGTGTGTTCGATGTGTCGAACGACGAAAATTTAGGGTGCGATTACTTTGCGAATGTTAAAATAAAGTTTCCCGGAGCGAAGCCTAGGCGGGTATCTAGTTATATATATTACAAAGATATTATATTATGATCACAAAGTATTATCTGTAACGATAGCGGCGATACGCTAATATAGCCACAAGCGAGTGTTTAACGACAGATGGCACGATAACTTCGCTAAATGGATGCTTGCACAGTAAGTAGAGTCGCATGCAAAAGTGTCTTTAGTGAATCTAAAACCGGCGGAGAATGCAAGAACAGAGTGAAAAACTAATATACCTATTAGATAATGGAATTATAATACTTTCTGGTAGGAAATAAAATGAACCATTCAGTAAAACATATTCAGTTCTTAAAAAACCTTGTAAGTGTTATAAATTGTCTTTAAAGATATCTGAATTCTATCAAGCTGCACTTGTAGATTTTAGCTACTTTACTTTCCAAGAATAGCCAGACTCTCGGTGCTTTATAGCCTTAGTTCCCAATGTGGTCTAGGTAGACCCCGAGAGGTCCACGGGAGACTCGACGGGGGTTTACGTTGGGGGTTACAAAAATGAGGGTTCACAAATTGCAAGCGGGGATCCACGAAACTTTATCTGCTTTCGATAGTGAAGAACTAAAACGTTGGCTTGACTTCACTTATAATTCATCCCTCCCATTAAAAATATGACTATTTTGTGATTGTCATTGTAGAAGTTACGTTACGTTATTAATGTTTAATTAAATTACGACTGTTATCATAGTACATCGTACAGTTGTACAATAATAATTAATAGTATATTAATTACATATTTGAATAAATACAACACAAAAAATATACTATTCTTCTTTTTATTTTTATCACTCCGAACGGGGAGTTTTCTAAATGAAATAAGTGAGAATTGATTGGTTCCTTGTGCTGTGAGTAGTTGTTAAATAAATAAAGTTGGATGGAATCACCTTTATGATTGGCCAAATTTACTTTTTTGACATGCACTCACAGCACAATCCATTAATAAATTAACTAATCAATTCTCAATTTTTTTTTCGAAAATTATTAATCCGTGGTTGGAACTCGGTCGCAACGCAAATTTCCATAGTTAGATCTAATCTTCACATTTTTTGTCGAGTTTTGGGAATATGGTAGAAATGTGGCTTCAAGGGGTTCACCGGAACCAGTTAAATTTTGCAATACGAAAAAAGTCTAAGAACCTCTGCTCTATAGGATACATTTTGGAGAATGTGCCCAAGAATTACCAACCCTTTCCACTATGAACGACTCGACGCACGTCGACTATCTATTCTTTTGTCATAAACATCCCTCAGGTACGGACGACGCGCTTTGCTTTGTCATTTATTATGCGTAGTCTACTCGCGTCGGTGTTTCCTTCATATGTTTTCATTACAGTGTGGATACCTTTAAGTCAATAGTGAATAGATTTTTCTAAATTAATGCGCGTTACTATCTAAGGCTACGTCGATACTTATTATGAGGTGGGAGTGTAATCAAGCACATATAAAAAACCAAAAAAATACCTACGGTTTAAATACACAAACGTCACAAAAACAGCCTCGCAATAATGCAATATCATTCAAATACACAAACGTCTCAAAAACAACATTTCTATTAGCATAAAGTCAGTTTGAATACATATAAATTATCAAAACTACTTCGCAACAATGCAATGTAAAACCAAATGTACAAACATTACAAGAAAAACATTACATCAGCTTTAAGTCAATTTAAATAGACAAACAAGCATTGCGTCTGTGCAATGTGACTTCAAATACAAATTTGCACTACATTTATAGATTTACACCCAAAAGTAATGTTTAACTTTAGGATTGAATGAAATCATTTCTAAGCAATTTGAAACCATGGTACGTACAATAATTAACATTTATGTGAGTAAGCGCACATCAAAAGAGATGCACGATAACACATTCCCGAGGGCACAATGCATCCACTGAGTAGGATGCACTGGATGCAACGTAATGAGGAATTTTAATGCGCTTTATATAATACCGCTATAAATTGGTACACGTGGATTGTGATTCGAGGCATAAGCTTCAATTCTTACTACACTACAATTTTTTATTTACTGTATACCCATCGGTTTACAATTTAACAAAGTTTATATTTTATTTCTGTTAACCATGAATCTCTAAGTAAATATTACGGCTAGTTACTTGAAAAGGCTTTACCAATGCAATTTGCAATAATAACTTTTAATTTCTTCTATATTATATTATTCAGTTACTTTACATACATATTAGCTTTAAATGAAGCATACTATGATTGAATGCACTAAAATAAAACTATTTGCCAGAAGACATGAACCAAGTGAAGTATATAAGTTATTCTACTTGATAATGGATTATTTAAACATACCATAGACTTCACGTATTAGTTTTATTGCTTCCGTTTAGTTTAAGTGGGTTCTCCAAAAACTACAGAAGCAAGCCATTTCGTAAATAATGAGTAGGTACTTACAATAGGATTACAAATATATTATATACTAGCAAACTGCCCTCGCTTCGCTTCAGGAAAACTACGCCTTACATCGTTTTAAATTAATTTATAATTTTTTTATTTATGGACGGATTGCAATGAAACATACTTTAAGTATTAAGTGACGCTTACTGCAATACATTAGTGAAAACTAAGAACGAAATCGGTTGAGCCGTTTCTGAGATTTGCGGGAACAAACGCACAGACAAACAGACAAAAATTTTAACAACTATTTTTTTGAATTCTATTGCGTTAATAAAGCCCCGTGATAATGTTTTTTCTCATATATCATTCATGTACAGAAAGCGATCAGTTAGAATTTTGTTATTAGTATAGATTAATGTGCTCATATAATTTTATGTACTTTTGGTGCAATTTTTTTGATGCGTTGTGGTCTCAGCAAAAAAAGTGTACGTGTAAATGTCGTGATGATGTGTTTGAAATTGATGTTCCATATAAATGTAGCAAGAAACACTTATAATTAATTCTTTTGTTCCAGACACATATCTGTGATTGATTAAAAGAGTTTATTTGAATGAATACATAAAAAAGATTAATAAAAAATATCTGAACATTAAAACTGATGCCAAATTGTCACTTCCGCGTTCAAACTTTTTATTAATACTATACAACAATACTATATAACAAATTTGTTTCCTTTCATACCACAACACATATAATCAGAAACTCTAAGGCCATCCCAAGAGAGTGGATCACTCCAGGATTATTAAAATGCATTCGTAAGCGTGACTAAACACACACACTGTACACTATTCATCAAACAAATTTAAAACATATGATGAACTTCAATTACAGGGTATATGAAAGACGAGTACAATCGCAATAAATTACGAGATAGTAAGGGAAACAATAAGATGTTATGGAGTAATGTTAAAAATGTATGAAATAAAAGTACTTCAAAATCTAGCAATCTACAGTTATTTAAATCTAAGCCTAACCCAAAAACTAAATACGGTTAACCATTATCTTACAAACCTAGGGCGTAACCTGGCCAATTCTACTCTTCAAAAGTTAAACAAAACTGAACACTACCTTGCATATGAAATTAACCCCTGTGAATGCACCCGTTAAATCTTTTTTCCTTAGACCAGCTGACGGTTGTGAAATTTCCGATATATTTAATGGACTGAAATTAAAATCTGCGCTTTGTGTGTGGTCAATCAATTGTTTGAGGTAATAATTTTTGTCGGTGTCAACACATGTTAAATTTTGATGTGTTACGACTAAATCGGCAAAGGTTACGTCATGGCTCGTTCCGAGGACATTGTCCTATTGATCGTTTATTTAAAATTATTGATACGTATTAGTTTCTCATCTGCACATAATTGGTTTATCTTTTTACACTCGGTCTTTGAACCCATTTAAATAAATAATAATATAAGTTCAAAGGACTTACTGATTCCACATTTCTAACCTTTAGTAATGGTAAATAACATTTTTCTTAAACAATTATTTTCATGTTTGTGAGCGCAATTTGGCTATAATTATTTGATGTAACTAAGTATTTTTAACTTATTCCAAATTACATTTATCAATGTTTTAACATAATTTACTTTACATACTTTTGGGAACATTACGGAGTACTTTGAAGTATTCAGGTTTCCTCGTGTTTTGTTTCAGTGAAATAAGTGATATTTTTTTATAATACATGATTATATATTTATATTGATATAAATTGTCAATATTTAATTTTATTATAATTTTTTTATTTTCTCTATTTTTATACATCATTTCAATGTTAGAGGTTACTGATACTCGATTCTCATGAGCGAGTCGCCGATTTTCAGACCAGTAGGTTACTACTTACGTAGATATTAACGTTCACCAATTATAATTTTATAAATAAATATTCTTATTAACACAGCTTGTCACGTTCCTAATTAACATATTCAAAATTACATTTGGCAATCTTTAGAAGTCTACTGTTGGACTAAAGATGTCGCTTCCTACATTTGTCATTTTAGTCAGCTTTTAGGCTCTCCCTAGTAGATTACGAGTGAAATTATTCTACATATTCTATCCTTTTTATTCGATTATACGTAATATACCTGGACACAACAAGTTTAAAATATTTTTAATGAGGTAACTTGACAAAAACGCTGTATTTCAAATAACTTTGAGAATTCAATACTACAATGTAATAATTGATTAGTTCAATGTTATCAAATACGTCTCAGATAATAAAGTCAAACAAAGAATCTGACAAATATTACTTGAGTTCGGGACCAAACACAATTTTTATCTTCACTTATTTGTCATATTTTTAAATTTAAATTAAATCCTAAGACCCCGTAATATATTCTATTGTATTTCAACTAAAATAATTAAATTCCTTTCGGTGATTGGATAATAGGAACTCAGACGCTAATGATAAAACATTATCTTATCTATATTTCAAATATCTAGTAGAATGCCATTTTTAAACCTTGGTATAAAGAGTTTGAACAATAATAAAGAAATGGCAAACTACTAAGTACCTTGCCTGAAACTTCGTTGTTATATCAATTTAAAATTAGCAATTTTTTTAAATACTACACATGGCAGACAACCACTCTTTACTTAGAGTATTACTCTAGTAATTTTTGTTGTTATTTGTAGTTGTTGTCTATATAATACACGGAAGCCATACAACAGTTCATTGAGCATACCATCCTCTAAGCCTTCGTAAGCCTGGTTACTATGTTTAAGCAGAATTAGACTTAATAAAATAATGTACATCATGAATGAACAAACGGATGGATGGTCCACCTGATTGCTGAGGGATGCCACCATCCATGGTTCAACAGCTTTAAGGCCAAATGGAAGCCTGATTTTTTAATGGCTTTTCAACGCTACAACTGTTACATGTAAAAACATTTTAGACAAGTAGCCAGCGGATAAAAATCCCTACCGATTGCATGAGAGCTGTCGGGGTTAAGTTGGATAGTACAAAGTCTTAATGATAAAGATTCTAGCAACTTTCAGCATAGATCAGGTGTATTTAATTGTTTGAAAAAGTATACCACGGTTACCAAGAATTTTCGTTTAGACTCAAGGAAATTAGTAATTAAGTATATCAAGCTAGGTTTTTTTCTATTATTAATTTACTATATAGTTGCTTACATTTGGAAAAAGCTTCTCTAATGATTTTTGGTTCTTATAAACTCTTATAAGGACACTCGTTTTTCTGCTTCCCACGTTATTTCCCTCGTTTTTTTTTAACTGACTACACGTCAATGAGACCTTTATTGCTACGAATGTCTAATGCCGGTCATTCACATTCGCGCGAATACGCGAACCTACAAGTGTAGGACGACCTTCGCAAATAATTATGCGAAGTTTTTGATGCATTCGTGGTTTTCCAAGCTGTGTCGGTTTTTTGTCGCGCATCAAAGCGCGCGAACTTCTAACATTCGCGTAGTCTCCCACACATTCGCGCGACCAGTTGCGCATACGATTGCATAGGTGATAGATGTCTTTATTTTTCGTAATTTGCAGCGTCTACGATAATTACTATAAACTTAACTACTAATACGTACTTTAGTAGTAGTTCCAGCTACTCTCTATATTGGAAATGGATGGAGTGTAGGAGGATGCGCAAATAGATTTGCATACTCATATGCGAACCCATTTGCTTATCAGCCCTTCACATACGTGCGAACATTCGTACAAATTTCAAACCTTTGCGCGCATGTGAGTGACCGGGGTAAGAATGGTGGTGGTGTCTATGAATGTCTATGGTGGTGACCAATTACTATTACAAGATACATACACAAATATTAAAAGTTATAAATAACGCAAAATACAGGAACAGTGGCTAGTGATCTTCACGCAAATGTAAGTTATGCTCATAGGTTAATTGATCTGCGGTTACGTATAGAATTATTCAATTCGTTTCAAGTAGACGTAATCTAGTTTAACAACAAAACAGGTTTAGTTGTTAAACTAAAACCGAGTTCACGTGAGATTTTTCGATACTGCGTATGAATGAATCTATTTTTGTTCCTATATTACATTCGTTAGTGACAGATTTAAAAATCATTTACACGAATACATCGCTAATTAAAAAACTATTGACATCTCCCCATACAATCAATTATAGTACTAGTCTACATCCCTAACACTGTAGATTATCTGGACTGTAATTCTATTATCCTTATAATATTACAAAATACTGTCAGGTCACGGATATATAAATTTTATTTTTCTCTATTATTACCGGAAATGCAGTACGACACGTCAGTTGGACAGACACGTTTAGCTGACATTTTTCTTCAAAATAACCTCATGTATTTTTTTAAACACAAAATTTTGTAATTCACAAAATAGTTGAATGGAATCATAGAAATTATCTATAGTCAGTAAAAAGTTAGATGTTTCACTTTGAAGCTACATAACTAAAGATTATGTTATAATATTAAAAATACAAGGATATACCAATTGGCGCTATTCAAATGTAACCAAGTACATGAATGAAATAGTTGCTGATTTCTATTGATACTCCAATATAAATATTTATTATTGTTATTTAAGTTCAAGCGACCTTTTCTTACATGAGGTTTAAAAATCTTTATTGCTCATAACAATAACGTAATTCACATAAATGAAAAACGTTTTACAATTTATAGATAACCATAAAGTGGCATTACGTACAAATATGACAAAAGTTGAAGGTAATTCCAAAAAAAAACGGACACAGCTAATACAATATATAAAGCTTACTCTGTGGAGTAAGAACTAAGGGCAGAATTCTGGAATGATGTGCAATCTGTATACTCAGAGACTTATAAAAGAAAATCAAAAAGATAAAGAAGAAAAGACATAGTTTAAGATAATATTTAGTTTTATTATGGAGAACGCTGAAATGTCGGAACTATCGCTGAGTTACGCGTGTTATCGAGGGGGAAAGCTTTAAGAGATACGGTTAAGGTTCCGGGCTGTGACAGGTGCTACCCCTTAAACCTCTATCTGTAGACCGCTGGCACATATTGGGAGATTCAGGAATGTATGACCGTTCGGTGTTTGCCGTGCTTTCGAATCTTATTCCGGAAAGTCTCTAGAAGTGTATCCGTGGAAATAGAAGGCAAGTCTTAACGGAATGTTACCATATTCCCGGGATCGTAAACATAAACGCGAATCAAGAAAACATGAGTCTTAGTTATATTGTCATATTTATTAATTGTTATATTATAGTTAGATATATACGAGTACTCATAAAATACAAATGTAATGTGCTACTTCAATCATTTCTATTTTGTAATGAACTCTTATCTATGTATTAATACGCACAGAATATTTTCTATCCTCTATGCCGTTTTCTCCTACGTTTATCAACCGATTTTCTTTTTTTTAATTTTAGTAGGTATTTCCTAGTTTTAGTTTTATCAATAAAAACAATTTTTGATATTTTTTAAGTAAAAGTTTTCCAGATACTTGTTGTTTGTTTGGTGTTGTAGATGAGGGTGTTCTAATCAAAATTCATCGACTGTTTTATGAATTGTACTTAGTTATTTTTTACAATTTGATTTTAAATAAAATATGGCGTTCATTAGCGAGTACGAAAATTGAATTCTTTTTTAGTATCGCGGACGGCGCGCCACCCCGTTCTCCTTCCCCATTTGTCGAGTGTTGCCATTATGTCACGCGCATCAAACTTGTAAAGGTATAATAGGCAAAGCCAAAAGTTCAGTGCATTTTCTTATTTGTTTGTGAACTGAGTTTTTTTATAATTGGTACCTATTGCCGATGTTATCACAAAATAATCGGAAACAAATATTTATTTCATAGGTTTATAAATTACAACTGGTAACATACAAAGTAAGTATGTTAAAGGCTTAACGTCACCTTTTAATAGTATTCGGTTTCGAACATTGTTCTATTTAATGCTAATAAGTTTCTTGTTGCTATACCCAGGTAGGAATTTAACAGCGGAATTAATGATTGTGGATTCTACAATGACTTGTACGCATGATTGTATGTGCCAAAAATATCGCCTCAAGACCTTCAATTGCGGACAAGACAACACCACGTCCTTGTTCTATAATCTATACTAATAATAAAATTCTAACTGATCGCTTTCTGTACATGAACGATAAATGAGAAAAAACATTAGTAACGGGCTTTTATTAACGCAATAGAACCCAAAACAATAGTTATTAGAATTTTTGTCTGTTTGTCTGTGCGTTTGTTCCCGCTTATCTCAGAAACGGCTTAACCGAGTTCGTTCTGGTTTTCACTAGTGTATTGCAGTAAGCGTCACTTAAAATTTAAAGTTTGTTTTATTGCAAACCGTCCATAAATAAAAAAGTTATGAATTAATATATGTATCTGTAATTGACAGAACGAGAAAACCTCAGAAAAATGCAGATGCTATCTTTAAGCGTAAGGTGGTTTTTCCGAAGCAAAGCGAGGTCATTCGCTAGTCGTAAATAAATTACATGTACGTTTTTCGGTTTTTCGTCAAGGGTTCCATCAATCGGTGAGCCCAAGCCAATCTCAATTGCTCTTGGTCCCTTTTGAACGATGGGTGGGTCGCTAGGTTTTGTGCCAGGTCAATCCAGTGGTATTGGTGCACGCTGGTAGGGTTTTTTATCTGCCTAACTACCTACAATCTTCCTTCTTGGATCAACCGCCAAATGTTGTGAAACTCTGCGGTTGCAGTGCCGGGGAGCCAGCAAAAGCAGGTCCTCCGCGTTGTCTTGTCCGGCAACTCGTCGTTGACGCCTTTATTGTTACGGACGTCCAAGGGCAGCGGTGACCACTTACTATAAAGTGGCCTGTTTGCTTACTTATCAACTATTTACATACATAAAGATTTCTTAAAAAAAAAGAAGGAAGTATACGAACATAGAACAGATTAACGAAATGTGAGAGTTTATTATATAAACTGTTACCACGATACAACAAACGCGATAACTCGGTCAAAACTAACTACGATTCATTTGCTTAACTCAATTTTTATTAGTATATATTATATATACTATTATAAAAGAAAATACATATATATATATATATTATTATAAAAAAATTACAATATTGTCATTTGTTAGTTAAAGTACATGTTGAAAGTGTTGTAATGAACGCTGTTGATGAACGTATTTATTTATAAATAAGTGTACGTTATGCGGAAATATAACAGTTAGACTTTACAATACTTATTTTAATATATTACTTTTAATTGATTTAAATAACATTATTGCAATATGAACTTTTAATATTTTTTGGCTCTTTTATGAACATTCACTGCTTCGGAAATGTTTTGGCTGTGGAGATTAATCAGAGCCAAAAAACTTTATAAATATAACACATTTAATTGCAACCGTTTAATTATTGTCATTCTGTTTATGAAATTAAAGTATACTAATGTATGTAGAATGGTTAAACTGACGCCTGGTGATAGAGTTATTTTAGTCATTTAATTTAAAGGTAAGAACAGGACCCAACTGTTAACGCAAGTGAGGAGTATGTAAAACATGCAAAAAGTATTATTTGCGCGTTCCATCCATTGATCATTAATAGTATAATATCTAACTTACAATTTTTATTCTTATTGTTCTTTGATGCTTCACAGAGGTCTCCTCTTAAGCGCAGGGGAGTTATGACGACAGACCTACTCGTCAAATGTAGAAGGACAAAATTCATACATCTTTGAGAATATCATGAACAACTCTCAGGTGTACAGGTTTCCTCACGATGTTTTCCTTCACCGAAATAAATAATTATTCATTTTCAATATTTACATACCTGAAAATGAAAATTAGAGATGCACCTCTATTCCAACGTTCACCCCCAAGATACCTTTGAGAAGTAACATATATTTTTATTGGCTAACATCAAATTCATATTCCTGTTGCAAAATAAATAAGCATAGAGTAAGAGATAAATTAAGTATTTAATTGATTGGAGAGTTCTGAAAAATTTGTGTCATTAAATTCGTAAACGTATCGCCTTGCTAAAATATGACTTTTTATATGTTCATTCGATATAAATAATTCTATTATATACTTCTATACTGGGATTCTCTCCGACAATTAAGTAGTTATTAGAATTTCACCGTAATATATAATAATTAAAATCTAATATGATTAAACACGCCTTATATGTATATTATACAATTAAATTAAAAAGCGTGAATAAAATTATTGATATATTGGAAAATGTCCGTAAAATAATTAATAAAAATAAAACACATCGACATGAATATACAATGTTCCTATTATGTGACTTTCTTTATCGTCTCGTTGATACTGTACAAGTCATGCGATCCATGTCAACGGCGTATCGCCTTGCATCGTAATAACTTAACAAGTCTTTCACTTTTAAATGAATTAAACATTCCTGTATCAATAGGCATGTTGGATAACCACAGATAACACAGTGTTACAGTGAAACTGTTGAGAAACAGAACGACACATACAGTGTTACGTAGATAACACGTACAGAATAGTGAACTACTTCATATCGCTTGTTAATATTGCTGTCCGGCAAAATACAGATAATGTTCTATGGTTTTTCAGTCTTATATCCAAATATAAATTATTTAAGATTGCATCGCGCTTTAGTGAATATCTTGGAATGAATTCCGTCAAATACTTTCAAACATTTAATGTCACTCTTGGCAATAATTTATTAATTATTTTTTAATTCACTCAGCTATTAGCAAATGATCTTTAATTACGCAATTTTTTTCTTGACCGATTGTGATCATATATGTATACTCAATATGTTAGATGCTATAAAAGGGATCCGTTAGGTGACAGTATCGCCAGGCTGATGGCACATCCTATATTTATAAATTGAAACTTTTTATGTTGAAATATATTACAAAACGCTGGCCCCCGAGCTAGCTATATAATTATAGTATATATAAGTATTAAACTGAAAAGGAAAATAGTTTTTCCTAATTTATTTATTTCAATAGCTGCAAAAGAGTAGCTAAATTTTTATTTAGTGCCGGCTTAAGAGAATATCGATACTTATTTTATTCCCAATTCTGCGGGAATAGATTCATTTCCCAAGATGCGAAGTATCATAGTTAATCACCCGTAGGTATTGTGTTTATAGATCGTGAGTGTGTGTATGGAGCGGATAGAATTAATACACACTGTTCGGTTGGTGTAGCGCAATTGTCTTTTATTTCAATGCACACAGGTATTATAATGAATGATATATGCAAGTATACGAACTAAACATAGGTACGACACATCACTCTTCCCTTGGCAAAAAATAATATACATAAAAATGAAATTAAATGTATAGGAGGTATGTATAGACATTACCTAGGTGCAACCGAATCGAACAACGCGTCGACGAGATCTTGTTTCTGGTTTCACGGAATTAGGTAAGTCTGCGGACATATTATTCCTTGAAGGCATGTTTGTATCTTGTGTTACAATGCCAAATGCCGGCCTTAGGCGGTCTATACTAACGTTTCTTTCTATATCATTCGGTAAAATTTTATAATATTTGTTTATGCGTTCTATTACTTTATAAGGTCTGGTATAACGAGGTGTGAGCGATTTTTGTATGGCATCTGTTCTGACGTCTGTTTGCCTTACGTTAATTCTTTATTGGGTATTGACGACAATTTGGAAATTTTATTTCGGAGCTGTCTCAAAAATGCATCGTCTTCACAAATTTCTCACTTAGAGGGCTCAAAGAAATCTCCGGGAAGTCTCATGACTTCTCCATATACTATTTCAGCAGCACTCACTCTTGTATCATCCCTTAAAATTCTTCTCAATCCAAGCAATAGAGTTTGCAATTTGTTAAGCCAATAAACTGTGATACCTTTACATATTAGAGCTGTTTTCAGTGAACGGGGCCAACGTTCAACGGCGCCGTTAGCTTGGGGGTGATACGCACACGTTCTTAATTTTTCAATTTCCATCCTTCTTGAGAGATTGCGGAATAGGTCTGACTATAATTGTCGACCTTGATCTGTTGTAATTCTCAAAGGGCAGCCACATCTTGTTATCCATCCAGTGTATACTATTTAAGAGATTTCTTTTACTGGGTTTGCTTTAGGTCAGCCTGTTTTTCGGTCGATCATTGTAACAATATATCGATAACCATTGCAATAGGTAAGCCGTCCGACTATATCGATATGAAGATGCTCGAATCGGTCGCTTTTCATAAAACTCCCTAAAGGTGATATAGTATGCCGCTGTATTTTTGATTTTTGGCAATTTAAACAGGTTCTTGTTCACTCAGTGATATCTTTTTTCATCGGTTTCCAGAAATATTCATTGCATATCATTCGTTTAGTTGTACGAATGCTTGGTAGCTAATTTCGTGAGCTTTGTAAGCCGACTCTCGGAATTCCTTTGGCAGGTAAGGCCGCGCCGTGTTACCTGATATTTCGCAATAGATAGGAATATTACTGTACGGTATATTTATTTTTGTCGGGGGCAACAATGTGGGTATTGTGTTTATAGATCGTGAGTATGTGTTTATAGATCGTGTGACGTAACTTTTATTTTAATGCACACAGGTATTATAATGAATGATATATGCAAATAAACGAACGAACTAAACATACGTATACGAAATAACCATAGGTACGGCAAATCACCCATTATACATATAACTTAGTAATATGCCCAGTATCATCCATAATTTTCCAATGATTTTGATAATAGTCAAGTAAAAGCCAGAAAGAGATAAAATTCCTGTACATTAAAATTTAAATTATTTATTGTGTAATAGATATATATCTAATACATATATTCAGCAATAATAAAACATATCCTTTATCACTAATTTTATGGTTATTATATATGTCAAAATATATGACGAACTTCACATTCGTTTATTTACGGTAATGTACTGCTTCCTCACTTCTTCTGTGGTCGTAAAAACACCGATGGTGCCTTTGGTAACACCGACATTCATGAACGGCAGTAACCACTTACCAACAACCATACGCTCATATGTTGGCTACAGATTTGTCGTTCGATTACCTAATTCTGTGTACCAAATCATATAACTTTTTCGTCCAACAGATTTCTAGAAACATATGTAAGAGATCATGTGAAGGTTTTTTTTTCATGGTACATAAGTAGGCATAAGAACATGTGTTCCACTTTCTTATCGACTATTAAGTACATTGTACACGCTCCTTATGAGTTATGGCGTACGCCACGCAGTGTGTTTCAACCGACGAGCTTCTTGGGAGTATTCATGAACGAACACGAAACACGCAGGTGATACTCATATCATCTCTTCTTTTGTATTTTTATGTAAACTATTTACAACTTATTTTCATTCTATTTATTTAGTATCTATAACATACGTATAATTTTTATTAGAGGTTGTAATGAGACTCCTTCAAGTTATCACTGTTGTGACCCACACGTGAGAGAGACTGATAGAGACTGGTAGTGTAGAGATCCAAGACTTGCGACCCACATGCGAGAAACTGCTTCAAATTACTAGTATTGTGACCAACACGCGAGAGACTGTCCGTGTCGTCATAGCTCGCCTTTTATATGTCGAATCTTCTGGAATGATCTTCTTATTATGTTCTATTTACCAATTTAAAATTACTATTCCACCTAATAAATAATATTACCAAAAAGGATAGAAATTATACAATTTAAAAATAAAAGTAATCATGGTGTCAATAACTTAGGACGTTTGTCAAATATTTGACAACAATAATAAAACATTAAACCTAATAAAATATATAAAGAAATTACAGAATAAATGCATAAAAGATACAGGAAATTATAAAAGAAGTTAACAAAAGGAGTATTATAAGAGATACAAACTATGTGAGTACCAAAATACTGGATATAAAAACATGTAAGTATTATAAATACTACAAGGTAACAACTACCACAAAATCCTCTTTATTGTACATCAAAAATAATATATAAAAAAATTGAAATACAATATTTTAAGTATAAATTAAGGTATCGATGTAAATTATTTACTGATTAAAAATCAATTTAAATTTAGCTGTTGCAGTTATACAAATAACGTTTAAAATCATATGAAAATATTTTTTTCAAAAAATACATAACCGAAAAATGAATCGAATCAAATTTGACTTAAAAATAGTTATAGACTCAGTGTGATGTAAAGAGAACAACAGTGTAGCCAACCAAGTATATTCTTTATTTTTTTGTTTGGCAACATAATATTGCTTGGTAGGTGGAACTTTATAAACACTTTATTGTTTTTTGAAGATTTTCTTCATCTGCATCTTCAGTGTATGAAAATTGGGATCGCAGTCTCATACTAGGTTAGGATAGGATTGTGTGTTCTATAATCCATTATGTTTACGTGCTTGGAAATGTTACTTTGGGTTCATAAAAATTAATATGAATTTGTGCAAAATTCAACTTATTTCTTAACTGCGTTTGACTATGTCGCAGACTACATAGTTAAGTTAAAAAAAAATCTACGCTTATAAACTGAAATTGAAATACATTAATGTATTTAAATATAAAATATTTTACGTAATATTTGAAAATATACTACAAAGCGACGTCTACCGGCCTAGCAGTATAGATAAACATAAATATTAAGTAACTGCCTTTCATTATAATGCGAGAATCCCAACCAATCACAAGTTCTCACCTTTAATATAGAATAAAGTCTATATGTCTGTTTCAACGTGATACTCTTAAAACTGTGGATTTATATGTTATGGATTTTATTCAAATTTGAATAACAGAGTGATTTCGAGAATGGATTCATTTATATGGGGTGAATATATAAAGCTTATAAAATGTCTGCTATCAACGACTCAAAATTGTTTGGTTGTAAAATAATAATATGTTTAACAATTTTAATAATAATAATAATATAATGATATATAATTATGATAATAATTTAATAATCCTTTTTTTATTTTTTATATCATAATAATTTAACGTAACATTATGTTACCGAATAAGCGTGGGTTATAAGTGCACGAACAAAAATTTTTCATATTGATATTGAAAACTAAAAATAGGATTTATATCCTGTACACCGTTGTTATTAACAATAAAAAATCATAATCGTTTTGTTCCTCTTCTTACTGCAGTTACTCGAAAATCCATTATTGTCTACCACATATTTCAAATTATTAAACCTGGTATGTTCACTTGTAATGTTGTTGAGTATTGCGAAATAAATATGGGTGTTGAATATTCAAATATTACGACTGATATTAAAAGCTTACAACCAGAAATATCCATTCCGCGACAGTGTTCCAACGGATCAGGTACCTAATCCCCATATTTTGTATATTTGTGCAATTTAAGAATATCTATACATAAGAAAAAATTCTAACTGATCGCTTTCTGTACATGGAATATATATATAACAGTTACGTTATTAAACGCCTTAGTTATTATTAGTTATTAGGGGCCTTTATTAACGCAATAAAATCGAAAACAATCTCAGAAACGGCTTAACCTTTTTAGTTATGGTTTTCACTAATGTATTGTGGGAAGCATCACTTAATATTTAAATAAAAAAACATTACTTAATATTTAAATAAATTAATTAATATTGTAATTTTTAATTGACAGAACGAGAAAAACACAGTTCTAAAACAATGCAGGTGCTATTTCTAAGCGTAAGGGGTAGTTTTTCTGAAGCGAAGCGAGGGCGGTTTGTTAGTAAAAAATGAATGTATTTATGATCAATGGTTTGTACATGTTTTGATTGTACATACATAAAAAATACATACACTCGTACAAAGAGCCTCCTTCTTCTTTAAAGTTGGTTAATATATATACATACATATTGTTTTTTTAATTTTAATAAAACTTTTTTAAATCTAAAAGCCGATAATTTTTAAACATCGGACACTTCTTGCCACGCGCGTAGGTGCGAGGTGTCCAAACTCAACTCAATAATGCTTTAATAACACTTGCGTTATAATTAAATAAATAAAAGTCAAATCATAAAGTTTTACAATAAGAATCATATTATAATATAGATACAGTTGTTGAATAAAACTTAGCCTATAGTAAAAAACCATCTCTATTTAAATATAACGAGTCATTGATAGTATACGACTATTAATAAAGAAAAATATTTTCATGGTAATATTTTATATAAATTAATAATATATTGTATAATAATGTTCTGACTGTAACTTTGTAATATCTTAAACATATAAAATTACTTGAATTGTTATTAAACTACTTTTAAAACACTTAGTAAAATTGTACAATTCTACTTTAAATGTGTTGCAGAAGATACATATTAATTATATTTAATATCAAATTGTCTAATTAAAACACCAATACTGGTTTAATATAGTAAACATTTATACTGGTGTAATATAATAAAATAGTAATTGTATTGATTATATAGAAAAATTGTATAAAAGGAGAGTAATTTCGTACCTCCAGTCAGTTTTCTGGACGAGTAAATATTCCACTCAAACAGTGAGTTCTTCATTTTCTTCTGTGATTTTACTCTTGTATCATGTAAAATAATTACTAATGTGTTTTTGCATGTTTTAATACTTTGCTTTATATTGATTAACTCTATGATATTCGCAGTCATAAAATCGATATAACTATTTCCATATCGTTTTAACTATAATTGCTTAATGGGGCTTCTGGGCGCTTGGTCGACCACACCATTATACCTTCATATTTGTTATCGGAAATTATTTTATATGATCGTTTTGAAGATATTGTGCAGATTGCGTAACCTAGGTAATATGTCTGTAGAAAAACTTTTAGCATTTTGTGGTGCTTCATAGCAGTAAACAAATATAAATAAACTAATGTAAATACCGTATTATCCTGATACGTGCAATGTTTCGAAATATCGTGAAAACAATACGAATGCAATACAGTAGACGCCGTGCGAACTGATTCTTATTTCTTTATATGTACGTTATAAACTTTGTGTGTGTTGAGTAATATTATGATTATATCAGTAATTGATACTTTTACAGAATGATTTATTATAAAATACCAATAAAATGATAAACACATCAAAATCTTCTTATTTGTATGTATTTAGAAATAGACCCATTAATAAATGTTTTATCATAAAATCGACTTCGATTTGAAGAAGGTAAATTTCTTGGTTCCATCTAATAATTTCACCGTAAGGTGTGCTATTTTTTCTTCAAATTTAAGTGGGACCAAACGGGAAGTATATGTACCCTCTCAAACAAAGTAATTTACCGAATTTGTTATAAATAACGGTATTCTAAGGCAATAAATATAAATAAATAATATAAACACAAATAAATAACATTAAAATAAAAGTGCCTACGCAGATCAACGTATTTAGATGATTTTGTTGCTCTTATAAAAACCTACATAGTAAATTTACTCTCCTATTCCACGGCAATAAGTCCAATTCCCAGAATAAAAAATATGTTCGATTTTGTCTCACTGTGTAACTGTTAAATTATCCCAATTATTATTCTAAAATGTTTTCCGCGTAATGCAATGACAGACAGACAATCTGCATAAGATGTAGACATTCGGCACAATTTTTTTCTAGACGCTGATATAAACAACAAAAAACTACCGAGCATATTTCACTTTTAAGGTTACCCTCGAGTGGTGTGGTGACGCTAACTGGAGCAAGTACCTCATAGTGATTGCTTCGTTACAGATAATGTCCACCGTGTTGAGATATCTCGTTCTGTTCACAACGATTACGACGTCCGTCATCAATGCCGCAGTGCCGGGATCGGCCAGCACGAACGAGATCAATCAACTACAAAACAAGAAGATCATCAATACAGGAGGGGCGTTATATCCTCACACGACCGAAACTAGAGATGTGAAGACGTTAGACGGCGTGTGGAACTTTAGGATGTCGCCTACAGATCCTGAGTACGGTTACCGAAACGGATGGTATGAACAGGATCTCGAAAGGGTAAATATAGATTTTTCAGTAACAATATATATATATACAACATCACGTTTATGCGAGTGTATGGTTGCTGTGTTTGCGTGTAACTTTCACTGTAAAAAAAACTAAATTCTTGGTTGTCACATGACGCTCGTCATCATTAACGTTTGATCTGGGATAAGGCCTGCCAAGATTTTTATATCTAATAAATATTTCACTATAATTATATTTAACGATTCGAATAGGTTCATACAATATGTATAGGACCTAGACTATCTTACCATCGGTGGTTGTTGACGGTCAAATTACTCTTTATCAATACTGATAAACTTTTGATTATACGCCATTAAATACAATTTTTCTTAGTTGACGGGGACTGAAATCTTTATTTAATTTACCATTTGTAATAAGTAAATAATAAATATTTTTTTGTTTGTTTTTTTTTTGTTATTCTAAACCACTTGGGTACACAATATTTTTTTGGTTTTGCCATCTTGAGCAAAAACAAATAAACCTGTCGGTTTACCAACGCGGGGACAATGTGTTTAGTGTTAGGGTTTTTGGAATTTTTTTATTATTATTTTTAGTGTTCCAATGCTGCCACATGCATATATACAAAATTTCATATCAATTCGACCTATGGTTCAAAAGATAGAAATCACTGCCGGCAGCGCCACCTATTTGTCACTAACGTAACTATATTCGTCGGAGTGGACATGTCGTTTATATGTATGCAAAGTTCATATCAATGGGGCTAACGGTGCCCGAGTTTTAAGCGAACATACATACACACATACATTGCCTTTTGTACATATATATAGATTTCCGCCCTAGTAGTGGTAAAAATGTAAAACAAATTAGGTGTAAAGTTAACAGGCTCGTCTGTCATTAGTGTCAGATAAGTATCAGCTGCCGTGAATACGATTTATGCAATTGAGTCAAAACAGTGTAAAAAACAAACATCGTGAGTACCCGTTAAATTATTAACTTTTAACGTGTCCACAGACAGGTCCAGTGATACCGATGCCGGTGCCTTCATCGTATAATGACGTCACTGAGGACGCAGCGCTGCGCGATCACGTGGGGCTCGTGTGGTACGACCGACGGTTCCACGCGCCGCCATGGTGGTCCCGAGCTGAGCAGCGCGTCTGGCTTCGTTTTAGCAGCGTGCACTACGCAGCACAAGTGGTAAATACTGAAATTTATTATTTTTAGGGCTTCGTACAATCATTGAGGTAACGATATCAGGACAAGCGTTTACGCCTGTGCGCAGCCATAAACAATTTGGTAATAAAATGGATGTTTTTTCTTATTTAGTACACGTATAGATTCGTCTATTGAACAAGCCAATCTCCGTGATTGACTGGATTGGTTAAACTAATTCTGATTTTGGGAAGTTAATTTAAAAAAGGAAAATAAATTATGAAATACAAAATGTCACGTAATGGAAAGCATATTGTGCTGAAATTCTATTTAATTTCAAAAATTACTGAGCTCCATATTTTGGACTAAATAAATAGGTGAATCAGACCTTTACTTATATTTTACATGAAAACCTAAACCAAATCTAAAATTGTCAATTTGCCACGTGAAATGGAAAAATACGTCGATATATTTACATGTCTGTATTCCTCCTTCTAGAACGAAATATGAGCTGTTTTATCATGTTCTAACCGCAGTGACGGAGACTGACTTCAAAATAGTTGTTTATTTGTTGTTACGAACTTCAATGAACAGCAATTCGTCAGCTGAAATATCAGTTATTGAAATAAAATAAAATTGAGGATTCCCTCAACTATGTCTCAACCTAAAGGCAAGGCCAAGGTAATTCCCAGCGCAACTAAGTTATTTAATTTTGATAAATAACTTATTTCTGGCAACTTTGGACCGATATGTACCAAGTTAAGTACATTTTCTCTTGTGATAATATCTCAATTAATTATTGTCTGAATAATTGATTGCAATAACAATATAATTATATAATAGTAGATAATGATATTGATATAAACTCCCGTTTGTTAAGGACAGAATAAATAGTATTGCAAGTTGTCGTTTTATATTCAAACTTGAGTTATCAACTTGTATGTAAAACCTGTACAGTATATATTTGTCAGTTCATTTAATAGGTTATTAACATTTGATAAAATTTATAAAAAAATTATACTTGAAATTCCTCACGTTATCTCTTTTCCACTTGTGGGGCCCACTGAAAGAAATTTCTGATTATTCGTAACAATAAGTAGTGCCCATGTACAAACTTTTAATATAATATTCTGATTCATTTAATTTTATTGTGTGTACTAATAAAACAATAATAAAATTGACCATTTATTTAGCTAGCAGTTCTATACGATTCTAAGTACATCTTGTTAATTCATTTTGTACACATAAACAAACGAAGCGAAGTACTGGTCGGTCAGTAAATTATCTATCTGTATTTATAATAAAACTGAGATAGAGTTAAATTAGGTACATTAAATAAAATAAAAAATTAAAATTAGATTCCAAAGTTGATTCGTGATTTAAGTATTAAGCCACGCGTTATTTATGTACTTTTAAGCGACGTGTTAATATGGTATAAATGAATATATTTATATAAATATATAACAAGGAAGCCTGGATATAACAGTGCCGAAACCAGTTCCGCGCAGGTTAGAACTAACTTTGTAATTAATTGCCATATGTTGATTTAAAAGATGTGCTGAGGAGTTTCTTTCACCGCTTATTCTTCTGATTGGTAATACACCTTTAAAAGACTGTATTAAAAGCAAAAAATTACGTGCATAAATGAATTTATAAAATAATTAAACGATTAAATAATTTTATATTTAAAATATTCCTTAGAAAATTTGAATGCAAGTAGAACTTGTTATACATCCAAAATATATTTTTGGAAGTTTTGTCTGTTTGTTAGTCTTTGTCCGTCCCTCGGTATACACCATTTAGCACGCGCGTACTATTGTACAGATTTAGATGATAATTGGCATAACTTAAACATGGGATATTACTTACTCATCCCCCAAGCATAGTTGGTAATGACATTCTTTTAAGATGGTAGCTGACGATTTTGCTACAACTATAGCAATAAAGTAGAAAAATATGTACCTTATTTTTTCAAAACACGTTTTATTCCACTATGTGCAAATAAAAAGATGTGCGTCAGAACTTATTCAAACACGTATACCGTAAACGGCGGCATCAGTTACTGTTATCCTACTCCGGGTACAGATAGACACACTTATTGAATGTACATACAGACACTGGATCAAATCGTAGTAGCTAACTATTGTTACCAGGTGAATAGTTTTATTCGGGACTGTCGATAGACTTTTAATCATTCAATTAAATTCTAGTATTTCCTATTTCTATGTGAATAAACATAGCTAAATGTAGAATTATTACAATGAGATCATTAGAATCATAACACAGATAAATTAAGAAAACAATTGCTTAACGTACTTTTAGCATAGGTTCAACCATTATTGGCCCACTTAATGGCACAGATTAATCACAATAACGTGCCTCTACAGTGCTTCTTCAAAAATATTATAATACGCAATTAATATCTGATAATTTATATCTATACTAATAAATAAAATTGGAGTGTTTGTAATATTAAAATAACTGCTTTTTAAGACATGCATATGAATGTATATAGGGTACATACATATACTAAAATAATCTTTTTTACAATTTTTGTCTGTCTGTTTGTTCCGGCTAATCTCTGAAACGGCTGAACCGTTTTTGACAGGACTTTCACTGGCTACTTTTATTTCTACTAAATAACTTTTTTGTTAAATTCCACACGGACGGAATCGCGGGCACAGCTAGTAAAAAATAAAACTTTCTACGTTTCGAAACTTATCTTACATTAATGCGTCATGTCATGAAATACATCTGTTGCCAAATATTTGTGACTGTAACGTATTTATATATATTTATTACTTTTAATATTACATACAAACATTTTAGTGCTATGTTATTATTACGTTGTTTATTGGTATAGATCGTTTGATACCACAATTACTGGTATGCACCTGGCAACACTGGCAATTGGACGTAGAGGTGTCTGCGCTATTCAGCTGTCGCTATGCAATTGATGCGTAATTGAACCATTTGTCGCGCGAGACGGGTCTCGTGAGGGCGCTGTCTCATGTCGCCCGAACTGATTTGAATCTCACGAGAGCACAACAGCTGTTGAATCGACTCGAATTCTGCTCTTTGTGTTCAATTTGAAAAGATGACTAGGTGAAAAAACGCCTGTAAATATTGCAACAAAATGAAATTTCTTTCCTCGAATTTTGGTTCAACTGAAGGGCAGGTAAAAGCAACTTTATCGCTTACTCTTTTGTCGTCAGCGCCTGAATACCTTTGCTAACGTTTCGGATATCCATGGCTGCTGGTGATCTCTTCGCCGGCTACTATTAAAGTATTGTACTGAGTCGTTATCCCCTTATCATCTATTATCCCCTTACACAACAAATTATACTGATCCAATGATCGGTATCTCCTCTACGTGGGGCAATTTTCTATGAAAATCCTCATTTAACATTCCCCGGGAAAGTTCTACGACATACAGTAATTTGAACTAATAACAGCCATTACTCTATTTCTATTGCAAATCAGTTTCTATCGAGACAAATCTTTCGACATCGTAATAGGACACCCTGGGGCTATTGAAGCCTTTCACGTTTTACTTAAACAAATTAAATTTACCGACATGGAGAGAGTATTTTAATTATTTATGATATAATTACTAACTCACTTTGCTTAACGTTTATCGATATTTTTAACTTGTACTTTAATAATAAATGTATTAATTTTATTTTAAGACATAGATAAAACGCGCAGTGAATATGGCGTCGAGGAGTGAAACTGACATTGATTCAAGATAATAAAGAGTGAGATAAAACCCATATATATCTAAATAAAGTCGCGTGAATCTTTGCAGGAAATACTTAAAGAAAAAATTTTACTCACCGTAGCCTCTCAAAACATTTATAAGAATTTAGTATTTATACAAAAAAATATTAATATGTGCAAATAGAAAAATTATACACACAATCGTAATTTGGTTACGTCTTCATATCGCTTCCAAAAGGTTCAGCATTCTTTTATGGGGCTCGGTGGTTGTTTTACAATAAGGTTCCATCATCGATACTTGATTTTTCTATTGATTCTTTCAATCGACGTGTTAAACCACAGCTTGTCTTAACAGGATATTTTGGTATACATAAAGATATAAATAACAAGAACGCTTGGAAACAATTGTGCTGCAAGCGATTCCGCACAGGTTAAAACGTTATTACAGTCATAATTATGTTGATATATAAGATGTGCTGAGGAGTTTCACTAATTTGATTAATTGAATGATATTAGTATAAATTGCCACGGGTCCGTAACCAAGGACGCAGTCAGTAGTTCTATTCGACGTGGGCTATAATTATTAAATTGCATTCATACCGAATATTCAATAGCGTTTCATCTTTTGTATCAGCTAGCCCTTCCAATAAATAAATAACGAATGAACCTTCTAACCAGTAACAAAGGAAGACAGGGTAGGTAAGGCAGACGAGCAATTGAATACAATAATACTAGTTTAAATACTACGTTTAGTTATGGGTATGATTTTTCAACGTAGTTACAGCTCTATGACAATTTTCTTATACTGTTGTAGGGACTAGGTCTCAAGTCCAATTATATCAATAGCTGTAGGGTAAGATTCACTGACCTCTCCTAATTGAACCATATTAATGACTTCCTTCAAAAAGAACAGCTGGAATACGTTCCTCTACTTACTCGTAGACTTACTTCCATACATTAGTATGTATTTTATAATGTTACCCATTTACAAAATAATACTATTAATAATTGTTATTGTTTTAGAGACCTATTAAGATTGGTGTATAGAAGTTTTCATAAATTATATTAAAAAAAAATTATCACTCCCATCGGTGATGAACAACACACTTCGAAGCATGTTTTCGGTCAAATAAAGCAACTGCAAGCGTTTTTGATTATTGGATCAATGAAAAATTTCTTGAGAGATTCCACGATTTGCAAATTATGTCATATCGGAAACCTTCCACCGGCTTAAGAACTTCTGACACTTTACCTTTAAGAGCGAGTTAAGGTCGAGTACACTTTAAGCTATCGCAATTATGAGAGGTTATCCATGGGTCTTTCCTTCTAATTTAAGACACTGAAGAGTGGGTTGAACCCATGCTGCCACGTATCATATCATAACTGTCGAATTCTACCTTCATCTCAGCAAATTTAAATATATTTCGGGATAGTAGACGGAGAGAACACGCTCGCATAATTATAATAATTATTAATCGTATAATGGTGAAATTCCTCCTCATAACACTCATCAGTTACATCATAAACTTATGTCATTATTCTTCCTCAAAGACATATATCCCATTCATCAAACGTTACAACGATGCAATTTATTAAAATCCACACTTTAAACAGATCGGCGTCGAGATATTCCAGTGAAATTATCAAGTGCCAGTAAGCAGTGTAAGCGTGTTGTAACAAATACGATGCACATGGTGTAGATATAGGCTTATGATGTTATGTAGGCTTTAGATTTAACTTCACTGTAGGTACATCTCAAAGCTCACAGTTCGATGCAGTTTCAGCATGGACTTGAACATTTTCTAGTAACTTATAATTTTTCATCGAATCCATAATAAAAGTTTAAGCTTAATATAAGTATTATGGTAAATTTAATCTAAATAAATTATGAAATTAAACAATTTTTTTATTTCAATCTGATATGTAACACGTACATATGTATGTATATGGCACAACCGCCGCCCCTTCAAGTCCGCAACAACAAAGACGTCACCGATGTGATGCTAACCCAAAAAGAAAGCAAGGAACCTGTTCACCACTAAAGTATCTAACCTCGCTGCAGAATCAAGTGACTACAATTTTTTTTCCTCAATGTTAAAGCACCTTTTCGAAACGGTAATAGGAGAAAAAAAAAGACGTGCATAAAAGTTTATTTACAGAATACCTAAATAATTAAATGAATTTGAATTTCACGTTTGAGATTTGAGAATTACTATTATTACATTGCCCATGACTGTATGTAAGAATTTTTACGAAAAAATTAACATGAATAGTACAATATTTCATATACATAGGTGCATTAATCCATTTGCGTGTTGTTTTGGCAATCTATCGTTTAAATGTTTTTACAAAAAAAAACAACTTAATCCGTACTTTCAGTAAAATTTGTTAAAGTGTACATTTTATTTTCAATAAGTAACGCGTAGGTATTTCTTGCTTTTCATGTCTAAAACGATGAAACGATAATACTTTGCCTGCCTTTATAATAACTACACTGAACTTAATTTATGACCTCTGTAACTCGAGTGTTTATTTTGGAAAATAATATAATTCATATATCAGGCACGATCTGAAACTTCATCATGTCTAAATAATGTCGTCCAAATCTTGATTTATGTGTTGAGAATGACGGCACGGCAATTTATAGTTATACAAAATTTGCTGCCGTGAGCTGATTCAGTGCATCTATCTACATATATTGCTACATTTTTTAATTAAAATTATAAAATTGAATAGGTAAACAATGTAAAAATAGTGATGCAATATCACCATTTTGACTTTATAAGATTTATAAAACTTAACTATCTGCACATCAATAATTGTCATGAATAAAAGCATTTAACAAAACAATTTCAGCGTTAACTAATTTCTTTTATCACATGTAACGAACTGAATCATATAATCTACGTAAACTTTAAAAAAGTTAAAGAAGTCAAACACGTAGAGTCCCGGGATTTTATGGAATAAAATTTAACTGATCGCGTTCTGTACATGAAGGGTATCTGAGAAAAACTATTGTTAGGTGCCTTTATAAACGTAATAGAACCGAAAACAATAGTTGTTAGAATTTCTGTCTCTTTGTCCTTGCGCTTGTGCGCGGTAATCTCAGAAACTGCTTAACAAATTCCTTGATAGTTTCCACTAATGTATTGCAGATAGCATCATTTAATGTTTAAATATTGTTTCATTTCAATCCGTCCTACATGTATTAAAATGTTATAAATTAATCTAAAACAATGCAGATGCTATTTCTAACCGTAACGCGAGTTTTTATAAAGCAAAAAGAGAGCTATTTGATAGTCTCTAATGTTATGCTTTTAAAATACGTAAGCGATGTTTAAATTATTTACAATAGAATATTAAATTTACACAGTTTTTATTGCGGGTAGAGCTCTATTTACTTCGTTGCAAAATTTTGTTAACAATGACTTTATTTGTAAGATACGGACGTAACATCACAGTATAAAAATGCACAGTTGTCCATCACTGATGTCGAAAGAAAAGTTGCGTCATGTCTAGGGTCATCAGTGTTCAGATTGGATTGTACTTCACGTTTTTTTATCAATGTCATCTCCATAGGATTATTTTTGTGAATTCCTCTCAGCCTACTTGTTAATAAATTTAAACCGCTGCGATGGTAGGAAGTAATAGATATCGGTCAATTTATTTTTGCATCTAATTCAAGTTTTGCTTTATAATAATTATGCGCCAATCCTGAAGGCTTTTCCCCAAACGCAGTTAAGACATTCAGGATCGCATCTCACCCCGCGACCTCGCACGACTGACGTGCTCACACACCATCATTTGTTGACTGCATGATCGAGAGTTGGTTAAACTGCTGTATTCATTGTGACATGAATTAGTGTAGGTTCGTCGGTATTCTTAAAGGCGAATAACTGTTAAGTAGTAAAACGAATTTTTATCGTTATTTAACTGATAGTAAAGACAATGTTGACATTAAATACATGTATTACGCATTAGACCAACTCGTGCACCGCTGGGTGTCAATACTTAAGATAAGCCATTATTGCATGAGCAATACAAAAACAGCGATAACCAACGTACCATAGATTAAATTGTACACCATAAACCACTTAGAATAATTGAGGTATCTACTAAGTAATCATATTAAGAATAACATTGATTTTTAAACATTTGTGAGCATGTTATTGAATTAAATGAAATAAACATTAAGCCTTATCTGATTTCGTAATTACAACGACTTCGTAACCAATGTTTGTTATCTAAATAAGAATGTAGAAATAAAGTGTTTTTGATTTATCTGATTTTTTTTACTTTGATTCAAATCCATTTCTAGATTACCATTAAACAATCTAACACAGATTTCAGATAAAGATAAACTTAATAAAAAGAGTTGTATAGATCAATTATCTGTACGAATGTTACAAAGAGAGAGAGAATGCGAATTTTGTGAAATTGTGTGTATGCATTGGTATATGTTACCATTTGAATGGTACTTTAACCCGAATGGAAATACCTCATTAAATGTTCAACCAGAAATAACTCTGCGCGGGCTGCTAGTAAATAATAAACAACACTCGCGTGATTCTGTACTGCATGTATCCAAAAGTTTTCTCAGTTTCCTGTAGAGTTTAACGGACATAGGATTTTCGTATACTTTCTTCGTAGGCTTTCTTGTAAACTATGGTTAAAATTATATATTACTAGTAGCAAACTGCGCTCGCTTCGCTTCGGAAAAACTACGGCTTATGCTTAGAAATAGTATCTACATTATTTTAAATTAATTTATAACTTTTTCCATTGTGGACAGATTGAGGTGAAACGAACTTTACATATTAAGTGATGCTTACTGCAATACATTAGTGAAAACCGGACGAAATCGGTTAAGCCGTTTCTGAGATTAGCGCGCACAAACGCGCAGACAAACAGACAAAAATTCCAATAACTATTTTTTTAGGTTCTATTGCGTTAATAAAGGTACTTAGTAATCGTTTTTCTCATATATCGTTCATGTAAAGAAAGCGATCAGTTAGAATTTTATTATATGTATAGATAGATATTTTGAAACATTTTACACTTAGTAGTTTCGGAGTTAAGAAAAGGTTAACTTTTAAATTTGTATGTTTCAAAATTATAAAAAAGTTACGGTTCATACAACAATCATTCTTTTTTAATACGTCAAATAATGCACTTGGGATTGTTCAACGAATCAACCAAATAAACCAGTGACTTATAATTCGTTTAATACACTGTATACGTCCATTGATTCAAACCAGTAAAGTCTGTGTGTACGTAATTTTACCTTTTCCCACCGGTATAATTGGAGAAAATCGATGTTTATCATGTCGAAGGCTTGCGAGCGCGGTATAATATATCCGATACTTAAATAGTTCACTAGCCTCTCCTCCAACCTGCACTGGAATATTGAAGTGGACTTTCCAGTGCACTACAGGTTGAAGGAAGGATTGAAACCAAACAAAGTGATTGGTCAATTTGTACAGTGGTACCAGAGACTAACGATTTAGACTCCGTGTTAAGTAAAACAACCTCTTTTACAGTGGGTGAATGGCAAAGCGGTGATGTACCACGAAATGGGACATCTGCCGTTCGAAACCGAGATCACAGACTTCATACGGTACAACAGCAGTAACCTGTTGACAGTGGTAGTCGACAATACGCTACTAAGTGATACCGTGCCGCAAGGTCTGATCAAAGATATTATAATTGGGTAAGTACATACGTCGATCACTTAACCACGAAGTCCAGCTTCTTAACCAGTTTATCGTTTGTTTTTAATTAATATGCGACCATCTTTTTTATAATTATCTATATCTATATTAATATTATAAAGAGATAGTGCGAATTTAGTTTGTCTGTGTATGCGCAGAAGATAATCTGCGAAACCACGGCACCTACATATTTGAAAAATTGTTTTACCATTTGAAAGGAACATTATCTGGATGGACATAGGCTGTATATCTAGTGTATTTGGGTAATAATGAATTGTTGAACCTGAACGAAGTCGGAAACGAGCCGCTAGTAAATCAATATACATAAGTTTGGCAACTTTTCGATTGGTAAGCAAGGATTACATTAGATTTGAAAGTTAAGGTCGTAAAGTAATTTTAATTTTTAAACACGGACGCACCCACTCGAATTGACGTTAAGATTAACATTCCCCTTATGTAGAATTTTTGTGTCACGGGCGGCATGGACACACAAATGAGACATCACAAACACCCACGACTAGAGAAAAAACTATGCGTCACATAAATATTTGCCGCGGCCGGGAATGGCACCCGTATTCCTAGGTCGGCATGCAATGTAACCAACTGAGCTACAGAGCTAGATCGTGAAATATTTTATATTATCATTACAAACATTTTACAAGATGGTCCAATGTTTACTAAAATGGTCGAAGGATAAGAGTGAATATTTAGTATTAGTCTGCCAATCCAATCTTTACCAGCGTAAACAGTGATGGCCTCAATCCTTGTCATTCTAACATAGGAAAGTGAGAATTTGAAAACGATGTCGCACTCACAACATTTGGTCTTTTCAAAATAGCAATAACAAAGTCCGCCAGGAACAATCTTACACGTTCGACTTCTTCAACTACGCGGGCATCCACCGCTCCGTGTTCCTGCACACCACTCCGCAAGTCTACATCGATGACGTCATCGTCAACACTGATATACAAGGACTAACTGGTAACTTTAGATACTTTCTATAGATTTACTCATTATTATTGTCTGTTGGCAATTTTCGTGTTTCGTGTTTTTTGACGCACGATATAAACTTCGAAGTATATGTATGTATACTTACTCTTTACTTTGTTTAATTTTGTACGACGATGTATCACTTTTTGTGGTATCTTCATATGGTCTTAGTGAGGTTGAATTTCTCATTGTTGATATATAAAACTTTACTTCAGCGAAATCGCAACACATAATACAATTCACAACAAAAGTGTATATAAAATATATAAAAATAATTACGAAATTTGTTGAAAACGGATTTGATTCTGACAGTAACATCGATGTTGCATTACTAGTTATCAGTGTGGTAGTTTAATTCAAATACCTCCCTACTGCAAAATGTTTAACTTCATCGGGAAAGTAGGTAAGTTACTTTCTAAGTTTCATTAACAATTCCGATGTATATCATTATGACTCACCCACTCACCTATTAAACTGTCGTAGTTAGAGACAAACGCAACTGTATAGTATCACTAATTTACAATTGTCATTACCCAACCTAACATGCTACATACTCGAGTTAACAATGAGATATTCACATTGCGATTTGCATTCAATTTACATGACATACTCCTCATTATGTAAATATAAATGTATTTTTTATTTGTAACTCTAACTGTACAATAAGTACGCAGCTGCATAAAGGACTATGTACTGGTGATTACATCAGTCAGACAATGCAAAATAACGGTGATTAAAATATATTTGTACGGAAGTATGTACAGAGTAATTAACACGACGTACAGAGCGTCTACTTTATGGTTGTCAGTTTTCGTGTTTTCGTTGTTGTGTTGTGATTAACATTAAAAAATATATCCCTCTTTTCGTATATTTAACTTCATTTAGTAAATAACGAATATTTAAAAACCAAATTTATAATTGTTTAATTAATTAAATAAAACTATTGAACTAGTTTCCAAGCTAGGGGATTGTCCTAATTGTTTAATGTTTTAAAATATATTTCCCATTTATATGATACATCATATGATTCACTAAACAGGTTTTTCTTTCTTATTTATCTTTCAAATTAACCGTCAAATGAAGATTTATTTACGTAGAATATAACCTTTTTTTTCTAGTATAATCAGAAAAAAACCGGTATTGAGTATTGTCGAAGAGACATCAGAATTTTTCTTAATAAAAATGATAATAATAATGGTTCTTTTTTTCATTGGATATAAAGCCTTAAAAAAGGTATTGTTTTCAACTTTCGTGACTTCCACACTTTTTACTCTTTTTCGCGTATAAGACAAATAATTATTCTCCAGTTACGATAGTATTGATATTTTATTTGTGCATATTATACACGCCTCCACTCACCTCTACACGTGCAATCATTTGAGTATGCGTGCGTTGATTCTAAGTTCAATGACAAAATGAACCATATTCAAAACGCTTACCCATACCGTAGTTGTCATTATAAGGGCAATGATGACCAATGATTATAATGTACAGGTTTCGTGGTGTACGAAGTAAAGTTCAAAGGACCAAGGGCCGATACAATTTGCTTGGTACAGTTGTTCGATAAGAACGAGACGCAGGTGACGGCAGCGCAGGACTGCGCGGGTCTCCTCGAGGTCGGAAACGCTAACTTCTGGTGGCCGTACCTCATGCATCCTAGTCCCGGCTATCTGTACACTTTTAAGGTAAGCTATTCACCTCACCTCACTTATGTACGTACATAAGCAACCAGAAACTGAATCGATACAATTATAGTAATGACTAGCATATTGGCTGACTTTACTTGCCACAAAAAGACAAATGAAATTGCCCTTCACAACCCTCAGGATATGTTCCTACGTTCCATTTTACTTCTTAGCAAAATAAGGTTACCGTTCCAGGTTTCCCTTGTGGGCCCGCGCGGCGAAGTGATCGACACATACAGCCTGAAGGTCGGCATTCGGACAGTGACGTGGAGTAATACGACAGTCTACCTTAACGAGAAGCCCATCTACCTGAGGGGCTTCGGCATGCACGAGGATTCTGATGTGAGTTTCACTTGAAATGGTAACTTTACATTTTCAGTGTCTAAATATGTTAACAAGAAAAACTCATCCTTAGAAGGAATTACATTGAAATGTGCGATCGTTCGTCTTAACGTTATTTGGAAATAACTATGGTATTGAAATTCAAAATCTTTAAGGTGTTTTGTAAATACTCCCATACACATAATTTATTGCTTTTACTACAGTTTCGAAAAGTTTCCTTAAGATTGAGGACAAGTAACGGCGAAAGAAACTCCTCAGTACTTGCGCGGAACTAGTTTCCAGGCATTCTTGTCTTTAATATATACATCTATGCATACATATTGTTATATATCACATATAATATCCTTTATCTATAAACTTTCCTTTAACGCGTCACTTAATCATCAACAGCATACTTTCACCTTCTGTTCTGATCTTTCACCACAATTAATTACGTTGACCAAGTGTACAGCGGTAGACAAAGTTATTGGTATTATAATTATTATATCATATAACCCATTGCTTTATATACATTAAAAGTTTAAATAATTTCCAAATTTAAATTACCCGATTGAATCAAATCTTTCCAGCTCCGAGGCAAAGGTTGGGATCCTGTACTGTGGGTGAAAAACTTTAACCTCATCAAATGGATCGGGGCAAACGCCTTTCGTACATCACACTACCCTTACGCTGAAGAAATCTACCAGATGGCTGACGTGCACGGCATCATGATCATCGACGAATGTCCCAGCGTTGATACTGAGTGAGTCACACAATACGTACATAAATAGGCAAAGAGGAAATACTTCACCACTTTTTTTCTCCTTTGTTTGTCGACTGATTTTCATGGTCTTTTTTATTTTGGTAGCTGTTGGGAAAACTCGGTTTCATCAATAAAAAAATTAGAAATAATATTAGTTAATAGTCATGGTTAAATTTAGCATTAGGCGAACATGGTATAATTACAATTAGAGCCACAGACAGACTTACGCACAGTTTTTTGATATATTTTATCTTCATGTTCCCAGCGGTATGTAAAAAAATATATCTAATTATTGCCTATTATTAGTTAATATGTAATCATGTATTTCAAAACACTTATAATCTGTTCTATAGCATACACTACCAAGACCGGTTTAATAAACGCGATGCGGTAACTTGAGTATAGCAGTAATGCCGAGTTACGTTTTCAGTATATTCACCGAAGCGCTGTTAGTGAAACACAAGCAATCCCTCACCGAACTGATCCGCCGCGATAAGAACCACCCCAGCGTGATCATGTGGTCCATATCTAACGAGCCGAGATCCGCCAACAGGAACGCGGATGCTTATTTTGGGTACGTATTGTGAACTACCTTTGTACGTAATATTTTTTTTACTTGTTCCGTTTGCTACGTCAGTGATTAAAGGAAATACAATTAATCTTTAATTGTCCTTGGACACTAGTGGCTTAAACATGTCTCCCGCATGGACTGCACATACTTCTCTCTAACATTTAAAATTGTGTGTGTATTAATTATTAATTAATTATCACTCGGTTCGGTGAAGAAAAATCCGCGCTTGGTCTCTGAGGTGTACGACCTTAAAATCCTTTCATTGTGACAGGAGACCTATGCTCAATAAATGCTTTAAAAATTATTTTATATGCTCGATAAGGACAAGTTAAATGGATTTAGACATTGAAATTTTATTATGTTTAAAAAGAGTTGTTTACAAAGTGCTTCTTACGTTTCAGTGAAGTTGTAAAACATGTCAAGTCTATGGATGTGTCGCGACCTGTTACTCTAGCCATTGCCCAACACTACAATGTCGATAAATCTGTAAGTACCTAAGGATAATTTACTATTTGTTAATTTTTTTTATATCATTACCAGGCCAATGAGCTGACAAGTCACCTGATGGTAAGTCACTCTCGCTCATAGACATTCGCAAAACCAGGGGTGTCACCAATACGCCGCCCGAGAAGGGAGCGATAAACCTGCTTCTTGAAGGTCCTCATATCGTAGCACCCTAGGAACCCAGGTGGTGGTAGTTCATTCCACCACGCCAAGTGCCACGTATCGAGTTGGTGTTTGTGGAATCTTGTATGGTGGCGTGTTGAATGGTGATCGAAATTAAAATACCCTAATGTATGACTGTATAGTATTTCCTAAGCGCCTGTACCAACCGGTGGACAAGATGGAAAAGCCATTCTTGTCCATTTCGGGATAATATATTGTTGGGTCTAATTAAATGTAACCTATTCATAAGATGTCCTCCGAAATAAATGTATTTATTTCGTTCTTTATAAGTGGTAATAATACATCGCTTTCACCATTTCGTGAATTATTTTTTAAGGAATATTTTTGAGTCTTATGTTTATTCTAAAATGTTTAAAGTTAGAACACAGCGCGCCTGCACTCCACATTCTTGCGAAAACATGGCCGTTCTCCGAGTACCGATTGATTCGAATACTTATGCCTTTTCCTTATCCCTTTGGCACAACATTTACATAACTAGCACTCCGTCACGGACTCGAAGGCACGACTGATACATCTCATACATCTTTACGTTTTAGAAAACGGACACCTGTGCTAAATTACGAATAAATGAGTTACAGCAAAATCAGCGGTATTTAGCCTCTAGGTAATCTTAAGGTGATTGTGAACTTTCCAGTGATGCGTATTGTGATCAGTTTCTTTATTTATTTTTCTTATATCGTTAGGGTTTAATTTAAATTTATTGTAGTAAGGAATTACTGAAATAACTATTGGTATAATTGTACTTAAATAACTAATAATTATAATGAACACTAATAATTGTTGAACCAATGCTTTGGTAAATTAACAGGACATTAAGATTATCATAACTTCATCGCAGGATAAGAAGTGACTTTGATACGTTACAATATATAATTATTTATAGATTTCAACTTTACGACCCCACTGAACAGAGCTACAAGTTGATTCGCACGTACTCGTACTCGTACAGTACCGCACGCATCCGCACGCTCCGTCGACACCTGTTTGCGTACGGCATGACGAAACGTCACGAATGCATTGTGTGCCCAGGGCCAGCACCTGGACGTGATCAGCTTCAACCGCTACAACGGCTGGTACCAGAACACGGGCTCGCTGCTGAACGTCGCGGCGTACGTGGCGGACGAGGCCACGGCCTGGCACCGCAAGCACAACAAGCCCGTCGTCATGACCGAGTACGGCGCCGACACCATCGCTGGACTCCACCTGGTAGTTATTACGAAGCTTTTTATTTATTAAGAAAATATGTTACTGAATGTAGTATTTTATTTGAATTTAAACATACTACAGCATTAAATCCGGTGATAAATCAAATTGTATTATTACAGACCAATTTCTATCTTACCTACACTTGGTAAAGTTATTTAAAAGATTTTACTAAATCAAACGCTTGAACATTTCAACAGAAATGACTTACCTTTCACCATGATCAATACGGCTTCACTAAAGGTCATAGTACAACTGATGCAGGTGCTAGGCTTCTTGAACACATATTTGAGGCTTGGGAGGTATCACAGAATGCTATAGGATTTTTTTGCGATTTGTCCAAAGCATTTGATTGCGTTGAGCACGAATCATTACTTCTTAAGTTTAGTCACTACGGCGTCAAATACAATGCTCTCAATTTGATTGAGTCCTATTTGAAGGGTAGGGTTCAATGTGTTAGTGTAAATAATACCAAATCATCGGGATCGCCAATTGTAATGGGTGTTCCACAGGCCTCTATTCTAGGTCCGTTCCTTTTTCTGGTTTGTATTAACGATTAGCCGTATTTAATTTGTAAACATGCGGACATTGTACTCTTCGCAGATGACACCGTTTTTAACCGTATTGGGGCGGCCTAGAATATTCCCCCCAATTCCATGCTGGCAGAACAGGGTATCGTAAGAAGCGACAGAAGCCAGCCTGCTTGGTGGTAGGGCTTCGAGTAAAGATTATATTATCAGTATTATTATTAAGTTATTAGTTTTATTATCGTTATTATTATTATCTTTTCGTGAAACCCGCCTGGCTAGCTACCACCCTCCGCCTTGAGTCAGCCGCCAAACGACTCGTCGTGTTCTGGCTGGAGACTTGAGAGGCAGTTCATTCTTTCTTATCTTCTCATTTCCTGGCCGACAACACATCAGTGATACCATTGGTTTTGCTGATGTCCATGGGCGACGGTGACCATTTACCATCAGGTGGCTCGTCTGCTGGTTTGTCGGCTATTTACATAAAAAAAACACATCTTTAATATTTAAGACTTAAATTAAATTTTGACGATATAAACAGTGCTTTGTCCCGTGTATCGCATTGGTTTACAATAAAATACTTACTTTTAAATGCCAAAAAAACGAAGTGTACAGAGTTTGCACTACCAAATGTGCAAAAGGTAGGCAAAATCCTTAAATTAAATAACGAAACATTGCCTATGGAACAACCCACAATTTTTTTTAGGGGTAACCTTAGATAGTAAGTTTCAGTGGAGCGTCCATATATCGGTTCTCGCAAGTAAACTTTATAGGTCTTTCTACGCTAATAGGAAAATAAGACTGATTACTGATGTAGAGACAGCTAGACTTGATTATTTTGCCTATTTTCATAGTCTTATATCTTACGGTATCCTAATGTGGGGTAAATCAGCAGACATTGATTCAATATTTATATTATATTACAGAAAAGAGCAATCAGAGCTGTATACAGATTAAATTCGTGTGAGTCATTAAGAGAAAAATTTAAAGAAATAGGTGTACTCACCGTAGCCAGTCATTATATATATATATATATATATATATATATTCGTTCAGTTAGATAAATCCCTTCTCGACGACCATACTGCCTATAATCAACATACAACAGCTACTGGTGATAGAATAAAAACATATATATATATATATATATATATATATTATAAGCAGAAAAGTGATACACACAATCATGAAACAAGAAATAGGGATAATTTGGTAACATCTTCATATCGTCTTCAAAGGGTTCAGCGTTCCTTTATGGGGCTTGGAGTTCGTTTTTACAATAAGATTCCTAAGTTGATACTTGAGTTGCCCATTGGAACTTTTAAGCGTCGCATTAAAACAGAACTTATAGGCAAAGCATATTATAGTATAGATGTGTACATTAATGACAAGGATGCCTGAAAATAATAGTGTTGAAACCAGTTCCGCACAGGTTTAAACTTTTGTAATTACCATGTGTTGTTTAAAAGATGTGCTGAGGAGTTTCTTTCGCCGTTTCTTCTCCTCATTGTTAAAGCACCTTTTCGAAACGGTGGTGGAAGCAAAAAAATGACGTTCATAAGTGTATTTACTGAATACCTATATGATTAAATGAATTTGAATTGATCACTGGCGACGCGCCCCGGCTTCGGCTGAGTGTAACTCCTAATAATGAAAATAAGAAATGTGTGTTTATAACATGTTTTTATTCTATCACCAGTAGCTGTTGTATGTTGATTATAGTCAGTATGGTTGTCGAGAAGGGATTTATCTAACTGAACGAACAGAACTGAAAACCGAAACTCAATTTTTTTAAATTGATTTTCTTAAATCGGAATTTTGGATTCCGAATTTGGAATTCCGATTTTAGATTGCATTTTTGTATAATAATTTTCCAAAATTTAAATCATCCTGACAAAACTAAACACACCACAAAAATTGGCCAAATCAGTCGAGATATATTCAATTGATGAATTTTCATTCGATACTGAATCAATTGATTTATATTCATATAAATTTTCTTAATAATATTGCAACCTTTTTGCAATTTTGTTTCTTTGTGTGCGTCCCATGGGTAGTCCGGACGAAATCGCACTATTATAATTATAAACTTGCCTTGAAATTTCACGTATTAATTTCATTATAACATCTACTGTTAATGTATGGAAAAAAGTGTAGAATAATTTAACGATCTGACAGAAATAATAATCATGTAAAATGAAAATGGTGAAAACCTGTCTAGAACTCCCGCGTGAGTGTGTCTTGTTAGTGATATTTTAGTATCTTGTAGAAATTTAAACAACACGGGAGAACATATCTCCGAACCTCTTTATTGAAGACTAACGGCTTGCCCCTACTTCTTGATTAAAAATGTATAATAAGTACATGACATAATAGTACGTGACGTACCTTTAAAATGGCAAAATAATTTTTCAGATAGCTGCCGTGGTTTCGGAGATTACTTTCCGCATATACACAAACTCACAAAATTTGCACTATCTCTTTATAAACTTAAGATAGCAGAGAAAACCATAGATTACTATAATGTAGATCAGCAGAGGCCACAGACAATTTAAAGTTATGCAATGAGTATCGTATCTGTTGTACTGATTTTTAACAAGAACGCTGCCATAAAACAATATTGATATCCAAATTTGTGTTGCAGCTACCGGAATACGTGTGGTCTGAGGAGTACCAAGTAGCGCTTATGTCCGAGCACTTCAAGGCGTTCGACCGGCTTCGTCGAGCGGGATTCTTCGCTGGCGAATTCATTTGGAATTTCGCAGACTTTAAAACTGCACAAAGTAAGTGATAATGTCGCATTTACTTCAGTTTTATGGTATCGACGACCGTGGCACGCGCTTGTTAGTGAGCGCTCACCGCCCTTGCACATTGGCTGCACCGTCCGCGGCGCCGACAGGACGCCGGCCAAGAAGGAAGCGGTAAACGGTTATTACAAATTTTTCATGTTTCAGCGGCGTTGATCTAAAATGTACGTTCATGTAAATACGAAGATTCTCAAGAGACATTAAATAATTAATCGAATTATTAATTTTTCCAATAAGAAATAATGTCGTTTTAATGACAGTAATCAACATAGTGATTTTCAAAAGTCAGAGATCAAAATCACTCTTAATTTCCGATGATGCAATTATAATGAATTACATAATTATGTATGTAGTAGTGCTATGATAAATTTATCCATGACAAATGGTATAAATATTATGGACATAAATTGTCCTTAAGTAATTATAATTTATTCGAAATGAATCCAACGAACCTGTATAAACCACCGTGTGTATGAAATATTATTTCACTTGTCTTTTAATAAAAACCACTATATTTAGGCAAAGCGCCGAATGTCGGCTTAAGCCGCTTTAATGCTATATGGATGAGCAGACGAACAACGCGACGCTAAGGTTTAGCCGCCGCCACGGACCTCAACAACACAAGAAGTGTCCACGACGCATCATCGACTGAGAAAAAAACCGAGGAATTGCTTATATACTGTACTGTTGTATATAGTACTGTATTATTTACGAAGTTTGTTAATGAAAATTAGTTTTATGTAGTAGTTTAATGTTACAATACAATAAGTTTATTGACATCTTACCACATACTCACCGCGAGTAATCTTAGAACTAGCAGGGTCGCCACGTAAGGGTACGCTTAGGACTCGAATGAAACAACGAATATAATTTGTATGTTTTAATGCACTTAACATGTACACAAATATATTCACTACAGTATACATCGTACTGAAATCTATTTTCTTAAATATTACAATAATAACTTTATTTACCTGGATATTAATAGAGTGATTGTTTGACAGCCATAACTAGAGTGGGCGGTAACAAAAAGGGAATATTCACACGATCGCGTCAGCCCAAGGCGTCGGCGCACCACCTGCGCGCGCGCAACCTCGCCATCGCCGCGGCCGAGTGCGGGGCGCCGCCGCCGGACCTCGCGTACTACGTCAGCGACCACCGCCCTGCCAACCACGACGAACTATAGACAAGAATACTATTTTTAATTCGACGAAGCACTGACTGAATGAGGATAGTTGTATGTTAAGTCGCCACGTGTGTATTTTCCAATAACAATCACCGTGTGCATGTTTAAGTGAGCAACACCCGATGCCAGTATTTAATTATGTAACAATATGTGAATTTCTACATAATTATCTTTTATTATTAAATTTTTAAGTGAATTTTAGCGACGGAGGACCATATGAGCGTAGCTTGGATATAAAAAATATAGTTCAAAAAACTGAAAACACGCTTTCGTAGAAATATGAAATAAAAAATAATAACTAAAGAAATACGCCTTCGTAGCGAATGAACTCAAAAAATTGAAAACAATGTTAAAATATACAGTTTGTGATCAAGAGAAAGAGACAGAAAATGAGAGAGGGAATTTCTTTTAATTGTGTATACTATAATTTTTTGAACATATTCAAAATAAGTTAAAGTAACTAACAGAAAAGTTAGCTTCAATATAAAATAAAAAGCGTGAGGTGCTTTCAACAACTGATATCCAGAACCTCACGCTGTTTTACTTTATATTTCTTCTTCTTATTTCATATATTTTAGTTCATAATTCTACGAAAGAGTATTTTTAGTTTTTTTTTTTAACTATATTTTATTTTTTATTCTTAAAATTAAATTGAAGTTAAATAGTATAAGGATAATGGAAACTTTTACATTTTATAAGTGATAAAGAATTCTGATTCAATTTATGTACGTTCTCGTTATCTCATCATTTCATCTAACGCGTCACCATTACATGAGACTCTTCCTGTTAACTTGGAGAAATCGAGCTCTTCTATTTGTAGACCATTTCATGATTTTACACGGCTGATAGCTACATGTGCCTATCCAGCAGCAAAGAGACGTGATTCCATCTAAATAACTGAATAATCTATATATAGATAAGTCAAACTAATATAAAGCGTGAAAAAACTATGTTCTTCACAGAAAAGTTATTACTAAAGAACACCTGACACTGTTTACAATGTGTCACTTGTCAGCCGTCATATAACCTATAACTTATGACGACAATTTTTTTTTCGTCATGGATCAATGACAAAATCATAATACCTTTAAGTATAAAATTATTGTATTGTCATCGGTTCTTTATACGTATGCAAAATTTTAAACGATTTGGACATTTTTTAATTGATGAAAATGTAATTCAAAGATTCCGTTACATTCATACATACATAGATGCGTCAAGTCAGGCTAATATAAAGCGTATACAAATACAATTATTATTGCTATAGCTATATATAAAAGTTCATAAGTGAAGTGCGAATCTTGCGTGTTAGTGCGTTGTAAAAATATAATAAAGCTATTTTAGTGATGTCGGCAAATTTCGCCAAAATTCTGTGAGTGAGTAGTGATAGTGGTGTAGTAGAATGTTGGAACCGGTTACATGTGACTCAGTCCATATTCATCCGTACGTTTCACTTGGAATAGTGATCGGACCATCGACGCTTATAATTAAGATGATCCACCAGCTCCCAAAAGTACAGCACATCGTTACGGACCTCTAATTGGAGTTGTAGTTCTACTTGAAGTAGGGAAAAGATGTCCTTTGGTACCTTGCATGAGGGCGACACTGGATGGAGAATGACTCTTCTGTTACTTCCATTCTGTTAGGAACACCGTTCACGATTAGGTAGCGAGGTTGTTCGCCCATTAATTTAACAAACGAATAAACGTGATTGCATACATTTACTAAGCTTACAAACTAACAGTAATTGTAAAATTTGAAGGGCCAAATGAGTTGGCAGTATTTGTTTGAGATAAACAAACTTAAAGCTTGGTTTGTGTTGGATGGTTGGAGGAGAGTAGAACGCATGCATCACCGCTATTGAATAGCACTTTTGGACATTGGACCGTATTGTATAATGTTAAATTTTAATCAACTTATTATTAATTATTATAAGATCATACAGTTATAATCATCCATAATAAAGTAAATACATTAATTGTTCAATGTGCCTTTGTTATGAATTACTACAAAATAACAACATTGTCTCTGTCGGTCTAAACGCTCTGTCTGTCTGGTCCTGTACGTGGTTTCTTTGTGGACAATTTAAATATTATGCACTAAGCATTTTCTCTAGTTACACTTTACCAAAATCTGATATACATAATATGGCGATTGGATTTGTAGACTAGCATTAAATTCATAAAAGTTACTTAACTTGTGCCATGTAGCTATGTATGTATGTATGTAGCTATGTAGCATGTGCCATGCTAAATCCCCTAAAGTCCGTCCGTTAATCCGTCCTTTTACACATTCAGTTCAGTTCACGCTCCTCCAAATTTTGCCATGAAATTAAACTATATGTTCTCATACAAAACAGAAGTGGAATACACATAATAATATAATACTAGAGCTGGATGCTAATGGAAATTTGTAAACGAACTTGGTAACATTTACTCAAAGATTAAACCGCGTGTGAATAGGAGTTGACACCCACTGAGAGAACTGAATCATGCCGCCAATATGTTTTTCTTAGTACGTAGGATACCCCAAGAATACAACAGTAGTAGACTCATTACTGTATTGTTAAAAGTGAGTTAGTAGAAAAATGTTTTTTTTTTTAATTACCTAACTAAATTCTGAATTAATTATCTTTTATACGTAGATTTACTTTTGATACGTACCTATATTCGTATACCTCACATACCTAATATTTTTGTTTACATGTTTCACATAAGAGTAATTGCATACATTTTAAGTTAAGAGACATATCAAGTTGTTTATAGTAATTATAAAGTTGCTTATAATAACTAGATAAGTTACTATTTTTAATATTAATGCCCAGGTATTAAATGTTAGGTACTACAACCTTAAGAGAAAAGTATTTCAATAATATTTGGTTTTAATATTATAATTATTGATCGATAGGCAATTATGGCGTAGATCGTGTGCTACATATTATGTATGCTAGTTTGCTACTTTCATATTATCAATAAAAATATGTTTACTAATGAATTATGTTACTAATAAATTAATATACTACACAAAATTTATGGAACTGTGTTTTACAATTCTAGAGACCTCCGCTTCAACTACCTTTGTCTGTGTGCCGGCACGAGTGGTTTCTAAACGTGTAAATATTTATTTGTGTGTGAATAAAGTACAAAACAAGTTAGACAAGATTTTTTTTCTCCCTCATACATTATATTATAGCCACAGTAAATTATACATTTTATATTTATCTATATCAAAATATCCTTAACCTACAAGCTATGTTTAACGCGTCGCTTAAAAGTTCCAATACGTAAGTCACTTATCAGCCATGGAACCTTATTACTAATTCGTAGCTTATTCTAAAAACAAACTCCAAGCCCCATAAAAGAATGCTGATTGATTAATGACCATATGAAGACTTAACCAAATTATGCTTATTTCTTGTTTCACGATTGTGCGTATCCCTTTTGTGCTTGTACATGTTTAAATTTTATCGAGTAAATACTAAATTACTGTAAATTATTGAAAGACGATACGGTGAGTACACACATATTTCTTTAAATTTTTCCAGTAAAGATTCACGTGACATAAATCCATACGAGTAAATAGCTCGAATTGCTGTTTTCTGCAATACAAAAATATAAAATCAATGTCAGCTGATTCATCCCACAAAATGAACAAATCTAGCTATCTCTACGTTCGTTAGCCATGTTATCTTTCTAATAACGTAAACAGACCTACTCGATTTACTTAGGAAAACGAATGTAAGGGCGTCCAATTTAAGTTTATTATTTCAAGTGACAACTAAAAAAAATGTTGGATTTTTCTATAGTCGTTTCATATTTCATTTAATTAACAGTATTAAGTAGTAGGTATATTGAGTAGTACTATTACATCAAACCCTTCAATTGTGATGCAATAAAATTTACTTGACGCCCTAGTGACTAAGTTTAAGAAGTAGTATTTCATATTCAACAAAATCAAACGCTTTACACATCGCAAAAAACACCTATAGCATTCTGTGATGCCTCCGAAGTAGTGATGCCGCTCGATAGGTTACTATCGATAGACTATCGATAATCTATCGATAGTGTGCAATAGTGCTAATATCGATAGTATCGAAAATATCAATACTATCGACAGTATAAATTGTGGTAATACTATTGGTTATCTGTAATAGTATCGATTCTATCGATAGTATCGATAATATTTTCATCCCAGATAACTTAAATATCGATACTATCGATAGTTATGTTTTCTGTAATAGTATCGGAGGTATTACAGCATTTAGTAAGGAATATCTACAAACTGAGTATGAAATAATGGTCAATCAGTGGTAAGGTCAGTGCAGTGATAAAATTAACAAGATACATGAAAATAGTCTAATTAATAATGTACTGTACAGTTTAATATTTATGTTGCCAATATCAAATTTACAACTGAACTGTTATTATTTACACCTAGTACATACAATTATTATAAACACATTAACTAATTCTAATTACGTATGTACCTACGTTATTAAAATTATATTTTTTATGCTATTAGTATAAAAGTATTTTGTAAATTATATTACTGGCAACATACTGTTATACTTTGATTTTTGTTTGTAGGTAGGTACAGAAATAAGTTAAAGAAAGCAGAAAGCACTAATAAGAGTAATATTGCTACATTGAGTGATTAATCGAAAGTGTTGCAAAAATGGAAAGCCTTACCGAACTTACCAACTTACCACAAGTTTCTAGTAAAAGAAAATCGTCCATGTGGACCCATTTTAGCAGAGAAAATACAAACAAAGTAATTTGCAAATATTGCCAGAGTGAATTCAAATATAGTAATAATAGGTCCAATATGAGGGATCATATGATCAGAAAACATGCAGAAGTGCTAGTAACAAGTCCATCATCTTCGCAGGATGAAACTTTTATAGACAACGCAAAAGATGAGGGAGTAAGTAAAAATATTGTTTTTACTTACAACTACAATTCGTCAAGAAAAAAAATTTTAGACAATTTGTTTATAAAAATGATAGCTGTCGACATGGAACCGCTTAATATGGCGGAACACGAAGGCTTGAGAAAATTTGTTGCTGGTCTAGACTCCAAATATATAATGCCAGGAAGAACAACGGTTTAGACTAAATTGTTGCCAAGTCTCTACATGAAAATGAAGCTGAAATTATTAGAAATTCTCGGAAAAATTAAAAACATTGCAATAACAACTGACACTTGGACGTCCAAAAATAACCAATGTGTGCTCGCACTGACAAGCCATTTTATTATGAATAACAGATTACATTGCGTATTATTGGCAACAAAAGTTCTTGAAGGTGTTCATGATGCTGCAAAAATATCAGAGGTAAGTTCAAATTGCTTTTATCGGGTAGTAAGTGTTTATGATTTAGACAACATTTGACAGGCATTTTGTAGAATCATGACTTTGTCGGTTTATTTTTTTTATTACTTTTATTATACACTTGTATTTACACTAATTATACAGGGTGACTGTGAGACAAATTCCATTCTGTGAGTAAACACAGAGGTAATACACAGTTGTTAAATATATAGAAAAAAAAAAACACTAGAATATTATTAATGAATTTCGAAGTAAACGTAAAAAGATTAAATTTCAAATTATAATAATTATTATATAATTTCAAATATGCAAATGATGGTTACCGCGCAGACGCACGCGCTTTTGTAATTTACCTACCGCTATTAGGGGTGCGTCTTTACAAACTTTTCCATAAACTATGTGTTATATTAGGCGCAGGGCATTAAAACCAGTACTTAATGAAGATACTCTTTAATCACACTTACAATTTTTCATACTACTCGTACTACTCGACTGTCTTCATTTGACAACTCTCCTCACGAGTTGGCCGTCAATGTCACTTACTGACATTTCGCCCACAGATCTCACAACATCTCTCCTTTTTTAATTGAAGTATATTGTATGAATTATATAATACAAATTTTTAAACTGTCGTAATTTAAATTGACTTCTAGCTACAAGTTTATTTACTTATATACTAATACAATTTATCTTTATTATCATTATATAATTGTAGGTTTCTTAATTGTATAAGTTATTAACAATATAGTCCTCTAAGTATTTAGGTTTTTTAGCAATCCTATCAGATCTTCTAAGTGATTGATCAGGTTGATTAATATTATCAGTTTCTTCTAAAGAATTATTCTCACTTTGAGCATCTGATAAGTTTGGCTGTTGTTTATCATCATCAAATTCAAAATAGTAATTATCTGTATGCTTTTCTAATGATATAGGAGGAGGTACTTTATTTAAATTCCACCTATTCCGCCTGAATTTTCCTTTATCCGTGCTTACAATAAAAGATCTAGGCTCCTCACATCTTTTTTCAATCAAACCATAAGTTTTTAAATCCGTTACCCAAACTTTATCACCCACTTCCAACCCTGGCAAATTTATTGCCCTATGCCTTTTATTATAATAGTAAGCACTCTTATGCTTCCTGTCTATTTCTCTATCTTTTAATTTATTTTCAATTATAACAGGTTTTTTTAGATTACTAGGTTACATTGGTAGATTATCTCTCAATTTACGATCAAACATTAATTCAGCTGGGCTGTAACCCACTTCCAAAGGTGTATTCCTGTACACTAGTAAAGCCAAATAAATATCTTCATTTTTAGATAATAGAGATTTTGCAATTTTAACTGCTGATTCTGCTAACCCATTGCTTTTTGAGTAATAAGGACTGCTGGTTATAGATTTAAATCCATATTCTTTCGCAAAATTAATAAATTTAGTTTTAAATTGTGTGCCACAGTCTGATCTAACTACCTCTGGAATACCATATCTAGAGAATACTTCTTTGCACTTGGTTATGACTGAGTTTTCTGTCAAGTCTTGAATTTTGAATATTTCTAAAAATCGAGAATAATAATCCATAAATACTATATACCAGTTGTTATTAAACTTAAATAAATCTATTCCTATTCTTTGCCAAGGTCGGTCTGGGATAGAATCTACAAACATTTCCTCACTGGGATTTACATAAAGTTCTATACATTTTGTACATGATTTTACCTTATTTTCAATTTGTTTAGACAATCCTAACCACCAAACTGACTGTTTGGCACGTTCTCTACATTTACTAATTCCCAAATGACCTGCATGAATTTTATTTAAAATTTCTTCTTGCATATTCGTAGGTATGACAATTCTAGAATTAAACAACAGAAGACCTGTCTCTATTGAAAAATTTACTCTATATTGATAGTATTCTTTGAATTCTCCTAAGCTAGTTTTTCTTGGCCAACCTTGCACTGTGAACTGTTTTAACTTTTCACAAATGTGACATTTGTTTTGTTCAAGTTTTATTCTTTCTAATAAATCAGTATGTATAGCTTCATTGCTAAGTAAATAGATATCTAAATCTTTTGAGTTTTGGATATTAGTTGTAGTAGTGCAGGGAATTGGTTGTCTTGATAGAGCATCTGCAACTACAAGTTCCTTTCCAGGAGTATATTTAACTTCATAGTTATATTTTGTAAGTTTAAGTCGCAATCTTAAAAGTCGTAGACTTAAATCATTTAACTGTTTGGTTTGCAATATTTGAAGAAGGGGTTTGTGATCTGTTTCTAAAATTATGTGGATTCCTACAATATAGTCTTTGAATTTGTCAGCGGCCCATGTGAGAGCTAAGCACTCTTTCTCTATTTGTGCATAATGCTTTTCAGCATCACTTAATGTTCTACTGGCATACATAACAATTGATCTGTGGCCTTTATTATTTTCTTGCATTAATGCCGCACCTAAACCATAACAACTACTAACTGCTGATACAATTATTGTTAGAGAAGGATCATAATATGCTGATACTGGTGCCTCTTTAAGTTTATTTTTAATCTCAGAAAATGCTTGGTTTTGAGCTGTTCCCCATACAAACGTGTGATTTTCTTTTAATAATGAATGTAATGGCTGTAACAACTGAGACTTGTTTGCTCAAAATCGTCCTACAAAATTTATCATACCTAAAAACTGTAAAAGTTCTTTTTTATTGGATGGTACAGAGAAGGAATCAATGGCTTTGATTCTCTCAGGATCTACTTTAATTCCTTGTTCATTTATTACATGACCTAAATAGGTAATCTCTTTCACCCCAAAAATACATTTTTGCTTATTAATTGTTAACCCCTCTGTATATAGCCTTTTTAAAACTTCTCTAAGTACTCTGTCATGTTCCTCCTTACTTTCTTCAAAAATGAGAATATCATCCATATGAATTGCTACTTTTATATCTTGAAACAAATTAGAGAATTTCATACTAAAATATTCTGGTGCACAGTTAAGACCGAACGGCAAACGATTGTATACATACCTACCAAATGGAGTAATAATTGTTGTTACCTTCTTTGAATTCTCATCTAATTTTATCTGATGAAATCCTGAAGTAGCATCTATTTTTGAAAAATATTTAGCTCCTTTTAACTTTGCTAGTGTGTTTTCCACCTTTGGTATAGGATAAACAGGTCTTAAAATGTTTTTATTCACTTCAGTATAATCTCCACATATTCTTACTTTATTATTCCTTAGTACTACTACTATTGGTGAAACAAAATCTGTGGCTTCTTCTATAGGACTTATTATACCTAATCGCTGCAATTTATTTAATTCTTCTTTGACTCTAGGTAAGAGTGGTATCGATATATTTCTGGGTGTGGCATGTATATAAGGTTGTGGATTTTCAATTAATTTGATCTGAAATTCGTCTTTAAAAACCCCTAACTCATTAAATATATTAGGAAATTCTTTTTCTATGCTGCTAATACAACTTAAATCATTAAAGATTGAAACTGCACAAATATTAATGATCTTCATTGCGTCAATGGCAGGTCTACCCAAAATAGCAGATTTTAAACCTTGGATGACATAAATCTTACCTTGAAAAATATTGTTCTTATAATTTAGTGTCAATTTTATTGTTCCTGTCACTTTCAATTGTGTCCCATCTGGTCCTTTCACTACATCCAAACTTTTTTCTAAACAAAATTTATTTTCCACTGCTACATGGTCTGGTATAGCACTTATATCTGCTCCTGTGTCAATCAAAGTTTACTTTTTGTTTAAATATTTTATCTTGAAAAATATCTACTTCAATCATATACTTATTCAAATTTTCACAAAAACTCACCTCATATTCTATTCCTTCCTTCATGTCCACTTTTCTCACTGCCTTTGCGCAACAAAATCTAGCAAAATGACCTCTTCTTTGGCAATTATGACATGTTGCATTATATGCTGGACATTTCTCCCTTGGATGTCTTGTTTGTCCGCAAAACCAACAACAGCCCCTTTTACCCTTACTTCCTTCTTTCTTTACTATGTTGACTATTTCATCTTTTTCTCTCTTCATAACTTGATATTCTTCCCGTTGGATTTCTGCCTGTTTACATATCTGCACAGCTTCAGCTAACGTTAAGTCATTTTTTAACAATAATCTATCGCTAACATTCTTGTCACCCACTCCTATGACAATTCTATCTCTTATTAGTTGTTCTTTTAGTGCTCCATACTCACAATATTCCGCCAATTTATGTAGATTCGTCACAAATTCATCAAAGGTTTCGTCTTCTTTTTGGATTCTGATATTAAATCTGTAACGCTCTTATATAACATTCTTTTTCGGCGAAAATAAGTCATCAAATTTTTGCAGGAGCTCTTCATACTTTAATTTTTTTTCAAATTGTATTATTATATCTTCGGCCCTATCGCCCATGCAGTACAATAAACAATCTGTTTTATTTTCGTCACTGCACTCGTTGTTACCTGACAAAGCCATATACCTCAAAAAACGGGTTTTGTATTTTGGCCATTCTTCCGGCACGAAGGAAAATTGTCCCGGACAGGCAACCTTTAGCACTTTATCCATTGATTCTTTGACGGATTTTTCTGCTGCCACCATGTTATATTAGACGCAGGGCATTAAAACCAGTACTTAATGAAGATACTCTTTAATCACACTTTTTACAATTTTTCATACTACTCGTACTACTCGACTGTCTTCATTTGACAACTCTCCTCACGAGTTGGCCGCCAATGTCACTTACTGACATTTCGCCCACAGATCTCACAACACTATGTAGAATTTATAGGAAGTTTTTTTTTTTCAAAAATTAAGTACCCTTTTTATCACGTAATTGGAATGAGAATTGAGGTTTTTTTTTATGGTAATAGCCGACAAACGAACAGACGAGCCACCTGATGGAAGTGGTCACCGTCGCCCATGGACTTCAGCAAGACCAAAGGTATCACTGATGCGCTGTCGGCCAGGAAATTAGAATAATCCACTCCACCCGTGCGGTGCAGTGGTTTCTCGTTTATGATAGTTGGAATAATCATTTTGATTATTATTTAGTTCTAAAATTAGTTTATAAAGCGTCAATTGATTACTTTTTAATTTATTATGATTTCGTCTTGGTATAACTATGAAACTTTTTTAGGTTATCGCGTCAATTGTGGCAGAGTGGCAATGCAGCAGCAAAGTGGTGGCTATTGCTACCGATAATGCGGCGGTAATGATAAAATGGCCGAGATCCTAAAGTTACGCCATTTGCCTTGTTTCGCGCACAGTTTAAATTTGGTAATGGAAGAAGTTCTCCATGAATCAAAAGAATTGGAAAAAATAGTTGATAAATGTACTGCAATAGTGAGCTATTTTAAAAGAAGTTTTAAAGCCTCAGACAATTTAAAAATGATTCAAAGAGATCTGGAAAAAAAGGAGTTAAAACTAATACAGAATGTTGAGACTCTTTGGAACAACGTTTTGATCATGTTGAGAAGAATTAACGAAGTAAAGGATGAGCTTACTCTAGCCATTATTCAGAACCCGCATTCCCCGCCCAATCTTACTGCTACAGAGTATTCATTGTTGAAAGAAGTAGAAATTGTTTTTGAGCCAATAGAGACTGCTACTGAATCTATATCGGGAGAAGAATATGTTACCATATCTTTAATAATTCCCCTAATTAAAGGAATATTATTGAATATCGCAGAGCAAGAGAGGCAACAGATGTCAGATCCAGGAAAAGCTATTTTAGAAATTTTAAAAGCAACCATCGTAAATAGACTAAAACCTTATGAAAATAGAACACCGTGTATAATTTCAACACTTTTGAATCCACATTTTAAAAAACTCGTATTTAAAACTGACACTGAAGTAGAAAGGGCGATTAATTATGTACAAAAAGAATATTCTTCTTATTTACTAAATAAAACCTCAATGGCATCGGGACCTGTCGAAAATGCAGAAGAAACAGAGATACCGGCAAAAAAACTAAACTTAGTACCCTGCTATCCTTTCTGCACGTTCCTTCACTCGCTAGTGGAAACGCTACATCAAACGCAATTATAGATATTAGTGAAAATATGTAGAAAAACCCATTATATCCCAAACAGAATATCCAATAGAGTTCTGGGCTTACAGTCAAAGTTATTTAAAGCTTATTGCTTTAAAGTATATGTGTATTCCTGGGACATCGGTGCCCGCCGAAAGAATATTTTCTAAGGCTGGCCAAATTATAAATGACCGTCGCAGTAGTTTAAGTGAAAATCACATAAGCGAAATGCTTTTTATTAAGCAAAATAAAAACATTCTGGATACTTAATTATTCATTTATTTACTTCACAATTGACAATATTTCTTAGGTTTATCCATTAATATTAAACAACTATTACGAATTCTGTCGTGGTATATTTAGATTTGCAGTTAGACAGTACACATTAAGACGTATACACTTCAGTCACCCCGTGACGAAGTAGATGGTGAAATACGTCCGAAACACCGGGAAAACGTGTAAAAAAAGTAAAGAGTATACCGCGATAGAAACCGTAAAAGTATTATAATTAAATTGTGTACTCATATTAAGCTTATTTTTGTATTCATTATAATGTAAATGGTGTATGAGAAAGATGATTATTTTAGTGATTTAGTTTAGAGTCCGATTGCCTAGCCATCAGACTTCGAACTAAATCATTTTCGTGTCAATAGATAGGTATATACAGAAAATTGATAATTTATTGTGGTCTTATGTTAAATAAAAGTTTGTTTCAATCAGTCTTATTGTTTTTTTTTACATCCAAATCTAATAATTCACGTTATTTCGAATTACGATCAATTAGTTTTATAATCTCGTCCAGAACATAACACCTTTTTAAAATTGGCACAAACCCCATTTCCAGGCCAATGAAGGCACCAAAGGCCTTGTTAGCAGCCTGTAATTTCTCCACGTCATCTGTAGTTTTTTCTGTAGTTTGACAACAATTCTCAACCATCTTTCTCTTCTGCGGTACCGTATAACCAGCAATATTAACGGTTACTGAATTGTTTTCCTCCCAATCTTGTGTATATTGCACGAAAATTTCAGGCGAATGCTTGTACTTTGTTCCCAGTCCTAGTAATCAAAGTGTAATAATGAAAATAAAACAAAAACACATAAATAATTAATAATTATACAACACAGGGCTCAATCTCTCCTTACTGTTTTTTTACTTATATGTATATATAACGAGCGAATAAATGATGTTTTGATAGTAAATAAGTATTATTTGCTTACTACGACATTTCGAACATTTTGCAAATATGTGTGTATACATACTCATGGCAGCGGACCTATGATGCGCACGTCGACAAAGAGTTTTTCTCGACGTTTATCGACAAAATCTATCTCATCTCTCCAACCAATTAAGAGAATTTGTATCTCGTTACGCGCCTAATAGGCCCGAGTCGAGAAAGAGAGAGAGACAGAAAGATTTTATTTTATCGTCAAACACGAGAAAAATTATGTCGAAGTGCGCATCATAGGCCGGCTGGTGTGCATTAATAATAAAGATAAAGTGCGGAAAGTTCAAGAAATTCGCAGGGCTAGAAAAGGTTCATTTCAAACACCAAGATTAAACATTGCAATATGTTGGAAACGTCAAAATAACTTTGCTGTAAATTTAATTAAATACTCAAACACAGGAGTATAAACTTATCTTTCTTACCTAGGGAAGTTCTAGCATGCTCTTTTGATGGAGGGCTATCACATTGAGTTAAGTCTTCATCATCGGCTTCTGTTTCCGCTACTACTGTTACGTTTCCTAAAAAAACAGTTATGACGTTACGCCTGATGATACAAGAGATGAAAAATATGTTTCACATTTATTGCTTTAAAGATGCCTTTTTTTATTTCATACACTTCAGAGGTTACCCTTATTTATTTCCATTTGGGAACGCTTTAATTTTAAGAAAATGTACACTTAAGAAGTATTTCCATGTAGCTAGAATATTGCAAAATCAATCAATTCAATTATTCAAATTATCAATTACTTACTTTTGTTTAACTGGATCTTATTATTCATTTCCGCTATTGGTAAGGTCACACGTAACTTTTTGAGACACAAACATAGTCACGATTACAAATCACTGAAAAGCGAAAGGTTCTTTAATGGATTGTGCATGATATACAGTATATAAACCTTAATTAATACTATCGAAAAACAAACAACTAGCGATAGTATAATACTATCGATACTATTGCAGATCATCAATAGTATTACCATATTTTATACTATCGATACAATCGATAGTACCGATAGTATTGATATTAGCGATACTGTCGATAGTCTTATCGATATCCTAACTGATTTTCGAGGTCAACAATCGATAGGTAACTATCGATAGTTCGGCGTCACTACTCCGAAGCTTCAAAAATGTGTTTTAGAAGTCTAGCACCTGCATCAGTCCATTAACAGTTCAGAGGGAAGTAGGTATGTTGTTACTTTTTAAATGTTCAAGGATTTGGTCACGTAAAATTTTTTTGAAAACTTTACCGAGTGTTGGTAGAGTAGAAACTGGTCTGTAATTATTACGATTTCATCTATCACTGGATTTAAAAAGGGTAATGACTATGCTAATAATATTTCATTAGATCGGACAAATACTCAAGCTTAAATTTATTAAAGCTTACAGTTACGTGGAGGGCTGTGACATTTCATTTTACACTAGCTGTGCCCGCAACTTCGTCCGCGTGGAATTTAACAAAAAAGTTATTTAGTAGAAATAAATGTAGCCTAAGTTACTCCTTATTACATCAGCTACCTGCCAATCAAAGTCCCGTCAAAATCGGTCCAGCCGTTTCAGAGTTTAACCGGAACAAACAGACAGACAGTCAAAAATTGTAAAAAATGTTATTTCATATGCATGTAGTTAAAAGTGATTATTTTAATATTACAACCAGACACTCCAATTTTATTTATTGGTATAGATAAAATAACTTAATGTTTGCCAACAATCCCACCCGATAGTAAGTAGAGATGAAGTCTAACTTATAAAAGCCTATTCAATCTTCTCTTGACGACTCCTACAATTATTTTGAAAGTAATTTTCAAAAGCGGTTGCTACAACTTTATCTGAAGTTATTTACTGTCATTGATCATTATGGCATATTTAAGGCCACGTGATTTATTCTTATGAGTCTTATTACTAAGGAAAGGAGGAGGAAAGTATAATACCCGTCCTCCACCTTCGTATTACATCAAATTTATCAGACATCCTACGTCCATGCATCCTATCTAATAAAATAAAATACACAAAGCACATTATTGAATGCGGTTTGAATCTAGTTCTTCGAAGTAATCGAATAAAGTGAATAATCTCATTTTTATATGATTTGTAAGTTAACATCGAAAAATACTTGCATTACATTATATTATTATAAAAGATCTAATGTTACTCTATGGATCTAATGTTTTTTTTTTAATCGGACAAACAAGTATTCTAAAAAGGTAAAAGTCACTGTCGCTGTCATTTCTAATTAGTCTGTGCTGTCAACACTGTTAGTATCAATAAATTATGAATGAAGATAAATGAAGCTATTTCTTTACTATATTACTTTCCAAGATTCGTAGTATATTGTGAAAAATTCTGTGAGAGTAGACACAAATTAAAATTTTAAATACAAAAAATAGTCCTAAATAGAAGCACGTGTTGTTTTAAAATTTAATTTCATGATGATATGTATTCACTGTAAAGAAACTGCTAAATACAAATGTACTACTTGTAGAATACCGTTGTAAGTATAATAATGAAAATTGTATGTGATGCTTTGCTAAATTGCTACAATTGTCATATTCCAATGTTCTGAAACACTTGCAAAATGTTTTAGCTGTTCTGTTAGTTGTTACAAAGTCCACAAAGCAACACCTTGTTCTCCACCTACAGCCCCGCCAAAACCAGACGTTAAAATAAATGTGAATTATGAATATCCTACAGAAGATACAGTACCATTAGATAGATTAAAACTTCTAAGTAAGAAATTTGTTTTATATTCTAATAAATACAATTTCTACACTTACCACTTCTTTTGGTCTATCAAAATAGAGCAATTGAGTCAAAATATCTATTAGTATGTATACCTATGCTAATAAAACTTTAATATTAATAATAGTGCTGATATTTGATACTTCATAAATACCAATATATACATTTTCCTAAATTTTTATGTGGAATTTTAAAATCCAATAAAATTTCTATATTTTTAATGTTTACCCTTCTGTTAATTTCTATTATGTACTATTTTGGAAAAAAATAACACATTTTATGCAAACATTTTATCAAATAAAGTAAAGAAATTTTATAATATACCCATTACATTTTTTTCCACTAAATTATATTTCTCGTACCAATTTTATATTGAGATATACTATCAACATTATATGACTTACTTAAGAGATGCTACATTATATTTTTTATACTGTATTATATACCGCCAAGTCACTCAAACAAGAACTAGTTTTATTCTTAGATAATAATTATACCTAAATTATACATTTCTTATAATTTCAGAGGACTCAAAGGAAGTACGAAAATGTCTAGAGAATCCTCATGTAAGACAAATATTGGAAGTTTTGGATCAATCTCCTAATCCAGATTCAATCATAAAGGAATATATGCAAGAACCTATCTTCACAGAATTTGTAGATGCATGCTTAAATATTGTACAAGACAAACAAAATTAAACTGAATATACAATTATGCTATATGTAATTCCACCTACATTTTTGTTGTTTAATAAAGTTAATCCAATAAGAATAATATGAATGGTTGTTATTAATTTAAAGCAAGATAATTGGCATTAGTTCCAATACTTGATAATTGTTTGGAAAGTTAAATGCTTAAAACAGTTGATCTGATGATAGATGCAGAATATTAAAACATTTTTTTATGTGAATAACCAACAAACGAACAGACAAGCCACCTGATGTTATGTGGTCATAGTCGCCATGGACATGAGTAACACCAAAGGTGTCAGTAATGCATTGCCAGCAGAAAAATAAGTAAAAAGAAAGAAAGTATTCACTCTCGAGCCCCTAATCAGAATACAAGTAGTTTGGCAGCTGGCTCAAGCAGGAGGGTGGTAGCTAGTCAGGCAGGCTTCGTGGAAAGATAATAATACAAGTAATATTATTTTGACAATATAATCCTTACACAAAGTCACCACGCAGGCTGGCTTCTGTCACCTCTTAAGACCTTGTTCTGTCAACAGGATTAGGGACAGTATTTTAAGAAGCCCCAATACAGCATAAGTTATTATTAAATTAGTATTGTATGAGGTATAATGTCCATTGCTTTATAAATAAACAATTAAGAAAAAGATCAGGAACGGTAATGAGTAAAAACATTGTTTATAAAAGTATGATTATTTAATTAAATTTCACTTACAAAAATTATTTTGTTTTACATGGCATCACAAAGTGCACTTTTTAGTAAATTTTCCAGTTCTTCAGATTTCTTCCTTTCCTCTTCAAGTTGCTGCTCAAGCTGTTGCACAGCTTCTGAATAGTTTTTGTAACCAGATATATTTTTTTCAGCTGTCTGTATATTTTCTTCAAGAAGTGTAACATCATTTTCATCCAATGTAATATATTCTAGTGAATCATTCGCTATTTTACGCCGCTTGGCAGCAATGTAAAGATCTAATTCATCCGCACCATCTAAAGCTTTGTGTTTCAAACTTTTGAAAGCTTCGGTTTCGTATATCCAATTGCTGTTACGATAATCTTCAAGAACTGGTTTATCATATATGGCATATCTATTCTCGAAATTTTTCAAGTTATTTATTTTTTCATAAACTATTATATTAAGAAGATCTATGAGATCATAATGTTCAAAAAAATCATCAAAATTCTGGTATGGTAATTCTACATTTGTACAACTATCTGGTAATAATGCAACAACTTTACATACAACTTTATCTGGGTGCTCGAACCATCCTATTTGTCGGCAATATTTTTGAATATGTTCTTGCAAACTAATAATATTCATTGGACGAAATTCTAAGGTAGACTTAGGTAGTCGAAGTTGATTCATTATTTCTTTAATAGCAATTACATTTTCTGTATTTTTTACATTACTAGAAATAAATTCATAAGGTTTTGGGTATGGAGATGAACTATCTAAGTATTCTTTAAATTCTAATGGAAACGAAGGATAATTGAATAAATCTTCATTTGTAATAACTTTGGTTAGTTTTTCGAGTGCAATATTATAACAGTCTATAAGTTTGTTTAAGTCTTTATGAACAGTATTCACACGAACATCTTTTTCATATTTTAATTTACACCATATTTCATTGCCAAGATAACGTTGACATATGGATTTTAAGTAGTCTATTTCGATAGATGGAGGTTTTTGGTAGTTTTTTGCCAGCCATTTCAATGCTCTTCTAGTATTTGTATCCAACGATTTAATTACATTACATGGATCGACGGCATATATCTTATAATCAAATATTGCTTTATTATTTTTAAATTCAGTTAACTGCATCTCAAAATCCTCCAGACATTTTTTTGGAACTGAAGTTATAATTGCAACTGGAATGACTTGATAAGTATACTTTTGTTTTACTATTTCTTCTATGACATCTTTTATGTTATTTTCAGATATATACAATAACAGAGAATTTGAACCTTCAAGAGCTTCACCATAGTCTTGCTTTTGTTCATTATTAATTAAACATACAGAAATTGCAAAGTTCATTAGATGATTCCATGACTGCTTGCTAACGTGAATTACAGAGGGATTTACATCATGAGACTTTTTATCACCAAAAGCATCCATCAACCATTTATTTAAATGAACTTGTCGGCAAAACCATATGGTGGCACCTGGCGAAAGCAATGTGACTTTCCAACAGAAACATCTGTCATATGGATAACTAATCTGTTTTACACGTTTTAATAATGGTGATCTTATTATTTCCATTATATTGTATGGCACAGGATAAGGCAATTGTTTTAGTTCTCCATTAAAACGATAACCTCTATGAATAGCATTCATATGTTTCAGGGCATCTTTCTCCACTATCCGCCTTAAATTAAACGCTTCTTCATCAGGTGTGTTATCCGGCAACCATACCGGCGTATCTTCTAATAACCTCCTTTTTTTTATATTCCGCACGACTTGCCGTTTCCATACTTTGAAATACTTTGTCATTAACTTTTTAGCCAAAAATAATTCGGCTTTTATTTCTAAACGACAAATATCATTGCATACTTCTGAGAAAATATTTTCTGTGGTCTCCTTCGCATAGAGCATCAATTTATTAAAATTATCTTTTTCTTCCCGTAAAACTTCCTTTACTGTTTCATCTTCAATTTCGTTAACGATTTCACTTAGAATTTCGGCTGATTCTTTCTCGATCATTTCTTTAAGTTTCTTTTCTGTTTCTTCTGCTTTTCTTTTTAATTCGGCGGCCTTTTTTTCTTTCTCCAATTTTTCTTTCAATTCTTGTTGTATTTTCTCTTCCAATTTTTTCAACCTGTCAGCTTCTTTACGTTTTTCTTCTGCTTTTCGTCGCTCCTCTACTTTTCGACTTTCTTCTTCTCTCCGTTTTTCTTCCTCTTTTATTCTTTCTTGCTCTTTTCTCATCTCGTCTTTACGTTTAGCTTCCTGTTGCTGCTTCTGTTCTTCTATTCTTATGTTTTCGGCCATTTTTAGTTGTTCATCCTCATTTATTTTCTGTTCATTAAATTTACGCAGTTTAATATCGTTTTCACCTTCGTCAGCGTTTTGTTCAAAATCATATATGTCATTTGTTTTCTGATTATGAACTGATCTAAAAATACTACTAGCTACTGAAGACTTGTTTTTACTTTGGAATATTGAATAATTCTTAGCTTCCGATTCAGCTGGCTGTATTGCATTTTTAAATAAATTGCCCGGTATTGCTTTGGCAAATACACTACCTCCATTTGCAACAACGTGTGGTTGCATATCATTGCTTGGTTTGAATACAGATGATTTGTCAGAGAATGCAGGTTTACCAAACGATCTAAAAATATTTGTTGGCGTTTTTGTATCATTATCTTGTGACATAGGTTTTCCAAAAACATTCTTATCTCCTTGAATCGATTTAAATATGCTTTTACTTTCTATTACGTCTTTGGAGAATATATTTGTATTAGCACTTGAAAATACATTTTTAGAGCCCGTTACTTGTGGCTTATCTGTGTTAATCCCGGCAATTTTTTGAGTAAAGATTGAATTACCAAGAGTCGTTTTGTTGAAAATATCTTCAGGTTTTGAAACTTGAAACAAATTATGTGGCGATTTAAAGAGAGATGAATTATTACTACTTGAATTTCCAAATACAGATTTATTATCTTGACCTGATTTAGTAAATAATTTAAATATACTTTCAGTTTCTTTTTCGGGACTCTCTTTTGGTTTCGAAAATGTAAATAATTGTTTCTTAACTAACTCTTTATCGCAAGAAGTGTTAACAGTTTCTTTAGGCGCAATAGATATGGCTGGCTGAAATGAGAATCCTTTATGTATAATTTCTTCATTTGGGATTGGAATGTTTGTAAGATATTCGGATTTATTAAAAATTTGCCCTTGCATCTCCTTTGAGCTATCTATAAAAAAGTTTTTGCTACCATTTAATAGTTTATGCACTTCCGCTTTCAACCCTTGAACATCTTTATTGCTGTCATTTATGGTATTGTAACCAAGATCTTCCGCGGTTAACGAAGACTGCTTCAATTTACCATCACTAGCAAAACTAGAATGGAGTGTATAGTTATTATAATCATATACCGGAACGTTCCCACCTGCTATTACTTTACCTACTGATGTTTGTCGTTTTGATTCTATAAGAGTTACAGCTCTGGAAATTGGGTATGGATCACTATCTTCAATGAATTGATTTCGATTTAAAATCACACTAATTTCATTATGATCTGTTTTAGTTAATCGTAATCCATAGTGATTGACAAAAGACTTCATACTTTCAACAGATTCAAATGCCAGGATGTTCATTAATTCTTGTGCAGGATAACGAGAACTTCCTCTTGGTGCAAAGGCTTTTACTATTCTTGCAAGCGCACGAGCCCGAACATCATTAAAATACCTTAGCAATATGCAAGCCTGTAAATATGTAGCCTTTTGTTTCACTAGCCGGAAAAATCGAACATAATTATTGTCATCTAATGCAATGAAAACTTGGACAGCGAAGACAATGGGGTCAGATTTCTGTATTTCGTGAGGCAAATGTTTAATCTGAAACAACATAAAGAATTTTTCTTACTGAATTGAAAATCACAATTTAATTGAAAATACTATAATAATTGAAAAACTTAAGCAGACCTCCCATAGAAAATTTGAGTCACCAAGGTTGAGTAAAGCTATATATCCTCGAAATTCTGCTTCGTTTGGCTTCTGTTCAGGCCGAATTTCAACATCATCATACATATGTTTAAGGGTTTGTAGACACTTTGTGAGGTTGTCAGTGTTTAACTTTTGATCAAATTGAGAGTGTTCAAGATCGGCGAGTCTGGCGGCACAGTGCGCATGAAAGCGCGCACACATCTCCACTAATTGTATCGATTCTAAAACAAATTAATAACATTCATTTACTCTTTTTTTGCACACTGTTATGTCACATTGCAAGACAAGTATCAAAGCCATTTATTGTATAATACCTGGACAACATAAGGCTTGCTGTGTTATATCTTTACGGATGCCGCGAAGTCTGTCCCACATAAAATGAAACCAATCTGCCAATGATACCTGCAATAATAAAAAGTTCCAAATAATCAACATGACATTATTGACTTATAAACAAAGATCTAGTGTATTTGCTAAACACAGCTGCCTTGCAAGAAGTAATGACGAAGTACATGGTCTTAAAAATCCACATTTTGCCAGCTAAGCTAACATTTGTATATTTGTCAACAGCACACCACACAAGTTACAGCAGGCAAAAACAAGAGATTTTCCATCTTAATTCCATGAATAGCAATGCATCTATAAGTAAATACAATAGGACTGTAATCCTGTAATCCAAGAATGAGTAAATGTTACAATGTCTTACATTTCAATCTGTTTAAATATATGTACTTATAAATACTAATTACTCACCCTGAAGATGCTCTGTTTCGGAGCGAAACACGTGTTGGTGACGGTATGTGTGTTGGTATATACTTTTATTTATCATAAATGCATGTACTCTTTTGTGGGAAGGAGGGAGGCTCTATGCATGTATAGAAGTATATACCATCGTACATTGTGTTTGCGGATTGTTGCAAAGTAAATTAATACTAATTTAAATACTAATTAATTTCACCTGGCGCGCAGTATCGGCAATTTCGTTCAGTAAGTATGAACATGTTCTCATGAGCACGGAAGCTGGTCTGAGTTCGTAGCACATCGGTATCTCCTGGTCGGCTGAGCTCCGACTGTACTGTTTCACCGCTCGCCACGGCTCCATGACACCATCAGAGTCTATCACTGTTTCCAAGGTCATCACCTGCAATGTACACAACAAGACATGTTACATATAAATATTAATAACTATTGGCAAATATTTTCTACAACAGCCTTCAATTGTTTGTAATGTTATCTTTTAAATGTTTTATTTTAATAATATCTTTAGCATTTTGTACGACTTTTATTACAAAACTAAATATATTAGTCCTGTCAGTTGAGGCCGTTTTATTTAATAGGTAGCATATTGTAATAGTAAACTTGAAAACCAATAAAAAAATTATTACTGACTTAAATTACAAAGTAACACATTTTTACTTTAATCTTACTTGATGTTCACATTGTCTATGAAGCAATTCTTTTTCTGGACACATATCTGGGCATGTGCCAATAGTAGCACCACCTACTTTTACTCGTGAACCAGCACCACCCCATGACCGAAGGATTCTAAAAACAATATGCATATAGTGAATCGTAAACAAGAGGTGAAATAAAAAACATTGAAATAAGAAAATGCTAATATATATTGCAAAAAATACTTTAATATGACCAGTTCAATATAGAAGTATTTCATTTCATTTTTATGAACCACTATGTTTTTTAAAACATAAAAATGCAATACATTATATCTTCTGATATACATAAAACATTAAGGTGTTTAAAAAGTGAATTGGTTAGGAATTTGTTGGTAATTGCTTACTTGTCTCTAGCATCAAGTATCCTCCACTTCTCATCTGGAGTCAACGACACCTTAAAGCTCAGTTGATGTAGTTCTGCTGCTGCTTCTAATGTACTCAGACTATTATTCATAGGAACAGCTACCGGTGGAGGTTCAATTACTGCTGGAACTATATTAGCACTGAATTTTGACCTGCAAATATATTAGAAACTGTTTTTATTTTATATTTGATTATTTAAATCATTCTCACTAATTAAAACAATAATGATGCAAAAAGAATTAAATTATTCACAAAGCTGGATTGGCTTTGTGGTTGCGCTAAAATAAAAATAAAAACAGCATCCCTATGAACTGGGCAAATTGAGTAACTGCAACAGAGTTGTTTATGCATTACAGTGTGAAGTTAATTTTAGTTTGATACTAAAAAATACTAGTAGTGGTAGTAGTTACAAATATACAAAGTATCATCTTAATGTGTTCAGTGGTTTTAGAGTTTAACATACACAGATAGACAAATAGATAAATAGACAAGAATTCCACAAATTATATATTTTAAATTCTATATATATATATATATATATATATAATATATAGATTCAATCCTACTACAGTTTTATTATTAATAATGTTCTTACGTAGGAATAATTGGCTTAGCTCTCAAAGGAACTTGAGTTTTTTTCTTGACAAGCGAAAATCTGTTTACACTTATTGGAGGTTTACGTTTCTTCACCACAGTATCGATTTCCATAGCTAAAACATTTAAAGAGTACCAATTACTAGCCACATACACATTGTAGAAATGGAAATGACAATACTGACCACCAAATATCCTTCCACATTATATCAAAGTTTTACCCCAAATATTTTATAGTTTTTTGAAACGTTGCATCAAAAATTATGTTACGATAAACAGTACGTCAAATAAATTTACTGTCACTAACATTTCTGACGAGTTAATCGATATGATGGAGCGCCACTCATCGCAGATAACTCTTCTTGTACTTCAGGATCAGGAACCCAATCTGGATCATCTTCCTTCTTACTTTTTCTTCTCCTGGGAATAATATGGAAATGTAAAATGCATCATGGCATAGCAAATGACAATTTGATCAAAATATTCAGACAGATGTTCAGATTGTTATATGTATACAATGTACAAAGTAGTTTGTCAAAATATTAATTAAGTCATTTTAAGCACTTACACTCTCACTCTGCGTGACACATCAAACATGAAGCCATCATAGGCACCAGCATTCAGCACGGCTAGTTCTGCAGCCTTGGGTTGATCGAATTCTATGAGACACATCTGTCGTTTTCGGTACAACTTTATTCTCTGTACTTTGCCAAATTTGTGAAAATGTTTCTCTGCAGCTCCAGCTTCAAATAAACAATCAGGAACTTTCGTACAACTGAAATATATATAGGGATTCATTATTAAAAAATGCAATGTTAAGGTTTTCACTACTCACATTTATCCCGATACTACTTTAAGACTTCAACTAGAACTAAGGTAGTGCTGTTTTGGATTCCTTGGATTGCAGTGGATTCTTATATTAAGTGGGTTTTTATATTTCAATGAAATAAGGATGAGATTTTAAGTTTTTGGTACAATAATAAGACATTTATATTTCCCAAATACGTCGTTTATAATATATGCCATGTTATTGTTGGTTCATCTGAAAAATTCATAAAAATTACAGATAGTTACAAATGGATGCGCATATTAGGTTATTTTCACGTTCTGACGAATAAAGTTTAACTTTTCTGAAGGTCAGAGTTAGATGAAATGTTGGGCATGTAGTAAACTTACATCACCGATGTTTTGGGATTCATAGTTCCATCCTGGAGGCCCTGTAGGGGACTTTTTAACTTTTTCGGCGGACTCATTGAATGTTCATTATCCATGACTCCAATTTAAATTTCTTATAAAATATGAAGTATTTTCAGCAGTTTTAGAGCCGTTAAAAAACAAGTAGTTATTTGAATGCGGAAGCTTAGTGCAACATTAGGTGCTATATGAAATTTTAATAACTGACGAACGAAAAGCAAAACACGTCTGTCAGATATAACCACAGACAAACACTAGCAAATCTCAACTGTCAAATGCTAATTTAGTGCTAATGATTGGAATAGACTACAAATACAGTTAAATAATCTCACTACAAACCATAAATTAGAAACTAGTGAAAGATCCACAGTTATAAACATAGAGTACTGAAGTAGAGAAATATCATTTTTTCATATTAAACATGTCATTCAAGCCATCTAATATCGGTTTCTGAAAATAGTTTTCTATTTACAAAAATATTTCATATTTCATATTTAGTAATGAATTCTCCAGAACCCCTATAATCTATGAAGAAATATTGCCTCTCACAACAGAACTGTATAGAGTTCAAAGTACCTATGCCATTAAACTTTCAATCATTAGTGGACATCGCCGCTTATTTAAATATTGTTAAATTAGGGGTCACTGACACTTTTTCTTAAAAAAACATATGCTATCGTTTTCAAATTCAAAGACTGGCCTGAGAAAATAATTGGTTTGGTCATGTTCTCTTAATCGTCATCGTACTTCGAGAATTGGGCCTCTAATTTTATTAGTTAAGTTTTTACAACCCTAAACTGAGATAGTCGACCATTTCAATTTACACATACCCGAATATAATTTTAAGAATATTCTTAAGTAGGGATGTTACGGAGCTCAGTAACCGTAACCGAATCCAGTAAAATAGTTTCGAATAATTTCGGATATTTAGATATTTTTACTCATTAATTTTTAAGGTTTTTATTTCATGATTTATAATATCAAGTAATACCTAAAAAAAGTCAACCTATTATCTTGTACACGTAACCAAAATTATCCGAAACAATCGGATAACTCTAAATAATTTCGTAACCGAATACGATAACGGAAACCGGTGAAATATTATTCAAGTGTACCGTCGCAATATGCAGCTAACACCACATTTATTAAGGGGCGAGTGCTCTTACATTATATGAAGGAAAAATTATAGTTTTATTAGTGTAGACGTGCAAAAAATTTATTGGAGATATTATTGTCAAGTATATTGATCATCATCACCGCTGTTGTGTTGCATAGATAGCATATATAACAGATAATTTTTATTTCTTCAAAACTATTTAAATTTGATATTTTAAGATTGTAAGATTTATTCTTACATATTGCAAAATATACAAACAAAAATAAAAAGACGAATATTCTTCATTATGCACACACAAGGATATTATAAATGAAAAGACACAGTTGGATAATCATTAATCGCGATCTTATCATTAAAAAGCTACTTCTACAAGATCTATAGATTATATACCAAAATATAATAGGGCTTATCTGTATAATATTGATTTTTATTAAAGGTTATTTGAAGTTAATAAAACCGTTCGCGAAATATTCGAGTAAAGATATTTCAGTCAATTGTTATCGAACTAGCTGTGAACTAAGGATTAGTGACGACAGTTGAAGTTGATGATGTAACCGCATTCCATCGTGGTAGAAGCTCGCCATAGTTCCGGAACGTGCCGGATGTACCTACATTCACTTTCTAATTCTAATGTCGTACAGCCTAATGCGGTTTGTAGTTTTGGTTATATAGACTCAACTTAAACTAGATCATAACGTTCAAAAGTTTTGAGTAGAGCCATTAAATCTCTAAAGTAAATGTGGTTGATTTATTTATTTTTTTCTTCCTTTTTTCTTTTCTACCCACAAAAAAGCTTTATTTGGTCAAATGGTAAGAAAATTGTTGTCACTAGGATCTAGAATGCACTTTACTATCAACTTCATTGCAAATTTATGATGGAATTGTTTGCCAAAACCGAAGACATTGTCGAAGGCTAAGGTAAAGTAGTTAACTTTACTTCCAAAGCACGGAGAGCCTAAAGTATTAATAAAGTAACAATTCTTAAACGATGACATGATTCGAAAACTTCAAAACGTTTGAGGACGAAATAACTAACAAAACGATGACTTATGCCATTTCATATAATAGATAAATATACATTTTCGAATTTTATCATCTGTAATAAAATGTTTTTTTATCTAGGCCTAAGAAATATAGGCGCTGCAAATCACGTAATTCACTCTCGATTGCACTAAACATTACTTAACTCTGTCGAGCACTCACGATTCGAATAAACCAAGGACAGGGCTTAAGGGACACACGCCCAAAACCGTCGTTTAATGGACACCCCGAAATGTCCAGAAACCACATTTCCAAAAAACTTCTAAGCAGTAATTTTGATTATTTGCAAAATTAGATACAATTTAAAAATACAATTTGTAACAATAAAAATATCAAATTTTACCATAATATTAGTAAAAAATTTAATAGACCGATTGCGAAAGCCTGTACTCGTTGTGGTCGAATAAATTCTTGAAATGTTTTTGATTTTCTAGAAATGATTCGACGACCTATGTACATACCTAAAGGTGTGGTCCAAGACGGCCTTGTACGTAAGGAACGTGAATCGTTTCTCAGCATTTAAAAATTTAAATTTATGGTGTTTGTATGTTACTTCTGAACAACGTCAAGAGATTGTTAAAATTATATCCACACAAAATATTTGTTTTGTCCAGTCGTTTGTTCATAAGAATCGAAGAAGTCGAATACAAACTTGGATTTCACTATTTTTTTTTATGTTAAGAGCCGACAAACGAGCAGACGAGCCACCTGATGGTAAGTGGTCACCGTCGCCCATGAACATCAACAAGACCAAAGATATCACTGATGCGTTGTCGGCCAGGAAATGAGAAGAAGGAATTTACTGGCTCTCAAAAACCCCGGCCGGAACACGACGAGTCGTTTGGCGGCTAACTCAAGCGGAAGGGTGGTAGCTAGCCAGGCAGGCTTCACGGAAAGATAAGAATACCACTATTAATATCAATGACTTAATAATAATAATGATAATCTAATCCTTACGCGAAGCCCTACCACCAAGCAGGCCTGCCTCTGTCGCCTCATACGACACCCTTTTCTACCAGCATGGGATTGGGGGGAGTATTCGAGGCCGCTCCAATACGGTCAAAAATATAATATATTCTAGTATTATTATGCACTTTGATGTATTTGCACTAGGATTTTCGGTAACGTATTCGAAATGATAAGCTGGACATTTTGGTAACTTTTTATAAGCAACCAATAAATAATTTACAATCGAGAACCATATATTATTATTATTGCCTGTTATGATTTTGTGAGCTGATGGAACACGAGAAAAAGATTTCGTCCAAATCTATAAATTTATCTAAGCTGTGATTGCTATTTCAGCCAGTTTAGGTGGATAAGAGTGGAACTCTTCGGTAATGTAAAGAATTAGGACATGTCTAAAGTCTATTTATGAAAGAAAAGAGATTTTTATGCAATACTCTTTTCCAAATAACAACTTATTCGTCTAGTAGTTATTTAGTTGGTCAGAAACCAGCGAAGTATATCAAACTTGTTGTTTGTGTAACAATTGCGGTTATTGTAGTTTTTTTTTCTCTTTTTCAAATCTTTCAAAAAATAAAATATTATTAGCGAAATAAATCGAATTTTATAAAAAAAACAGACAAAATAACCTAGCCTAGATTTAGTTCACCAAAATTAGAATAACAAACAAATTAATTAGTTTAGTTATGGGGTATCAAAAATGGCTCATGTGTATTGACTTATTGGAACCGTCCTCACCGGGCACTGCCAAGAGTGCGAATGAGCAAGTCCACCTACCCTCCTTTTATAGATTTACTCGATACAGTGTTTTATCATTTGAACGGGGTCCTGCTTATACGGCCTCTCCTGATGGTCGATCGTCCTCGATCCTTGAAGATGATGGCCAGCCGATGTCCTAGTCCGGTACGAGCATCAAATAGCTAGCTTCAACTGGTGTTGGGGATGTCGGAGAATAGCTTGGCACAGTAAAATCAACGTTAGCAGGTGTTGGCGACTGAGCAGGCTCCATATCGTCTGCATTATCTAAAATCACACTATTTGAACGCAATATTACCATAGGCATCAACCTAGTATCTTTTCTATGTTTCTGACTAATGAACTATACACTACAGAAGTAACGACTTAACAAACGTTAACGCTTTATCGTGATCAATAACCAACGTCAATGCGACTTTATTCAGTACCAACGTTCTAACGGTTTGACATGAAATTGCCTACGTCAGAGCGACCTGGGACATAGCATCAACGCATTCGCTAGCCGTGGGTCATGAAACCTACTATTAACGACTTGACAAAATGTCAACAACAAAGACCGACTAGTGAAACCACTACAGCCCTTACATTTATCAACGCAGGGCACGACTCGGTTGTGACACCGACGCTTACAGAACTTGACCAACCAACGTCAATGCGACTTGATTCAAGTCGGAGCGACTTGGGACATGACATCACGCATTCGTTAGTAGTGGATTATAAAAATTTCCACCATCAGCGACTTGACAAAATGTTAACGCTAAAGACTGACTAGTGAAACCACGTTTATAGTCATAATCGAAGAACGCAGCACATGCTACCACAGGACACCATTCCTCTCGCCATAGCACTATGTGCTGAGAGGCCGCCTGTATGGTCTTTCCGATGAGAAGCCAAGCAACCATAGTTCGCAGCGCCCGCTGGGTAGCACGCATTCAGCCCTGTAGAGACTCCGCATGGCTAGATCAAGCTTTCCTGTGAACTTTGAATGTTTCATCTAAATCATATCGTTAACGTTAAATACACGCGGTTTATGGTGTTTCTTACTAGGACAGGCGTCCTGGTAATTTCGATTCTTGCGCAACAACTCCATTTGCTCGGGTTCGATATAACTCGCGCTATGTTTCGAGGCACCGATGGGTAACCTATACCGCCTTTACTTTAATTAGACTCGGCTTCACCTGACCTCCACCACCCTATACTATCGTTTGTTACCCACTTGGTCACCCAAATCCTAGCCTCCTCCTAGTCCTCACCGAGCACTGCCAAGAAAGCGAATGAGCAATTCCACCTACCCTCCTTTTATAGGTTTACTTGGTACAGTGTTTTATCATTCGAACGGCGGTCGTGCTTATTATATATATTGTATTTCTCTTTCGACCTTTTTATTTTAACACGTGGACGTCATTCTTCGTCCATTTTCATATTGTTTAAGAAGCAATCCATGTAAAAATGTGAGGCTTTTTTTAATGCTGTGAAAGCAACGTTATTGAAATCGAATAATTATAATATACTGCATTTGAAAAATGTATATAATTGTTTATTTTATAGAAGTGCTGTGTGTCATTTTAAATCTAGATAAATATTTTTATTATTTCGGAGTGACCGAGCTACTTCTTCCGGCTGGGCAGAAAATCAATGGCGTGGTCTAATGGTAAGCCATGAGTATCGCCGAGTCCCGACTGTGTCGAGGCTCATGCTGCGATAAACGTATATTTTTTAATTGTAGTTTTAGTCCTAAGTATTTAATGTAATTTTGTTTTCTGTTTCGATTTTTCAGGAGAATGTGTGTTGTGAGTGTCTCGAAAAGGTATTTCTTTCTTTTCGTTCGTCTTTCATTTAGAAAACGAGTACGTTAAAGAAAACTTCGCGGCAGATAGTTTAATAGATATGTGTTTCAAATATTAATTTCGCTAAGCTATGCTTATAATTCGATAAATATGCCTCTGATTATCTTTACAATTTTTATTTGTGCTTTATTATTTTTGTTTAATTTTGATTTAGGTTTTTAGCCCAAATTTATTTACAATCTCTTTTTTGTGTATTTAAACTTTTTAAAGTGATGTAACTAAAAACGAAGAAAAGACAATTATCAATGAATATTCTTAATGCCTCGTTGTATTCTCTTCACCGAAGGTTCCTTTTAATTTAAGTACTTATAAAAAAAAAGTATATTTTTTGCTGAAAAGGAACGTAAATTACAGTTGATTTAAATGATTAGGTACTACTGAAATCAATCAAAATTACCTATGGACGTACTGTTGAAATTAATTACTCTTAACTGTAAGCAATTATTCATAGATTCTTATTTAAACATGTGAAACTAAACTAACAAGCAAAATTTATGTACCAATTTTGACCTTATAGGTGACTATGGCACCCTTTACCACGATATTACATCAAATCAGGCATCAATTCAATTTCGATCGCAGGCCATCGCATCATAGGGACCTGGCCTTCCCTACAAAGTATCAATACGCAACAATACACCAATGGATACAATTGTTTCGAAAGCATAGGCTACGCAGCTTTGGGTCAATAATTCGCCTAACGGAAATATGAATAAGTAATCAATTTTTAAAACTTGTTTACTGTTTTGCAATAAACTTTTAAAGATCCTGTTGCCGTTGAACGTCGATATTCGTGGCAAAGAGAAAAGCTAGGCGAACAGCAGTCCGGTGAATCACCTCGGCTGACGTCACTGCAATAAATTCGGGTGTCGCATTCCGTCGGCGAGCGCATGCTGCGGCAGGCGGTTATATAAAAGAAAGTGGCGCGGCCGCGCAGCGACCTTGCGCGGTGAAAGGCGTGGCGCAAGTGGCCCAGCCGGAACTCGCTCTTCCCACGGACCGATCCCGCGCCTCTCGCCGACCATGCCGTTATGCGCCTGCGCAAGTTTCGGTAACCGGTTCGCTGTGCCAGCGCAAAAAAATGCAATGCTCTTGGATCAAAGCCAGTTTAGAAGATACCGACTGGTGTTCTACATAAAACACGAAATGTAGCAAAGTATCTGTAACAATATCGCATCGCAAATTTTTTGCTAGCGAGCAATTTTAAAACGACCGACCATTTATTTGCCTTTCCTTATCATTCTGTAAGTAACAATAATTCATTCTTATATTTTATTTTTTCTAAGATATTCAAAAATACATCGACGTTGACAGGAAAAGGTTTGTCAAAAAATATCATTTAATAGATATTTGGAGAAATATAGACGATAGCGAATCATAAGTAAAACGTTTATGAATGAGACCGTTCACCACATTACGCTGTCCATTAACTGATCTGTTTTTCAACTGAACGGATAAATCTATTAAGAAATGTCAAACGAGGAATGGTTGACGAAATGAACTGTACTACATGTATAAGCCTCAATAGTAAGGCCTTGATAAATCTACGTAACAACTTATGAAAAGTTTTATAAGACTAGTTGACTATACATAATTCTCGATACGTACCAATATTCACACGATGAGATATGTAGATGGTGATAAAATGAACAGCTAGGCAGCACGAACTACTTTCGCCAATTAAACTCAAAATGCTTTTAAATAAATGCTGAATAAGTCGTAATAAATCTTGCGGATACGACTTAACGTGGTCTTACAGAACCCCTTATAAATATTGAAATAGGTAAATTAGAGTATGTTCAATACATTTATTTCTTTGACGGCTGACTTATATTGTTTTGTCTGTTCAATCCACGTACATATGAAGTTATGTTTTAATTAGCAGACTAAAGGGTGTAAGCGCGACAATTAGGTAGATAATATTTATACATATATCCACTTTGAATATGGCCAGCGGACAAATATTTTAGCTTAAATGCAAAGCATACGTTAACTAAATATTCAATCTACGGAAATCATAAGTGAAAACATAATTTCATAAAATTATTACATATAGTAATTACATACTTTTTGAGCGAGATGATTAAGAAGCATCGGCTTTCATAATTTCTAGCAGCTAGCAACGCAATGTATAGTTTCGCTGGTGCAGTTGTGTGGTATCTGCGTAGCCGTATTATACAATATCGCTTATGAATGACATCCGTAAAGCCATCTTAAGTTTTACGTTCTCGTTAGGCAATACATTTATGGCAGGCCCCAAATTATTCCTTACTGCTAGATAACGGGCCGTATCGTTTTGATGCGAATTTACTAAACCTTAGTTATGGTAAGCAATAGGTCTTCGGAGCAATACATGAATTTTATGGGCAGAAATGTGTGTGTATTTTTGTTCGTTGAAACGGAAAACTGCAGTAATAATTAGTGTTATTATATTAGAGCATAAGAAATAAGTTATGAACAATATTATAGGTATCCCTTTAATAATTAAAATGTGTGGACTTTTACATTCTCACTGACAAGTTATTGCTTTTACTCTTCGTAGGTTCTATTTAGTTGACTATCAAACCTACTTTACAGACATCACCTCACGGAGCATCGTTAATCTGAACAAGTTGTAGTAGTAAATAAAAAAAATATTACTAGTAAGCTTTGACCAGAAATAAGAGAGGTTATCGGAACCGGCTGTACCTAAGTGTATTACCACGCTAAAACATCTTATGTGTCATAAGCTGTCTTTAAATGTGTATTACAGACGCCAAATGACTCCTTGATTGCACTGCAGCTGTAACCCCTTAATCCTGATTCTATTCGGATAGTATTTATGTTAAAGTTTTACCTACATTTGTTTCCTGTATCCACGCGGGGTTGGTTTATTAATTACTAAATACCTCACTAAGAAGAAGAAGTAAAAAAACGTTATACGTGGTTATGCATTCAATAGTTACGCTTTCGTGCATTGAAGGGCATACTAAACAGTCTGTGCATTTTATTAGCTTTATTAAAATCTTGCCAAAGGTTTTGAACTTTCGACACTCGAGATATTAATATTCTCACCGTACTGAGTGCGTCGTGGAGGACATTCCGAGTCTCCTCACTTTTGAAGAGACGTTCGTGTCCTGCGGTTTGCAACTAACTAATAGGTAATACAATAATAATATTGTGTGATGTGTAATAATAATTTTTATTCATAGTTATCTAATCTCAACAATTTTTATTTGACTCTTTAGGAAGCCTATTATAATGTCAATTTTAAACATTTGTATTAATATTAAATAATTTTGATCTGAACTTGTGTTGGTATTTAATAATTATCATTATATATACTATCCTATTAAACGTCGTACACACATCATCAATTATAGAATAATCAAAGACTATGATTGTTTTTTTAAGTCATTACATAATGAAAAGGACTACATCTCAATTTGTATAATTTGTAAAAAAATATATTAATAAAAAAAAATATATCATTAACTCATTACGTACTAAGTTTTGCAAGACACTAATTTCCTTGTCTTTTGATGACTCAGTCCGTCGTCAGTGAGGTAACTGCACCGAACTGGTCGCTATGTGGCCTTCTGGCAGAGTTCCGGTTTCAAGCCTAAATAAGCAGTCATGTTATAAGTTGATGCTGTTTGAAAATATTATTATTTTCATTGAGCCTGCTCATTTATAAAAGTATAGGAGTAGAATTATTATCTAACCTTTAGATGATATGCTGGATTGTAACGCGATAACCTTCATAGGGTGAAATGGAATATCCAACGTCGTTTTCTGGTCGTTTACAGAACTGGCATTTTGCTCAAAAATATCGCCACTTTTAAATAACAGGCAAATAGAAGGAGTGACGCAATCCAGCTGTTATTCTGCATCCAGGCTCGAATATAACTATTCATTTGTAATCATCGTTTGTTGCTGGATGTTGCGATTCTAAGATGCTGTCTGAAGAAATAGACTGTAGTACTCTGCGTAGCGAAATACAAATAAATGTTTTTGTATTCTAATTCAAATATATTCAACTATTTAGATATTTTGCAAATACTCTTATGCGCGTAATTTTGTGCTTCTACTACCGTTTCTAAAAAGTGCTTAAACAAACTCCTCAGCACATCTTTTAAAACAATATTTGGCAATTATAAAGTAAGTTTTAACCTGTATTGATAGATAATAGATACCCATGTAGTTCCATTGAAAAAAAAAATTATACCTGCAAGTAAAATGATTACCATTAAAACATTCTGTTCTGCTCTTAATATAACATGTGATAATTTTTCAGTGGTTAACTATATCCACAAAGATTCAAAGGTTCTGATCAAAGTTTGAGAGAAACTTGTTAGGTACATATTTTACTCATAATCTGTAACTCTCTGTATGTATATTTACTTCAATACATTCTTTTGTTCCGCTACTGGGTTCGGATGTTCTCACGTAATACGAGTGGTGAAATCCACCTCATCGGTCACTTGGCCACTTATCCATACTTGTCGATTAACAGACTTAACACGGTTGGAAACATTGTGGAAAACTCCCTTATCCAGAAATGCATAATTTCTCACGACATCTTCCTTCACATAAACACGTGATAATAACTATAACTTAATTCCCACTTAATCAAATAAAATTTAAATGCTTGAAGGATTCGAAGATTGTGCGAGAGGCTAACATTCAAACTATTACACTATTACTGCTGCACTTTCTTTAAAACAGCATTTTCTATTGTCTACTTATTATTGTTAAAGTATCAAAAAGTTCGTTAATGTATTATGAATATGTATCTATACTAATATTATAAAGAGGAAAGCTTTGTATTTTTGTATGTTTGTAACGAATAAACTCAAAAACTACTTAACCGATTTTAAAAATTCTTTCACCATAAGAATGCTACATTATCTCTGAGTAATATAGGCTATATTTATTAATAGAAAAAATAAAAGATCCTTGCTGAAACTTCAGTAACGTGAACCAAGGTGTAAAAAAATTTGCTTAAAAATTTCTTTCATCGCATGTGCTGCAGAAACTATTGATAAAGTACACACGGGCAAAGCCGGGGCGGGCCACTAGTATAATATAATTATGAACTGTACTTTAATAGTCCAATTACTATCACTAGATTTGCAACAAATATTTTGTTAGTATTCGATTTCGGCCTTTTCAGCTACATTGATTCTGAACTCCCAATTATCGAATATACTATATATGGAATATATATGTAGGTACTATCATACCGATAACCAAATACTGAAGCTGTTTTTACTCAAGATGTAGTTAGTAATTAGCTAAATGGAAGAAAGATTTTTTAAAATAATATATATTTCACGTAATCATAAAAATAATCATACATATTTAAATTCCGTAAAAATATAATAAGTATTAAACGTCTCTTAGATTCACTTCAATCATCGTAATTGAAATTTATGAGTAGAAGATTGTGGTGGACAAAGACTAAATTTTTCAAAATTATTGGGCAGTAATTTCTCTGCTAGTTAAAAGATGGTATATTTAGCCTTAGGATAAGTAATATTTCACGGTTTAGCCATTTCATCATATTTTCAAGAAGCTGTTGTTTCTTTGATTTTTCAACTGTCTTTAACCCCATATATATTATCTTAATCTGTAATTTCTTGCACCTTAGTAAGCGCAGGCTGAGGCGTAAGTTAACGGTTTTCGTCGCTGTAATTATTTTTCAAATGATTTATCATTCAATATAGTCGAATTCTTACCAAGTGTACATTCACGATGTCCACCAAGCAAAACTTATCAAAACACACAGAGATATGAACGCACGTGTGGTGCAGTGTTGGATCCCTCCAGGTTACCTCCTGGTAACTACATTTAAAGATGGGGGTAAGAAACAAACACGTAGATACAAGTTTTCCAGTCATGCACCAGCCGAATTTTTTGGTCTAGTATTCGGCGAGTGTCGAATATACATACTACTTGATGCAACTATTATTATTATAATTATTCACCTATTATAGTCCGCACAGTAGTACAATAGTTCCACAGTCCTATTAAACAACACAGTTTTACAGAAAAACGCGTTATTGCATACACTCACAGGCACTTATTTCCTTACATACCAGCTTAAAATGATTTCCACCACACAACCTCAAGCCACTTATTAGTACGACATTGAGTATTGGCAGCATACTTTTATATGCACCTACCAATTCGGGAGCCCCTGTACTTTAACACTTAAACAAGGAAGTTTATGAACGGCACGTGTATAGAACTTTATTTTCAACCATACCACAGTTAGTTTATATAATATTAAGGATATTCATTATACAATGAATATTGAATGAGTTCTTCTTGCATAAAATGGTTTAACCAAGAGTGATAAAAAATATACGCCTTTATAAATGGACCTTTAATTGAGTGCTGGCATAGAATTTAAACAATTTCCGTTTTCAATGCAACGTGAGAAGGTACCATTTGATTTGATTTTTACAAAGTTATAGAGATTCCAGATTTTTTTACATGAATTTTATAACTATAGTTATGAAAAACGTAGGTTTGTATAACAATATAAGTTAAACATTCTCAGTTTTAAATTAAAATTTTCAAATTCTAAATTCTAAATTTAGATTTTAACTTAAAAAAAGTTTTTTTATTCTAACAACAGCAGTATTAGTTGTATATACTTCATCATCATCATCATCTCAGCCGGACAACGCAAACTGCTGGGCATAGGCCTCCCCCAATATATACTTACCTAAACATGCTTAACTTGTTTTTTCTTGTTTCTACATAGGTAGTTACTAATAGTTAAATAGCTGATGACTTCTTGGGTGGCAACTTGTCGGCGAAGCTACTAGTGTCACGAATGTAAAGAGGCAACGGCAACTTATCATCAGGATTGTCGGTTAAGACATAAAAAGTTAACGCGATATTTTAATCAATAGATGTGTTAAATACTTTCAATATATGACTATGATAAAGCAATCTTAAGTTTTAATTGGACGATTGGTCCACCTGCCCCAGCATCGAGTCGAGAGCGTGCGGTCGTCGGCGCGTGCGCCGGCCGCGAACCCGGATGTGGTGGTCTGACGTAACGCTTCCCCCGCCCACTTCCACCCGCGCTGTCTGACGCTTCCCTGCCCCCCGCACTCCCCAAGCATGCACCTCGTCTGGCTCCCCGTCTGTGCCGATCGCTTTGATCTCGATGCCTTTTCGCGATTGACTTAGTTAATTAAACCTTTATACAGACACACTTGACTATTTATGAGAGTTAAAAGTTATGAATTACTAGAAAAGAAAATATGTGACATACAGCTAATAACGGCTTATTAAGTAATACTGTTTATAGCAAACCGGAAAAATGTTTTCCGGTCATTGTGTACTGCGGTACAATTCCATTGGAATATCCCTTATCCCTTTTTAACCAATAATCCAATAACAATTTGTAAAAAAATTGCCAAGTTATCAAAATAATAGCGTTAACTTACCTTCCTACTTCAGTAAATGAAATACCAGAAACATTTGAAGGAAACTATTTTAAGCTAACATCGCCAAAGCATAACAATCCTTACGAGAAACAAAAACATGTCTGTCTACACTATAATCAAATTCAATAATTTAAAAATGTTACGATATATATAATCTCTATAACGAGCACGAAATAATCACTTTTTGAAATTAAAAATAACGCTACTTATACAGCCGTTACGCTTTGTGGCTGGGACATTGCCTCTGGGATCTTTTATTGGTGGCTTTATTTATTTTTCAAATTACATTCTTTTATGTAAGTCGATACAAATTAATTTTTAGAAATTCGTCGCACTTCTTTCTATTCAACTAGAGCAAAAGGGAGGGAAGTTTTAGAGTTACCCGAGGCGAGTCATTGGTCATCGATCAAAGGATGTATCGGTTCATTCATACGATACACCGGAGAAATCGATTTTTTTAAGATGTTCTCTATGAAAATATGACGTAAATGATATTCAAGAATTTTGGCAAGCTTAATTCCAGGGAATGTAAATTTAAAGTAACTACACACCGCGATAGATTAACTTTGCTCACGAAGCGAAGTGAAACAGGCACATCACGCAATGCGGTGATTCACTACTCTCCCACAGACGAACAAAACGAGTGAAGCAAACTTACATTTCGTTATTGTTTTGGAGTCTTCTTCATCATTGGATACCATGTGCAAGGACTGAATAACATTCATGATACTCACTTAATTAAAGCGTTTTCCGTGTGAAAAACTATAAAATGAATTGGTTCTCTGACGGCGAACATAAAAGAGGGCTTTCAAAGCCCGTTGATGTCTTTTTACGGCGCATCTTGAACAAATCTCCTGGACCGCTTCTTAGCTAGCCGTTTTTCAGTTCCATAGCACCCCATAAAATCATCAGATTGGCTAAAGTCATCCTCCTAAATTATTTAATGTTAATTATGATCAATACAATTAGTCGGTTTAATTTAAAACCATAACGAAGCAAGAAGTAATAATGTGCGGTTCGAAAGTCACATTTCGACTTGTACTCTTTTAGAACACGATCTAATTACATGCTGCGAAGACGACGTTAAGTGAGATGAAACTTTAGATAGAATTTTATCTGTGTAGTTTGGTTGGCGGCGCGGTGTGACTCTCCTTACAATGAAAGGCGACGGCATTCCTCAAGGCCGGTCGTTCATTCCTTTAGATATCGCCACTAAACTGGTCGTGCTTATATTGTTCGCTGTATAATAAAATTCTAAACGCATATTGCTCGTAAAACATTCATAGTTTTATATAGAGAATACTAATGCACTTCAATCTCGTGTTACGTTCTGCTGTGTATGGATTTAGCTATTGCAATACGAGTATTGAAGTGTTTTCCCCGAAATGATAGATCATTTCTACTATTACATGTCTATTCTATTATGTAACGCAGTTAATGCTTATCGAAATGAACGTACGGAGTAGATAATATCGATAAGATGAATGTTATATTATGTTGTCAACAGTAACTCTAACAAAATTACAAATGTTAGCAGCGTTAAGACAATTTCCTCTGTTTCTGTCATAAAAATAATTGACAATATATTTTTAAAAAATTAAGTTAAATTTACTCTCTTTTAAAACAAAAGACAGAGAAAATTACTTTGATTTTGTCTTCTCCCTATTTCCCTGATACCATTGTATTCATTGTTATCTTATTGTATTCATTGTTATACTTCACCTGTTATTCAATTTCATTTATTAGACCCTGCCACTAGACAATATATTTTTTATT
>PDGT01000041.1:2010537-2111810 GCA_003671415.1 Megathymus violae
CCGCCCAGCCAGCCATGATTTTGCCGCGCTTTTTTTTCAATCAGATCATGTCTGCGTCATTCCTAATGTGTTGTCAAACAGTGGTGGAGTCACGTCAATGACTCGCGAGGCTATTGCTGGATTGCTAAGAGTATAATAAAGAGATTGGGCCTAAAATATATTAATTCGTGTCGGCGTGCCGTAGAGGCGATCGTAATCAAATGACGAATATCTGTGAAGGTTCTAGAAACTTTATTACATATCTATGCAAGTTAACACGGTGACGCTGTTCAATGATCGGGTGAGTTTTTATACTCTGTTGCCTTGTATTTGCTGTAGGTAGTTCTTGCAACTAATTAAAAAGTAAAAGATATATAAAAACTACCACAACACAACGTAAATCTATCAAAACCAAATGTATAATGTACGAATATACGAATAAATTGAACTGTTATCAACAAACATTTTCAATACTTACTTACCTTAATTAATACGTAATCATAACCGAGTTTTTGCTAGGTTCCTCTTTAAATGTACATATATATTTTCTTCGTAATAATAGTAGAGAACCCTTTTAAAATACGATTATGACAGTTGAACTTGGACCACTCTTTTTCTCTTCCCTTTTCCAGTACGGTATCTAAAGTATTTCCACTTAGCCGTATTTACATAGGCACCTGTTCCTCATCTAGAGGGTGCTAGTACCCAGTTAATGACACACGTTATTTCTATTCCTATATTATCTGTACTTTTAACAAGCCAGTGAGTCACATTTTCTCGAGCATTCTAACTTATTACTATAAAAATGAGTACTGTTTAAGTTCTTAGTGAGTATGACTTATAGTGTATGTGTAGTTATTTTGAAATCATTCACATTTAAATTTACACAGATATAAATATATAATATATTTTTCCACAAAAATTTTACATCCCATTTACCGATTTCTTAGCATTATTTTGTTAAACTCCATTATGTGTTCTATCTTGTACTCATCATCAAAAGAACATTTTGATCATGGCAGTTTGTTCAATGTTTCCACATGTACGAATAAATACACATGAACATAGGGGTACGACGATAAGCAGCCGCTGGTACATATTCCTTTGAATGAAATAAAAAACTAATACATAAAACAGTAACAGGCATGAATAGTAATAATCCTTACGTTTACAAATTGACTCAAGTCAGAAACAGTAATAATGAGGGTATACCGCTTTCTTTTCGGTCGGCGACACTTCGGTGATGTCTTTGGTGATACTGAAGTCTATGGGCGACTATGACCACTTATCATTAAGTGGCTCGTCTGCTAAATTGTTGACAAGTTACATAAAAAAAATGTTAATTATTTATTTAGGTAAACATTTTCAAATCGATTTTCTTAAACTCACGGCGAAGGATTTTTTTATTACTAAATTGATAGTTAAAAAAATCTTATTTACTAACCTTTTAATAAATTCATATTCAAATTTCAGTATTCATGTAAGTATCGCTAAGTGTATTACTTATGCACTTAATTCTTTGACTTCTTCTATTGCTTCCGAAAAGTTCTTTATCGTGAAGTAAAGGAAACGGCGAAAGAAACTCCTCTGCACATCTTTTAAACAAACAGGTGCAACTCAAACACGACTTTCATTTCTCGGAATAAAAAACTTCATTTATATTAAAAATTGGTTTCTGTACCAATTTGGCCGCATTACAGTTTTATATAGTAATAGATAATACTTGAATTACATAAAGCTTTACGTCTAAGTGGAAATCCTTGCTCATTTGATTGGAATTTATCTATATTATCAACAATTTATACATAGGACCAGATTAAAACCTGTTTTATTTACATCAGGTTATTGCCCTGATGATTACAAATATACAAAAAAAAATTGTCTACTTTCGGCAAACTTAGGTATTACATTGGACTGTTTGGTTATGACCTCGAAACAGATTTACATCTTATTATAAGTATTTTCTAATAATAATATTGTTTCACCATGATTATACGCATATCTTAATACCTTAACATATTTATGTCTTTCATAATATTATATTATAATATCACAATAATCCTTAGTCAGTTGACACATGTTGAAACAACTAGGTTCGATCTATTTTTTAACTATTCCGAATTGTATTCATTATAGAATAAATATTTAGTAGGTACACTACATAAAAAAGTTTACTAAAAATGATTTCATATTAAACTAGAAATTTTCGACCACACCAAAAGGTTCTATTGCAAATTTAATCAACCGAGAGAGCTTTCTTTCTATTTATATTTCTAATTAAGTTACATAATCGTCCTGTTAAACCATTAAGGATGTTGGCTTAACGATTTTACTAGTAGGAGCCAACACATTGTGGTCATAGTTGACACGCCATACTTAAACAAAGCTTGGAGTCATGGCATAACAGTAATTATTTGCTAGGGGTATACCTACTCAATATCTATACAAATAATAAAATTCTAACTAATCGCTTTATGTACATGAAGGATATATGAAAAAAACTATAAAAAATCTACAAACTATAATTATTAGGGGCCTTTATTAACGCAATAAAACTAAAAAATAGTTGTTACAATTTTCGTCTGTTTGTCTGTGCTAACCTCAGAAACGGCTCAACCGATTTCGTTTTGGTTTTCATTAATGTAGTGTAGTAAGCATCACTTAATATTGAAAGTTGGTTTCATTGCAATCCATCGATAAATAAAAAAGTTTCAAATTATTACACGTATTTCTAATTAACAGAACGAGAAAAACCCATTCCCATAATAATGCAAATGCTTTTTTAAGCCTAAGGTAGTTTTCTGAAGCAAAGCGAAGGCATTTGCTAGTTAATTAATAAATACAATTAATTAATTAAGTTAATTAATAACTTGTATGAATTATTGGATGTACTCAACTGCCTTCAGTTTAAAAAAAATTGAGTTTCATTTGTATTAAACAATCATTTGAAATTAATTTAAAATTCGTTTTGCATTATCATTCAGCGTTATAAAATCCCTTCGATCTCATTTTCAAATAGATTCAATAAGAATTCTAGATGTTTTTACGTGTATGAATATCTATGTAATAGAATTCTGGTTTTTTCAAAATAATCATTTAAAAATCTTTGCTTAAAATAAATTTCAGTTTATTTATTGCCTCATTTTTATTTCAATGTACCGACTGAAACTATTAAATATCTTTTTATTTTATTTTATTGCATCAGTCCTAATGTGTCGTCAAACTTCGCCTGCGTACTTGGACAATCTAGTGCCCACTATAAAAATTATATAATAAATATTAAATAAGGATTAAACAGTATATACAATACTGAATATATATTATTATGATACGAGAATTACACAAGAGCTGAAGTTGTTTTACTTTAACATGAAGCTGTTGTTACTTTAAAAAAAGATTAAGTATTCGAATTTGAGAAAGTGAAAAGCCATATTTTTTATTAAAAAAATAAGGCAGGATACGTTTAAAAGTATTGCATGTAAAATAAATATTTTTGTTTGCTGACTACACCAAAACACCTACTTAATTTTAATGAACTTATATTATTTATGTAAACCTGTATTATGTCTACTGACAGTTCAATAAAGCATAATCTACCTAGAAAGATATGCTATATATAATCGAAAATTAAAAACATTGAAAGAATAGTCAGTGAATTACTTAATAACGCGAATAGTTTTCTAGTTCAGTTAGTATTAGTGGCCAAAAAATATAATATGTTGTCTGATCTCATTATCTTCCTAAGTGTATCTAAATTTTTGATAAAAATCGTTTGATCTTTATATTATATTTTAAAGTTTTCAATAATATATAACAGTAGATAGGTTTTAATATTATATAATGATATAACATTATATCTTCCTACATTTAATATTGCTTTTCTTTGCTTCACGAATATCCTTCGATGAGACCGTTCGTACTTCAAACATCTAACAGTATACGGCTGTGAACCCGTTACTAAACTATATGCTTTAATTTGATCGCATTCTTCACACCGATGCCGCGATGGAGCGCTGTCGAGAACTTTCACAGTTCGGTTCCAGCGGCCAGACATTGTGGCGCCATCCGCCAGCGACGTCAATAAGGACAGAGATCTCTTCTTATGCGTCCATTGAGTATTTACTCTTCCTGACAATCCCATTATAGGAATATAAACGTTTAATAGTTCAGATTTAATTTCGAGCATAAAATTTAGAAACAACTGCTGCGATACTTAACTAATTTAATGTAGTTAACGTATTTCACATTATTTAAATTGTATGTATTTCCTAAAAAGATGCTATCCAACAAGAAACGACCGTTGATATGTCTAATGAGATTTATCTGTAGTATAATCTTATTAAGTTGGATAACGAATAAATACAATTTGCTATCAAATACAATTGGTGTCGTGTATTTAATAAACATTATAAACTATGCTCCCAATAATTGATGGTAAGAAAATAAATTGCTACCCTAGAGGATTCATTTGATCATAAATATCATTACCATAAAGAATTTACGAGAGTATTACTAATGAAAAGAAATAGAATGTGTTTTAAAATCTGACAGTATTATTGATTTCATAATTTTGTTAAGGTTGGTAAACATTTCCTGTCAATTGATTTTCGTTATTTGTCTATCATGTTATTTGTCTACCTTGTGCAGCCTTATGCTAGACCATAGGAACTACTAATTTTGTATTACGCTGTGAATGTGTTGCTGACACTATTGCTACTTTTTCCTTCCATATTATTGGTTTAAAACTTATTAGTCCTGACGTTGCACGCTTGCATATTGCTCGTAAACATGAGCATAATATTTCTTTTGGTGTGGTATAGAGCGGGATATACATAAATTTCTCGAAATCAATTAAGAGACCAAAATCAATGACTGCTTACTAGGTGTTGATCTTGCTTTTCTCGAACTAAATTTCGGATTCAGCTGTAATATAGTGAATTAATAAAACTCATTTAAGAAGTTGAAAGAGTCGAGTTTCAAATTATTATACATTATCTCTAATTTTTCTAAATTATGTACGTATTACATATTAATTATCACTGTAGTGTAGATTCGCTTTCTGGAAATAATGCATCGTAAAGAAACCTGTGTACCCGAGAGTGCTCCATAATATTCTCAAAGGTGCATGAAGTCTGCCAATCCGCACTTGCCCAGCGGGACGGAGTATGGCCTTGAGCCCTCTCACTGTAAGAGGAGAACAAGCCAGGAGTGAGAAAATTCGGGTTATTCTAATGATAGAGTCAGCCTTACTTTACGGAAATCTATCGCTATTAATGTATTTATAAGAGGAGAAGAAATAGCGAAAGAAACTCTTCAGTACATCTTTGAAAACTACGGTATACTACTGTACTACGGCTACGGTGAGTACGCATTTTTTTTTCTTAAAACTCACGTGACTTTAATTTATGTATAGCTCTGATTGCTCATTTCTACAATACAAATATTAAAACAGTGTCAGCAGATTTAGCGCACATCATTATACCATAAGGACTATGAAAATAGGCAAAATAAACAAGTCTAGCTGTCTCTAAGTCCGTAATTAGTCTTATCTTTCTAAAAGCGTAAACAGACTTACTACGTTTACCTGCGAGAACGGTATACGAGCACCCCATTGAAGCTTACTATCTAAGGTGATACCCAAAAATACTGTGGATTGTTCCAGAGTTAATGTTTCATTATTTAATTTAAGCATTTTGCCTACTTTCTGCACATTTGTTAGTGCAAATTCTGTACACTTCGTTTATTTTTTAACATTTAAAACTAAATTGCTTATGGTAAATCAATGCGACTCATGGGACAAAGCACTGTTTACATCGTTTTAATTTAATTTATTTCTTTTAGTCTTAAATATTAACCTAGTGTCATCCGCTAAGAGTACAATGTCTACGTTATCTATACTAATAAATAAAATTGGAGTGTCTGTTGGTAATATAAAAATAACCACTTTTTACTACATGCATATGAATGTATATACGGTGCATATACCAAAATAACATTTTTTACAATTTTTGTCAGTCTGTCTGTCTGTTTGTTCCGGCTAATCTCTGAAACAGCTGGACCGATTTTGACGGGACTTCCACTAGCAGGTAGTTGAGGTAATAAGCAGTAACTTGGGCTACTTCTATTTCTACTAATTAACTTTTTTGTTAAATTCCACGCGGACAAAGTCGCGGGCACGGCTATTTGCTAATAAAATACGGCAAATCGTTAATATAAACCAGGCGAAGGAACGGATCTAGAATAGAGCCCTGTGGTACATGCCATTACAATTGATGATCCCGATGATTTCGTATCGTTTATGCTAACAAATTGAATCCTGCCCTTCAAATAGGTTGCAATCAAATTGAGAGCACTTGTATTTCACGCCGTAGTGACTAAACTTAAGAAGTAGTGTTTCGTGCTCAACACAATCGAACGCTTTACAGAGATCACAAATAAAAAAACACTATAGCATTTTGTGATGCCTCCTAGAGCTCAAATATGTGTTTAAGAAGGCTAGCATCTGCAGGAGCTGTACTGCGACCTTTAATGAAATTCTCATACCAAGGAACATTAACAGAGTATGTCGACTCTACGATAGATTACGCAAAGTCCTTTACAAAGATTTTGTGAAACGTAGGAAGGCGCTACGCTATTTATCTGTATTCACAATTTAAACTAAAAGCGTGAAACGATCTAGAAGTAAAATTGACACGCTCATTTGTCAACCGTTAGCTGTCAAGAACTGCGGGCTGTCAAAATTTGATATATTTAAAACTAGTGACACTAGTGTCTTGACAGTCTTGACTAACAGTGTCTTGCCCGAAGTTGGCTTACCTGGTATTAACAAGTTGTACGATGATTTTTTCTATATTCTAATTTCCGATAAATTAAAAACTAAGTAACATATTTTTCCTACCGGGTCCAATTGTCCACATAAAAATTTTCATCAAATACGATGTATCTAAATTATGAGTTGTGATATACACAACCCGAAAGTTTTTTATCTATAAAGAGGTCCGTCTCAATTCTGAACTTCGCCCGGGAATGATTAAATCGATTAAAATTAATTCTAACCGTGACAGACAGTATTTATATTTATAATAAGTACAGTATTTATACTAAACACAGGTGTTGTAGTCCATTTTGTACACATCATTTTCTACGTTCTTCTAAACAAAAATATATATAGTTTAAAAATATGACCATAATAGGTAGATTATTGTTTAGTTACTTATTATTATAGTACAATGTTGTTGCGGGACGGTCGTCGATTTTATTGAAGAAAAATTAAGCTTGTATTTAAAATTCTACGTAAACATAATCATGTATTTGAGGTTAAACTACATATTATAACAACTGGAATGTAGAGTTTGGGATACTTACAATACATATTTATTCATATGTTAATAATTTACATACATGAAAGACAGCCGAAGGTTTCACGCGGCTCTATCAACTAACGTTTATTACAAAGTGAAATAGTGAATTCGTACTTGCTGAAGAACAATTACATACCAGAGTTGTGAGTCGACCTTTGACTCCCATTACCCGGAATCCACAGCAAGAATGTCACAAAATTTATTATTACTGTAGCTAGTAAATTGCAATGGATTATTTCAGAAAAGTTACATTATTAACACTGCAAGACCAGGGCATCCGTAAAATCTATGGTGTAAGCCATAGAACAGAAGGCTTTACAGCGTGGTACGGTATCAAAAAATTGTCATACTATAAAAAGGATAATGTTTAACTATGCTGGTTTTTACACTACATTTCATTTCATGTGAGTAGGTAATAATTATTTTTTTATATCCGATTATACGAGATGGACCGACGATCTGGTGAAGGTCGCGGGTAGCCACTGGCTGAGGGCAGCGCAGGACCGATCGTCATGGATATCCTTGGGGGAGGCCTATGCCCAGCAGTGGGCGTTGTCCGGCTGAGATGGTGATGATGATGATCCTTTTGCTTAAAATTAGCAGAATGGAAAGTTTATTCTCAGTATTTCTACAGAATAGTAAGCTGTAAGATTATCTTTTAAAAATTGACATTAATCGTTAAAGAAAAAAACAAATTCCACTGCGAGATGCAAATAATTACATATAGTTTTATCTGTCTGTCATCATAAATTATTCAATGACTTTATAATAAGCGGTTGGATTCATTAAACCTAATGTAATATGTATGGTGGTTTTGTAGTTAAAGTCCCTAGTTTTTTACCGAATATAACGCTCACACACTCACGCCATTAGAATTCATGTATCACATGGGTGCCATGCCACTCATTTATGACGTCAAAAGCAACGAAGGGCTGTTGCTAAATATTTACTCTAGTCGACGGTCAACGCCAGATCTGTTCTTGTCAGCAGGCAGAAGTTCTTAAGTCGTCTGAGACCTCCAGCATGTCCTAATGACTGCAGTCTAACAATAATAACCGGGATAGACAGCTTCGTGATCTCCGAAGTCCTTGATCAATTCGTTCGACAACTTACGAACCGACATAAGTAGAAGTATTTGTCAAGCATTAACTTATGTAAAAAAAAGCCGTCGGACTAAAAGCGCTGTAAACCGGCTCGTTAAGTTATTCGCAAGCATAAATTTTTATTGTACGGGTGGTGTTTGTATATTCAATTCATTTGACACCAACCAATAAATATATTTCAGGTAATACATTAATATTGTATGATGGCCAGTTGTTACAAGATTTGACGCTTGACTGAATGACTATTGGTTGCTTACCCCACCTAACATGTTCCTACATTATTACTGGTAATAACAAACCAAATATCTATCCAAATATCAATATTACAAGATCTATACATCGTTTTAGACATTGTTTTACTTCATCACAAATAGACAAATCTGTGAAAATATAGAAATGTTTTAGTTATGCTTAATATGAGTATAATATTATTATAAGTATAACACATATCTACTATTTTTGTTCTGAGAAGTGTCGAGGTTACACTCTAATTTTTTTCTTGTTAAAACACAAGAAATGATTTAATTAGCTCTGATTGTTTCTCAGTATAAGTGATAGAGGCGCTCTGTTGGTAACTTTAATTTTATGTCTAGGTACATTGTCTTATAAACGTATTTTTTTTATTATACGATATCATATGTATATTTTATGCAGTCAGTAATAAATTAATACAGGTATTCGATTGTTTTGAGGTGTATCTTTGTAAAAATCGATAATTCATGAAGGTGGAATTTTATATTTATATCATCAGACGTCAATTTAGTTTCAAATATCCATGGAGGAATTGACAATAACGGTGATGGTAGCGTACTGTGATGGCAAAAGGGTGCGAGCGCGTGAACAGTCGACCGCCAAAATCTCGAACAAGATCGAGAGCCGCAATCGCATTGGTGCACATCTAAATGGGAAAACGCCCGCGGTGATGAAACATATTCGCAAAGACGCTAATATTTCAGAGGCAAACGTGTGTCCGCCCCACCACTGAATGACAGTGACCCAAATGGTGCGCTAGCGCTCAGTTCCGTGAGTGCGACAGTACGGTTGACCCGCGTGCACGCGCACCATCGCGTCGCGCGTTCGCGAAGTCCTATTCGCTATCGTTTCAGTGTTATACCATTGGATGTTGCCGTGTACAATGCAGTGAGTGAGCACCGGCCCGAGCGCCGGTCATGTGGCACCACTTATCGCATACGAATGACCTTGTAAGGTAAGAGGACACGCTTGAACGTGGATGACATTTTTTTGGACAAGTGTACGAAATTAATCGTCAGTGTTCATTTTAATTCGTGGACGGCGGCCAAGCGAAACGACGGCTAATGAGCACGAGTCCGTCGCATCTCGAATTTTCTTTTCGTGCATCGTGAGGGCCGCGTGTCGGCACATTGTAGCCGAGTAGCGACAGACGGCAACAGCGCGCCTGGCAACAAGGAGGCGCATCGGCGCTCCGCCGCCGCGCCGAGCGCCGCCGTCGGCACCGCCAGCGTGCTCGGTGCTCAACGGCTCCCTCGGAGCCGCATCCAACCAAGCTAACGGAATTGGATGCCTCACGGCCGAAATTCCGCTGCGGACATTCACGCCGCGACCGACTGAAATAAATCGCTCGTTTAACGCAAATAGCATGGCATTGTCGCCACATCGACAGACGGACGGGCATTTCCGCTTCTCTTTTTATCTCTCTCTACTTAGAATCATTAGAAAGAAGCGCTTCCTCTGACGTAAGCGTTTTCCGTCGTACATAATTCCACCGGATGATTACTGTGGCGACGACCTGCCACCGGCCGCCGCCCGGCCGCCTGTCCATCGAAAGTAATTTAATTTACATATAGGAGCGCGCAGTGTCAACGAAAAAAATACCTGATAATACAAATTCAATAATATCTGTTTTCATTACATGAAACACTTGACCTTGTCAAAAGGTACCGCCAAATGTAGATAATAGATTCCCTTACAGTAAAGAGACGAAAAGTAAAATTTCGAGTACTGGTAAATATAATTGACACTGTCATTACAAACGTTGCTAATAGGTAGATAGATAACATGAGTTTGGCAACTAAAACTACAAAGACTTCCTCGGAAATAAGCAAACGTGGACATGTGGACGATAAAGCACCTATCATGCGAGTGACGTCAGGCCGCGATTGCGCCCGCGCCGGCGCACCGCGACACCGGCGAAGCCGCGCGCCTCGACCGCTGAACCTTGCGACTCCGGCCGATAACATAATACTGAATAATTCCGAGTAAAATGACACGACACTACTAAACAAATAATCAGTTTTGCCGCCAGTGACTAAAGCAAATCGAGTAATCTTACTTAAGCAGAATTTGACTCTACCGTCTCCTATATAAACTATTTTGTTGCAAACTAGGAATAATTATTTAGTTGCTTTTGTTACCTTTATTATTGCATATTAATTAAGTGTTATTCTTTGATAATTATTACATCCAATGAATGTCACGTAAGTCAGTTGTAGTTATGTTTTTGCAAAAACTATTTAATTCTCTTATCTTATTATCTTCATTGTCGAAGGTTAAAGAGAGTATTTTTTCAAATTAGTTCTACATCATTAGGAATTTAAGTATATGACTGTATAAATTTGCAAAAATTTTATTATATTAAAATCAGATGATCGTAAATTATGTGCTGTCACATTGTAAGGTTGAGCACATAGTGTTTTGTTACCAAAAATATATTTAAAAATAGATAAATAAATATTTTGTTAGATTTTTAGAAGAGTGCTTCCCAACATATATGTAAAAAATATTTTGGCAAATGTGAAATACCATCTTTTTAAAATCTTCTTTTAAAACTTTAACAACTACTGAAAATGTAATTTGTAATTAAAAATAATATCTTTTCGAATTTTTCGAATCTTTCAATAAGTTTATCTCGAGGGAGAGTGACTCACAACAATGTAGGAATGTGAAGACATAAAAGTTGGCAACGATTGATTCAAGTTTTTAGTCTGTCCGTCGTTTTTTGTAAGGTCTGTTGTCAAGCACGATCACACTCTGTAGCATTCCTTTTATTCATGCTACTGTCTCGACAATTTCAGATGGCCAGAGTTTTTATGCCGTACTAACTCTTTATTTTATACATTTATTCTTTACATTTATCAAAATGAAAATCATAGCTCATTCTTTAAGATATTAATAAATAATATAACGATAACGACCGGTTTAAATATAATTTAACTAACATTTTTAAAACTCAAACACAATTACCATAAATATCGTTATTTTGGTTTCCCCCTGAATCGACAGTGAATTTTATATACAAGATTCGAGAATTAATATAGAAACTGAACTGTGTGATAAATACAATAAACCCCTAATAGTCATTAAATATTTATACATACATAGTACAGTTCAGTAAAAATCAGTAAGTTTTAAAAATGGGCGGGCAGAGGTTATCGAGCAGGTCCGGCGAGGGCGATCGCCTCTGAACAAGTCGAAACTTGTCGCGCACATTCTACGCCAAATAAACATCCGTTCATCAACTCCTGTGTACAAAATGTTGCTGTATTGTATTTTAAAATTCTCATTATTTTTACTTACGCGCACATTGACCGTTTATTGAAAATCTGTGAACTTCAATTTTATAGATGCGCAAATTTTTTACGAAATTTCAATTACTTTGTTTTGGTTTACAAATAAAAAAATATATAATAATTAAATTATATCTTATATTAATATAAGTTTAATAGTAATAGAAGTATATATATTGAACTTTCGGCCACTTTAACTTCAAACTTATCATCATCTACTCACTATATTTAAAAGGGAGCAACTCCAAATTCTTATTATACAAATATAAATTAGTCCTTTTAGAGTCATGAAAATAAAAAATATACAGATACCTACAAACGAACATAGAACTTCCTTATTTTTGAAGTCTGTTATAAAATATCCCCCAACAGCGTCAATAATGTATTTATAGGTTATTTAAGAATAAAGCCGAATTAAATTCGTACTTAATATTAATTTAAATAAACAAAAGTTTTTTATAAACAAAATAGTGACCCGCAAGGATTTTTAGTAGTGTCAAAAAATTTTTCGTGTTTTAAGAAAATACAACCTCAACCTAGTTGAAATTTAAATGATATAAAATAGTTATTGAACAGTAGACTATATATTCAATATAATTTCATTTGAGATAGGAGATAAGTGTCGATGCACATTCTCTTTAAATTTTTTTTCCTTTAAGTGTTAAATATTATGTTTATTTTTTACGCCACTGCTTTAAAATACTACAGAAAAGATACATTTTGTGTTCGCATGAAAATATTATTTGTAAATAATACTGAATATGTTACAAAATTGTATAATGTAATGTTTTGCGTGTGAGTGGGATGCACGGGATCGCGGCCGGCTCGGGCCCTCGACCAAAGAATGAGTCACGGGCCGGTTCCGTGCCTTCTGCATCACTAGGTACAAAACCGTCTGTAAAATAACTACACTACGGCGAGGAAACTATATTTTTTAACAGCCTCTAAACCATGTAGTTTGGTCAACAACCCGGGGTTGAAAGTTTCACTATACTCGCGTTCCGAAAATATAAAATTTCGGACCTTTTAATTTATATATGCTTGAGTTTTAAATCGGCCTAAATTGTAAACACGTAATAGCTATAAAGTTAAAAATGTTTACAACACCGTAAGTTTTCTTTGATGGAAGTAAATGTGACCTCTATAGTAATATAGTAATAATAAATGAAGTTTTTATGCTCCTGATAAAATTTACAAATCTATCAATTCACAGCTGACTACACACACTCCTGTGAGAACAGTTTTGAACGCTCAGAATAGGTTAAAAATTGAAAATTTGTCGGGTCAGCATTAATAGTACTAAATAATATTGTCAATCTATATAATTTTCATTAGTCGCATGAAGTTACCCGAAATATCAGGTATCCGTTGTTTAAGAGACCGTACAAGGAAATATTCAATATAATATAAATAATGTATACGTATGTATACAATTCATTACAGTTATTTCTACGTATAAAATACTCATATAAATATTTGTTATTGTGAGGTAGTTCAAGTATTTAGACGAGATTGATAATTCCAATCTACCGTCGATTACCTATAATAATATTATTGTCATTCCACTGTCTCATACTATTATAATTTTTAGCCTCATTACGAGGCTACATCAACATCTATTCCACTCTCAGCTGGCGACCACACCTCATTGAGCTTAGCCTAGCTCCCTACAGGCATTACACCGCTTAAAGAATTTTTTTTACTAGTAAAAACAAAGATCATTTTAATATGGAATTTGACAATGTCCATTTTATAATATAGTTTTAGATGAACTGGAGCGCCCCCTTAACTGTTGTATCAGTATATTTTCGGTTTATGTAAGTATGACCATATCTCTCACTACCGTTCAAAAAAGCTCTCTACTCTGCAAAAACGCAACTCCAGGATACTAGTACTATATTAAATTGTGAATAATTAATTCTACATCTCATTCTTATTCAAGGGAAAACTTTCATAATGTCAGTTTAACACAAGACAGAATTCGTTCTTCAACACATCATAGGTTCAAGATTCCAACATATAATACCGTGTTTTTCAGTAATTCTTTCACTATTCTAGATATTACTTTAGAACGCCTTGCCTTTAGAAATCAGAAAGGCACCAACCAAAGGTATGTACATTTAAGAGACAATTCCGGCAGCATTATTTAAAATATCTATCTGAATTTATGTAATTTCAATTATAATAAATATCTGGACATAATTGATAAGTTACATAAACATAAATATTACTGTCATAATTTCCCGGCCCTCATCCCAATGACTTAGGCTCGGCACAGTGTGTCCTTTCCTTCCATGTATCTCTATTTTTCGTGATCGAATCATCCCATACATCTCTATTTTTCGTCACGTACTCGTAGTTCCAAAGCAGCACAGAAATAGCAATAGAATTGTCAAAAACACGATGTTATATAGTCGAACCTTGGTGATCATAAAAGTGTACAGGTGAAAAAATGTTGATTTCAACTTTGTTTAAGAGGTACTGAAATCTATTAAAACCTCTATATGAAAGACGTTATGGTCGCCGACTAGCAAATTATCAACAACGATTTTTGTATTCTACCCATCTCCAAAACGTTTAGTTCCCAGTGATTAACAAATGAATAATGCAATTAAACATTAAGGTTCTGGATTCGTGTGGTGAAATTTTATTTGGGTGAATAAGATTTGGGTAATTAATGTTATTTATGAAGTGACGTCGTTGATATGAATATTAATCAGTGACCTGTCACAAAGACCAGTGAATTGTAAGACGTGCCTGTTATCGGCGTTATCAGCGTATTAATAACTTTCTTTACCTGCAAACACGTTCGTTATCTAGTGATAACGCCGTAGGCGTAACCAGTTTGCTTTCAGATATTTAGCGCCAGGTTATCAGTAAGCCATTGCATGGTTACTAAATTAATGATGTATATACTATAAACAGTCAGGTTGTAGTTTAAGCATATTATGGTATAGATGAATATGTTAATGACAAGGACCCCTGGAAATAGCAGTGCCGAAACCAGTTCAGCGCAGGTTAAAATTATTAAAGGTTAAAATTAATTGCCATAATTATGTAGGTTTAAAAGATGTGCAGAGGAATTTCTTTCGCCGTTTCTCCACAATGCTAAAGCACCTTTTCGAAACGGTAGTAGAAGCAAAAAATAACGTGCATAAGTCTATTTACAAAATACATAAATTATTAAATGATTGTGAATTTATTTTTATTTGAATTATTTTATTAATTTTACTTAATTACACAAGTTGTTATAAGCCTACTTCGCTGGACATAGCGACCGGTTCCTGACATAGACTTTTGTCTATTGTAAATATATTGTTCAAATATTAATTAGCAGAAAGATTCAGGATGCTGAATAAGTTTGTGAATTCCACAAATTTAATTGTGGTTGATAGTTTTAATGGTTATTCAATTGTGAATTTCAGTTTTAATAATGCCACACTATATAACTTTTTGAATCGTACTCAAGCCATTTAGTTTCTTACCTGTTAATTTCAATTGTCATAGAATTATATAAACATTATTTAAATAAAATAAATGACATTATAAATTTAAGTATTTAAAATAATAATAATAATGAAGTGTATTTTCGCCATCAATACGTTGAACTTAAGTAGATTTAACAATGCGCGAGTTGATACCTCAGTGAAGCAAGATACTTCAAACAACGCTGTTTCGATTATAATGATGTCAAGGCCAGCGAGTCTATTAAATAAAACTTTTCATTAATATTTACATTGGCCTAATACCCTGTCTTCTGGGTAACAATGGAGACAACTCACAACCCGATACCAAATGTTTTTCTATGAACAATTAACTCTGATCGTAAATCGAACACGCGACCACTCGGTCAGACAAGTCACAATTAACGATTGCAGGGTTGTATAAATAAAAAATCTGTGACTTTGAACTTGAAATGAAGGCCAAATCTTGCAGTAGCTGACACCATTATTTCTGAGTGTTAAAGTGACAAAGCACTTGTTAAAGTGACAGTGTTAAAAAAACATTGTTTAGGAATTAACGGTATTTTTATAAAGTGTATAAACTTTGGCTCGTGTATAGTTGTGGGAAGAATACGTCACGCAAAGGTATTTCAACGCACATGTTATGTAAGATCAGCTTTTGTCGTAAAATACTTATTTTTACATAAACCCTCATACTTTAATCAATCAATGATGAAGTCGATACATATAGATAAAAACATAAAATAATTGCAAAGATAAATTGATAACAATTATATGAAATATTCACAATCGATAACTCTGGTAATTTCTCCGGTTCATAATTTCAATTATAATTATAATACGTTTACCGTCCCTATATTATATTTTACTAGCTTCTACCAAACAACCTTGAATACATGGAGATTCAGAATTTAAATATCTTCATATGATTTCACAGAATTAAAGACTACGTCATCCGAAGAGTTTTGTGCCTTAATAAAACTAGAAATATAATAGAAATATCTCCAGAAAACTTTGTAGTATAAAACAGAATGTGTCTAATCGAGATAATCTCAAAAAATCCTACCGAAATTTCCATACAGTTTTTATCGGTAGATAAAGTGATTCACGAGAAAGGCTTTAGTGTATAGGATATACAAAAAAAAACGCCTGCTAAAAACGAGTAATAATTATATCAGGTTTTACTAGTAACATACAAGCTTTATTAGACACCAGGATAGTGACTATGGCTATAATATTTATTCAACCTATGTATTAGCAAAATACTGCAGATTCTCGGACCGAAAAAGGCTTAAGCCTCTACCATACTTGTTCGCTACGAAAATGTAAAATAAAAATGTTAGATATATTACGACTGTTTTAAAGTCATCTATAATATATGTGAAGCCTAGGATAATTGTGTAGTATAGAAAAAACCAATACTGAACATTAATTTGGATAACACTCACAAGCGCGGAGTGCCCTAGCTAATTATTACTCAGTGTGGTCCATTTATATGGACCACGTTTATACATGGGGTTCTAATGAGAATACCATAACAGTTGTTAGACTAGCTTTCAAGCAAATCTCTCGAGTTAAATTCGTTGTGTAATAGCCAAAATTTTATCAGTTTTGTTTGAATATGTAAACATCTTCGGAAACAAATTAAAACCCCGTGCGGAAGTGTGTTTGTAAACGTTTATTACAGAGATATTATCCAGCTGTTATATTAGAAGTTTGATCTACAATTCAGCGGTTGATTCTCGTGACCAAACTAAGATTGTAATGAGCTTTAATTCGATCAGTGCAGGCGGAGCGCGTGATTCAGTGGGTGCTGACGTGGGCGCGTGGCGTCAGCGCCGTGTCAGCGAACTAGACACGTCACCAGTGCCTAGAGATCCACCGTCACTAGTATATTTAGAATGGAATGTGGAAAAATTTTAGACTTATTTTCCGGAAAAAATTGGCGAGACTCCAGTGTCGATTGGCTCCATCACCTACTCTCATGAAACAGGGCAAATGTAAACAGACTCCGTTTTTGCATCCTAAAAATGGTTACCTATAAAGTAATTAGTAGTATTCTTTTACTTTTCAAGGCACCAGTTATATCATAAAAAATTAATGTGAAATATAACTTTTCTATCTGTATGGTTATTTACAAGTGCTTCAGTACAATATATATATATATGTATGTGTGTGTGTGTGTATGTATATAGCATATTTTTATTGTGAATAAAAACGAATTTTATACTCAGGTAACTTGTTGTATTAGTGAAATGTCTATTCCGATTTTTAAGGATCGCATAGCGGCGAATGGAAGTCAATAATTATAAAGAAAGTATTAAAAAATCGTTATTCCTGTTATAATACCGTTGTGTAATGGCGGCGCGTCCTCTAGAAACATGTACGATGTCAAATTTGGCTGTATTGGGGGAGCTTAGAATACTCGTACTCCCTCCAATCCCATGCTGGTAGAAAAGGATTATATTATCAGTATTATTATTAATTCATTAATATTATTAGTGGTATTATTATCTTTCCGTGAAGCCTGCCTGGCTAGCCACACCATCAGGTGGCTCGTCTGCTCGTTTGTCGGGTTTTTAACATAAAAAAAAATATAATAATTCTTAATTCTACTCGAAACCATACATAAGTTACCAACAAACGAACCGAATTAGATGGCAACTTGTTAATACCGTCATCTTCCATAGATATTGTAATACCAGGAGAGTTACCAATGCACTCCCGGGGCAGAAGGAAGCGGCAGAGGCTGACTCTTTCAATTTCTTTTGACGGCAAATTTCTAGCAGGGTAGTAGAAAACAAGTCAGGTGCACGGCAAACTACTCAAATACACTTCAATTGTTAAAATAAAATTATTAATAATTAGTGGATTTTAATATGAGCGTTTTTAAGACAAACGTGCTAAGCATTCACTATATTAGTGCCCTTAAGCCCATACTACATCGCCACTCACCAGAAAATGATACTTTATTCAAGAACTGAAATTAATAAAAAAACAAAGAGCGTCCGAATTATACTGAGTGATACAGAATCTAGCGTCTTCCACCAGAAGGGACCTGACACTATAGCACTATATGTACTAGATCAAAAGCCAGGTTTCTAATGAAAAATGGACAGATACACTTATTTCTCAGTATATCACTTTCCGAACTTCGACTTACATATAAATCAATATAATTATACACACATTTAAAATACAATGCAAAATTATTTGCCATGATCACAATACTGAAGCATGAGTCGCAGAAACAAATGGATTACCGCGCACTTGTTACAATAATAGCCTAATAGTAGCATTGAGTCTACATTTGAGTGTCATCTATCTGCGGGATGCCGACCAACCGGCCAGTGGCAGCACAGGGCGTCGTGTGTACCGACAATCCTCTATTATACTTCTCGTGCGTGCAACTCTGTAAATAATAAATTCAACTAGACTAGTATTTGACGGTTCCGATCACGTTATCAAGTTTTTTCTGTAATTAGCACCTAATTGTTAATGTATGGAGCAGTTTTATTCGCCGTCATGATAAAGCAACTTTTCGACATAGTAGCATACGTAAGCTAAAATTACGTACTTACTTGTATTTCGATAGCTACTTGATATTTGTATGTGAATAAATGATTCTGAGTTTCAACTTCACATTTGTTTCTAGATTTTAATGTCTATTACATGTGTTGGTAGAATTATGTATGTATAAAGGACCCATCCATCTTTGAGTTCGTGGCACCCACTGCTGTACAACAGATGTGGTAACGGCACCAGGTGCTTTCCTGGATCCTGCCGGTACTCAGTTTTAATCGTCAGTGGACAGCAATAATCGCTTATCATCAGATGATCTATCTGTTTATTAACGTGCTCATCTAAAAATATGGTTATAGTCTAATGAACCGTTAAACTAAATGGGAACTAAAGCTGATTAATTACATTTCTATCCGTTCACCGAACACCCTATTGCAGTTTAAAGTCACGACATCAACGGAATAACTTAATATTTTTTAACGTCGAGATGGACATCCGTGACAAACTAATCTGATATAAAAGGGTCTTAAAAAGCAAAAAACTGAGACATTACTCGCTAATTAAAATTATACCTGTTTTGCTACCTATTAAGGAAATACATGCGCATGTTTTACAAACATTAATCGAAATAATTTTATCATGGTTACAAAATTTTTTATCTGTAGAATGCACTTTTCCGCGTTATATATAATGTTATGATATAATGTAAATAGGACAAGGATTGACAAGATATTCAACAAAAACAATGGAATATTTCTCCATGAATATGTACATGTTATTTTTAATATTCGATACCTCCAAACGAGCTCACTGATCGAATTCAAATGGACTTCATACACTAATTATGTTGACATGATGATTCGTGGCTATAATAAATATCAAGATGGCGTTGCTGTCAAGTTCTTATCAAATTCTAAATATATCTATAAATTGATATATATGATTCTTATTTAAATACTAGCAAACTGCCCTCGCTTCGCTTCAGGATAACTACGCCTTACACAATTTTAAATTAATTTATAACTTTTTTATTTATTAATGGATTGCAATGAAACAAACTATAAGTTTTATGTGACTGTAATACATAAGTGAAAACCAGAAAGAAATCAGTTAAGCCGTTTCTGAGATTAGCGGGAACAAACACACAGAGCAAAATTTTAACTACTATTGTTTTGTGTTCCATTGCGTTAATAAAGGCCCGTAATAATGTTTTTTCTCATATATCGTTCATGTACAGAAAGCGACCAGTTAGAATTGTATTATTAGTATACATATTGCAAAACTATAATTGATGCAACAGCTTGATTTTTAATATGATGTAATAAGGGTTAAAAAAAGATAATTAGAAATACACCGAAATAGCGACTTTGTTTATTGCATTGCATCTTAAAGTTCTGTACACTTGTTTCTTATGAGTATGTTATTTGTATGGATAATAATTAGGCGCGAGTGTTGGCACGCGGTGTTGGCGTTCCCTCAGGAATGCAGTAGGGACAAGTTCTACAGCTGTAGCTCACGTGCCGTAACATAAACCGTTTTACAACAATTAATAATAATTCACCAATTGCAACATACTTGTTAAACAGTAAAGAAAGCGAAAATTAAAGCTAAACAATGCAATATAATGTTACTAATCACTTATTACATACGATCCTAGTTGTAATGAACTTAGAAAATTTCCTTAAAATCTAATTATTTATTTTTTTGTCTGTACTTTTAGAATGGTAAGAGTTTTTCAAATGCCGTGGTTTCGGAGATTACCCTTCGCATACACACAAACTCACAAAATTCGCACTGTCTCTTTATAATATAAATATAGAATTTTATATATTCGATAATGTATCAATCTAAATTTGTACATATTTAATCTGTGTATTTAGACACGAGAAATAGATAAGACAGACACTAAACACTTTTTTTCTTAGAGACACGCTAAATTTAGCATGCTGGATGCTGAATACAAACATATTAAAATCGTTATTTAGTTCTGTGGCTGGAAAAGATTTTTCGCAGGAATGAACAAATATAAAAATATACAGATAGTAAAATAATAGATAGAAAATAGATTATTTTATATTAAAACTATTGAAGTTTACACACTTTACAATAAAACAAATTCCGTCTATTGCTGAAGTGCTGGATAGGTGGATCATACCTATCCAACCAATCGTCATCCTCTGTTATTACGTTCGCATACAAATCACAAATTATGTAAGTACTGCCGTCTCTAATTAATTCTTTTAAGACATTAAAAAAACACGTGTTGACGGTTACGATCGTATGATAATGTATACTAAGTGTGAGTATATTTTTTTCGTGGAACAAGGAAATATATTTATTCTGTATATACATACAATTCATCGGCTTGTGTATGACTGATTTGCTATTGCTTTTCTAGTACATTATATTTCAACGCACAGAGCCCACCATATATATTATGTGCCTAATATTTAACAACATTTATACTTAGGTTAATAAATAGTTAGAAAATAAAAGGGTTTTCTTTATTTAAAATACAAATATATTTTATCATTTAGTATCAGTAGTAAAACTAAAGCAAAATCAGGTTAAAAAACTCAACATTTTATTTTGTTCCATAAGTGAACGATATAATATTTTTGTCTATTATAACCTTAGAGATATAAAGCGATGATTATTATATAATAGTATAATAAATTAATGTTGTGAATATCGGCCTCCATTTTGGAAGGAAGATGCAAAGAAACAGATTTTGATTTAACTTACGTTTCCAAACAACCTCCCCTCCAACTAGGAGACCCTGTACACGGCACAACAAATATGGATGCCTATAGATTGTAATGACGAAAATGATAATGATTAAATTGTTGCGCGCCTATAGCTGAGGATGACGTCACTATTATGGTGAGATGATACATTCAAAGGTAGAACACGACTAACGTAACTCAACACAGGTATAATATATACGTCACGCACACAGAAACGTAGGTTACATGAATTATACAGTATATAGATATACTCGTGCTGTCAACTATTTGACGCGTTTAAAACACAACCGTAAGACATTTTACCGGGAAAATGCAAACGAATAAAGAAACAATAAATACTTATTCATTACTTACACAGAGTTTATAATTTTTAAGAGAGCGTAAAGGGCTAAATTTGAAAACAGCAATTATACACAATAGAAAAAAACCTGAAATAAGTGTCGGGCCTGTTTCAGTATAAACTAAAATTGATTGATTGATTGATTCAGAAAATTTGTTTTTAGTTTCTTTTTGAAAATATATTTAAAATTCACTTGTATGCTCGTTATATATTTTGTAAACTATCTCATAGGTTATGCTTATACATATATCTTAACAATACCATAAGTTTTATAACTGTTTATACTATATACATATTTTTACAACCAACCTGGCTATTTTCCTATTCATTTAGTTCGAGGCTGTGGTGAGATAGGTTTGTAATCGTCCATAATGTATGAGATTAATATTAACGATAAATATTAAATACTTGCTTATTCCGTGTTTGGACGGAAGTAAAATGGTTAATTTACATCTGGTATCACCGTCCGAATGCACGGGAATGACGTTAAAAACTGTCCTAATATATGGTACATCAAAATTAGTGAAATAGCTGGTGTTTCAGCTTTGTCTCTACATCGCGGCTTCGGACTCTCATATAAAGAGACCGATAATAATCCGTATTAAGAGACCATTAACACTGATTACTACGAGTAAATAGTACTACCCTAAAACAAAGTAAAGTAAGCAAATCTACTAAACTAAGTATGTCTATAGTTATAACAAAATTATATTAGATCCGAAATGTGTGTGTGATCCGAAATCAATATTTTTTTCCAACCACTAGAGATATTCCTAAAATATATAAACTTATGATTGTGGTAACATGATATCTTTTGCTGATATCATTTGCGGTAAATAAATATGTTACTGATTCATAGGACTGGAAAAATCAATCCCAAAAGGATAACATAGCATACATGTAAATTATAAAACACCTGATAAAATTGAAAATTATACTCTTATCGGGTACAGGTACGATTCGCAAACGTAAGGTTTGCGTTCTGAAACAAGGCGATTCTCTAGATAACTGTTATTAGTAATCTATGAAATCAATTATTTTCATTCTGTTTGCTACAATTATGAAACCCGTCTAGGCACATAACATTGTTGTTTATAGACACAGCATTCGTCTTCTGTTGGAGTGTAGCTTGTTTTTCCGCCAGCATTTTATGTTGCACCTGGCATCTAGCCAGTAATTGGTGAGAATAGAATCGCGACGCATTGCGCAGGTGGTCGCAGTTACCTATACAAAAACAATCCCAGCATGTCTTGTTTCTGAGTTAATAAATACATTGTACTGTAATAAATTTTATGTAAAGAGTATAAAAAAAGTTCCATTTTCAGTCTATTTCTACACTTGGCTGTTCGGAAGTAGCAATTGAATTTTGAAGAGTGATAAAATTATTTTTACATGTATACATATAAGACAATAGAATATTTAAAATTTTTGATATTTTAATATATAATATAGAGAGTGAAAATTTGGAACATATATAATAAATACAGTATATACCGCTGTATACAGTCAGATAATCCAAAATCGAAAGTTCTGGTTTTGGGGGGTTAATTTTAATCATATTAAAGGCTCGTTATGGGAGACACAAATTAATTATATATGTAAATTATATTTTTCAATATAACTTGCATTGTTCAAAACATATTAATGAAAATTTACCATTCTACGCTTATTTTATTTACTAAACTACAAAGCCAGAAATTTTGAAATAGCCACAATAGATAGGTATTCAGTTATAGTTTACGCAATTTTCGTTGCATTATTTCTAAACCCTAAAATTTATACAGTTCGACACGGAACGCCATCTCACCGGAAATAGATTCAGACTAGACCGGTTTTTCTTTTCTTCAATCCCCTTCATCACCTCTACAATCAATACTATCTGAGCTACCTTATGTACCGTATCATTTGTTCATTTTTATAGCCTTACTCTTCTTCAACAAACTTCCATATATTTAATAACCTCTCGATATATTAAACTCATACCTCCTCATATCCTTACCAGGTAATTTTCTTATCAGTAGCTATAACTCCGTACGATAACCTTTTCCCTCGTGTAACCTCGTATGATAAAGAAGCGAGACAACAAAAAGACATTCGTAGCTATCAATTTAATATTATTTATTGCTCTCGCTATGACGTAAAGTTTAATAAAAAATATATAATAATAATGTAATACTTATGTAATTTCAGAAAAGAAGAATCGGATCTCAATAGTATAGAGAATATTTAAATCAAATTTGAAGTTTATTTATTTATTTAATACAGGATAAACGTTTAAAAATTACAATGATAAATATGATAAATGTTATCAGTTTTAAACATGATATATATAAAAACTGTAGACATACCTACGAAAGGCGTTACAGCCACATTAGTTGCAATTGTTTTTATTAAAAAAATGTCACAAGGAGTGCAGTGTTGCTTTAAGGTATTTTTTCACTCTTTTGTGGCCGTATTAGGGCGGCCTAGAATACTCCCTCCAATCCCATGCTGGCAAATCAGGGTATTCTAAGAGGCGACAGAAGCCAGCCTGCTTGGTGGTAGGACTTCGCGTAAAGATTATATTATCAGTATTATTAGTCATTAATATTATTACTGGTATTATTATCTTTCCGTGAAGCCTGCCTGGCTAGCTACCACCCTCCTGCTTGAGTCAGCCGCCTAACGACTCGTCGTGTTCCGGCTGGGGGTTTGAGAGCCAGTTCTATCTTTCTTACCTTCTTCTCATTTCGTGGCCGACAACGCATCAGTGATATCATTGGTTTTGCTGATGTCCATGGGCGACGGTGACCACTTACCATCAGGTGGCTCGTCTGCTCGTTTGTCGGCTATTAACATTTAAAAAAAAGATATTTGAAATACAGTTACTACAGTTACTACTGCAGTTAACTACAGTTACTATAACCATGAAGAAATGAATATGAAAATTGGGAAAGCATAATTAATTGCAATAAAGCCAACAAGTTAATAAATAAAATTGAATAAATTAAGTAAACTGATTTAAGGATATACGAATATACAACACAAAATTTCGCTGCTGGATCGTCAATAAAATTTTCCTTCACGAGATTCAAGACAATCGTAAATATAGTTACGAAGAAATGCGTGGGTCAATTTCGGAAATTGATTTTCTTTGTAGCTCAAATCCATAAAATATTTGGAAAGGTTTGTTAGGTTATAAATTATCTTAATTGTAATATAATTAAGAATTATGATACTGTTTGTTAGTGATCAAAGTTATTTTTCTGTTTGTGTTTANTATCTGTTACAGATTAGACACGGATGTCCTGTTGGCTACGAAGGACCGAGGAAATTATCAAGGTAAATATTTATGAGAATACTACTATCTATAATATATTTAATGATGGTCACAATCCCTCCCTCTTTTACATAAAATAAGTTAATGCTTGACAATAATCACACCTGATGCTAAGTGGTAATGAAATCTAAGATGTTGAGCACATTATATTTGCAATAATATTGCCTACAGTTGTTATAATTATAGTATAATTATGAGATTTCCGGATACAAATGAATACTTATATACACACTTAAATTATTACATATTACAATTGTTGAGTCTTTATGATTTTTACAGCACTCCATGTGACGTCACATGAACACTGCAGTCCACAACCACCTACATCCAATTTCTTTCCAGTACAACAGTCCTATTCAAAAATCATATCCGATATGTTCTTACTTCTGTAGACTGAGGTGGAATACTTTATTATCTTGGAGTTGGTATCCATAAACTTCGGGTCAAAATAAAGAAATTTCATACCATAAAAATATCTCAGTCAAAACGGTGAACGTATTCGAATCGTACCAAAGGTCAACCACGTGGTTATCTATATAGTTAAATGTAATAAAGACAACAATGCCTCGAAACACACTGTTCCGTTCACCACGAGCCCCATGGTGAGAGCATACAGAATGATTTAACTCAATCACTGTCCGTGCGTTGAATGCTAATGGGTCATTGAATAAACGGAAGGACGTGTATCATGCAGGTCAATGAGACATTTAAATTTATGGAATCGGCTCTTAAGAAGCAGAATATTGTATCGTAGGTGTATAGTGGAGACCGATCTCTTTACTTACATGAAAAGATAAAAGGAAAGCGTACTCTTGAAATAAATAATAATTGAATATAATAAAATTTTACATCATAATTGTCAATCATACATCTTTTAATCAATTTTTGGAATGCAAGAACCGGCGAAACAAATGATCAATCGATTAAATGTAGCAAACGAGGTCGTGCACCATCTATCTGGGTCTAATGTTTTTTAATAATCAATTTTACATCGTCTTTCAATTCTCATAGTAGTTCTTGTATAAAATAAACTATTTGCAGTCAGATACATGATGCTATTTTCTAGCTTTGACTCAGAACGTGTCATATGCGTAACCAACCTCCTAACTTCCACTCAAACGGAATCGACACGGGAAGTTTCGCTCTATACCCAAGAGGCTTTATCAACTGGGGCCACAGAGTCGTTTAAATAACTTATCTATCGAAGCAAACATATATTTTGCATCTTTAAATAATTTTCTAATTCCAAAATTTGTTTATTAAATGATAACATATCAAGAATAACATAATAACACATATATACAAAATAACATAGTCATTCTGAGTATATATGATCAATATGATCATATCAAACGTAGGGTTTACAGTTCATAAGGAAGGCGATAGCTTCGAGGGAATCACAATAATTATATGACACTAGTTGTTCCCTTGGTTTACTAAGTGTCATGTTCCTAATGCGTACCGTAGTATTGCAGACCTGACTTTTGCCTTATTTGCAATACCTACAAGACAAACACTTCTTAATACTAAAGCTTGTATATAGATTGTCGCCAAATAAATGCCGAAGAATGGAAAAATAATACATTTTATTATAGACCAGACAATAATATTTACGGGGATGCTCGAGTAAATCATAAGAATATAGAATATGCACCTACCACGACTTATCACGAATATGTCTCACATTTATGTCCACTAGTTAACATATATCTCAAACATAATGAATATATCCGTACGATGATTAAAAACAGCTATTTTAAGCAACATCATAGGTTTCCTAATCGATTCGTTATGAAGCAACGCAAGTGTGAGTACCAATCAGTATAACAAACATGTACACTTATAAAAGATAGCAATACTTAGTTAAGTACAGAACAGCGATATTCAATACTGTTTGCAGAGATTAATGTTTTATAACATTTTCAACAAAGCCAAGTAAAAATGACTTCGAAAAAAAATAATTTTTATGTTGGTATATTAAGTAATAAATGCAATATAAATATTTTCAGATATAAAAAAATACCTTTTATATATTTAGTATTCATATTTATTTATTACAATACACAATTCAAATTTTTTCTTTACCTCTATAAAAATATGATCAAATCCAAAATAGTAATCAAGGAGATAGTTGGTCAGTCAATATCTCTGGATCGCAACCACTTAGAACAATGCAGAGTATTTTTCTTACATAAACGATTCTATTAATATGATAGTCAATAACTATGACACCAATACAGAAAAATATTAAAATAAATGTTTTTTTCTTATTTGTGTTACATGGTAAGTGATCACCACCACCCATCGGTAATACCAGGTTCATCTTCGACCTTATGCCATTCAGGAAAAAAGCCAGAAATCCGCTCGTCATCTGACTCACGAACAGTATGTACAACCGAATCCGAAAAATAAACATTTGAAAAATGAGAAACGGCCGCACTGTGCTACACTTGCATGTCGTAGACAAAGATAAACTAAAGGAATATAGGTACCCACTTAAAGTCGGGAATAAAAAATGTCGTAAAACATAATGGCGGACAGAGCTTGTCATGACGCGTACCAGGTTAATGACACCTGACTCACGCCCTGCGCTGAACCTACACGGCCACTGTCCGAGTATTTATTGCCCTGCAATCATTACTTTTAACATAATTCACTTCGGAACCATCTTGTTACGCACTTAGAATATTTAGCTAGAGCGAAATACCGCTCATTTCTTTATTACTACAGTTAATTAATACCTTTCTCTTATATGGAACTTAAACTAATGATGTTATGATTAATTAACTAGAGAAGACGGACTTTTTAACACACGTACGTTCACACCAACAACAAGATTTGACGGTAGAGAATGACAATAGGCGTTAAGTCCGCTCGGTGTTTAAATAATAAAGGGTAAAATAAATAAAAATTTATATTATTTCTTGTGATGATATTGAAAATACACATTTAATTGAATATAGTAGTAATGGTCGTATTGGGGCGGCCTAGAATACTTCCCCGATCCCACGCTGGCAGAACAGAGTGTCGTAAGAGGCGACAGAAGCCAGCCTGCTTGGTGGTAGGGCTTCCCGCAAGAATTATATTATTATTATTATTAAGTCATTAATATTATTTCCGGCATCATTATCTTTCTGGAAAGCCTGCCTCGATATCACCTATGTCTAAATAACACCCGCCTGCTTAAGTCTCCCGCCAAGCGTCAAGCTCCGGCTAGGGGCTTGAGAGCCAGTATCTTCGTTCTTCCTTTCTTCTTATTTCTTGGTCAAGAACCCATCAGGGATACTTTTGGTGCTACTACTGTCGCTGGGCGCGGTGACTACTAACCATCAGGTAGCTCGTCTGCTTGTTTATCGGTTATTTACATAAAAAAGTATAAATCTATTTTTGTAATTGTATTAACTTAATAATAAAGTAAATCATCTTTAAATAATCGTTAGGTCAACCATTACTGATCGGTCAAATTAAGGAACTTCGAGAGTGGTTGGTAGTTCGGATGGGATCTGTGATTATAGCATGTTTGGAGATAGTCTTGGAAGAAAATTACTTTAACATATCAAATCTTATACTGTTAAAATACCATAGAATGGCAAACTCATGTTAATTAATTAATTATAAATTAATAGCATTCACTACTAAATTAATTTAACTAGTCTCTCTTTTGCTCTAGTTATGAACAGATTAAATTAAATCATTAATTAAAAATAATGTTTCTAAGCTCTGTGTATAATATTTTGACTGGCCGCCAATTTTTTATAAAGTCACAAATTCAGCTATCATTGCAATGCACAATTAAAATATTTTATAAATTGGTGCTGACACCATAAAAAACATTAGTGTATTGTTTACTTTGAATCTATAAGTAATGTAAAAAATGACATTGATTTTTATATGCTTTATTTTATACATTTATGACAGTAAATATTTATAAATCATAACACCTAAATATTGATATTATGAATTGATTATAAAATTTGCTACGTCATATCTGCACCCGAAATTGACTTATAAAGAATGCTTTCAAGTTTTATAATAAACAATTAATAAATATCATTTTTTTTCTCTATATTAACTAACACTATATCTTAAACACCATAATAATAATACGACGCTGTAATACATGATTTCAAATATTTATAGGAAATATAATGGATGGTCTGCATGAAGAAGAAAATTGCATACTGTAACAATACAATGTTTCATGAATAGTCGAGTATGTTACCGGAAGATGTAGATTACTGGGTTGATTCAGAACACCTCATCTCATCAATTCATTAACAACCCAATACAAGATACGGTATGACGGCTATACGTGCTCTCCGAAGCTCGGAAGCGTTCAAGAAATTTTGCCACTAGCAATCACTTGTCAATCTACCAACTGCGCTCGCATTTGCTTAACTTGGTCGATCACAAGACACAGACCGTTGGGTAATGAGCGCTTCTAACGATAATATTCTTCATTTAGTTACATTAACGGTTTACCTTCTCATTACTTTGAAGCTTTATATCTTCTCTCTCTTTATAACGGGTAAATGAACTTAACATTTAAAGTAAACGAGAACATTACATTAGACATTGTTTCCTTTGGAATATGATATTAGAGATTTTCAGTGGGAATTTATTACATTGTTATTCATTATGTTGCTATTATTATTCACTCATTATTTTTATTTAACTCGTTGTTGTAATTAAGATTGAAATTGCTCGAATTTTTTTTGCCTAAAAGTTATTTATTTATTAATTTCGGTCTCGTTGAATTTAGCGACCGACTTCAATATGGAATAATCGGTTTGATTTGAGTTTAATGTGTTATGTATCTGTCTTTCATAATAGAAACCTTTTGACATTATTTTTATTTCGGTGTCAAGGACTTCATCGATATTTGATTCCAAGCCAATTCGTGGTGCACCCTGCTGAACAACGGATATGGCCAATAACTAAGCTTCTCTTGTTGGAACTTTCTGGGCTAGGTACCATCCAATTCATTCGGGACGGTATTCCTGTATCTTGGTAGGGTATTTTACCTGCCTGACTAATTACCATCCTTCCAGAATCAACTGTGAAAAGTTTCTTACGTGTTACAATTCTAATAGAAATTTTGGCTGGCAACAGTGATTCGTGTAACGGATGTAGCGGGCTGCAGTTACTGTTTACGCAAACTATTTACTTTGAATGATATCGAATTTCAATATATTTATATTAAAATACAGTAATACAAAACATTTTACAGTATCGCAGTTAATATCGCTAGTTTATAACTTTTTTATCTATTTAAATATTTTAACAAAAAATAAATTAATTTGAAGTAAAAGTTTTCATGGTGGTACGTGTACTCACGATATGTACATGTACAAATATACTGTGTAAAGATCTGCATTAAATTCGCAATTAAGTAGTATCTACCGTTTACACATACAATTTATTTGTACACGACAATGCACGAAAAACATGGAATATTAACAGGAAATGAATATTAAAAGGAATAACAGGAAACACAGTAGTCGAATTTCAAACAAACTGACTTTATCATAACCGCTATTTTTTATTTTAATTTGACTTCAGAACGCGCGAGCGCACTGCCGTCGGTATTGCCATGTTAAGATATTTAATATTATAAATTTATTTTCATTTGAAATTAGCGTCGCCTACGTGTCGATTATTTCGAACTAGTTGCATGGATAGTCATCACAGCTAAATTGTTTGTCGATCATGGTCACAACAATGGTGTTTATCATCTGTACTGGTCACATTAAATAAAGTTTTGAAAAATCTTTTTTAACCTAATATTTATTGTTTATTTGAAATTAAATTCATTAATGATTAACATATGTAATTCTAAATTTTAGAACAGAGTAGAAACATTAAGGGTTCTCTATTACCAGGAATCATTACAAATGCTTTATTCGTTTGGTTAAATGGTCTTAACATATACCTTTTATTATTAGAAACTAAATATTTCATTCCCAGGAGTACCAATTTGTCTGTAATTACGCCCTGTCAAACGATATACTATTATAAATCCACTTGAGATATTTTACAGATATAGACGAGCTATCTACTTTTGTATAAAGAAAACCTTGCCTGATAATTGGAAGTGAATTACTTTAAAGTAAACATATGGTATACTTTGATAAAAACTGTTTTGTAACCTACAACGAAATAAATATAAAATCGATTTATGATGCTAAAATTTATAAAGAAATAAAAAGGCTCAAAGACGATTATATTAATTAGGGTCTCTAACCAACGGTTTCAGACGAATGTTATTTTTAAAAAGATTACCGCTTCGTTGTAGGTATTTAGATTACCCGTCATCCATATCCGATGCAGTTTGATTAATGCAGGCTTTACAACAAAAAATAACCAAACACCAGTGGAATATCACGTAAATGGTTTCTGGTCTTCGATATTGTGCTTAATTGTTTAATGTATTTTATAGCTATTAGTAAGCATGCATATATGTATTCAAATATTTAAAATTTAGAAGTGTAACGTCAATGAAAATACCATCTTTCCAATGAAAGCATAATTGGATTGTGTTACAAATATCTGTATTCACCGTTTAGTATTAGACGATCCGTTTACTCGTTTATTGGAATAAAATCGTATACTTCTTGTTTATACCTTATTCGTTGCATTTTTAGTAAATCTTAAATGAAATACGAAGATGACAAAAGTACGTTCGACTAATTACGAATGGCAAGACAAATGGATTGCTAACTTGTAGTTCTACGTTAAGTTCATCCACAACTATTACATATGGTGTCGCTACGCCTTGTGTCGCTGTCCCATGCTACGCCGTAGCACTCCATGAAGTGACGTAGACCGAAAACATTGCACGTTTTGCAATATACAGAGACAGATAAGTTCGATATTGGGAAACTTTGAACGTACGACACGAATTGTCAATTGTTTAATATTACTACTGCTCAAATAGTAGAAATTTAAGTTTTCTTATGATTTCATAACGAGAACAACTTTAAATTATCATTTCCAAATTCAATTGCTGTAGGCTAGTCGCAATCGTTGTAAATTGCAAACCAGCGAAACGGAATCGCTGGCAACAGTGACTGGATGTCACTACTCACTGTATAATTAAACAGAATAGCGCTGATTAATCACGTAACACAACAACAACAGCTTACCTCACCTCCTACCGCCTTGTGACTCACTCAGTGGCCCAATTCCAATTCATTGTATAAAGGCGAATAAACTCGAGTGATAAATAACATTTCTGTTATACAATTGACGGCTTACTAAATCTTATCTGTGTCATTTGTCATAAAAATAATAATAATCAGTTTCTCATACAAGTAAAAATTTAACTGTCCACAAAATATTAATACTGGAAGTCATGTATAAGTTGCATTGTAAAAGGAATTATATTAAATTCGTTATTGGAATTTGAAGAAAAAAAAATATTATTTTAAAGTAACTTCTGTTAACCTCAACAACATCTTTACATGTTTATGTAATACAGTTTTGTACAACTAAAATCTAAATTTTTAAGTCACCTAACTCCTTATTTGACAATGCGCTTAAAAATATGTGGTTTAATTCTATTGTACCATGTTTAAATTTTATTCTCATACTAACTACATTACAATATCACATTGGTATGATGACAGAGGTAACGTACGATAAGCAATTCATAAGTTTGTAGATAAATAATCATGTATTACTTAAAAGATAAACCACATGACATGCCATATTTTATTTCATAAAGCCGAACAATAAGAACAATCTAAGTTTGATAAGATTGACTCGTCACACTACAAAGGTTTTATCACAAACTTTGAATTTTAATTTATAATAATTAAAATATAATCTTAGCTACCTAAGCGCTCCTTTCGGTTTAAGAAATAGTATTTGTGCGGTGTTAGGAATTTGTTTATTTATTTTTAACAGAAAAACCAATAACGAATTATCCTAAATTGTACTCCTACGAACATGGATTTTTATACTTACCTCTTATTTTACTCCATTAGGGGTGTAATGTGTAAAATTTATTTTAATGAGTGGGCGTATACCTGCAGTCCAATTTTAAATGACCTCTATAAGTCGTCGCACTGCATCACAACCAGATTTATTTAAAGTGTACCGCAGATTAATTTGTCGTAGTTTAATTTTAAGTCTTATCTATAAGATAGCCTCATATCATCTGTGATATCGTCTCATCGTAACGGAACCCATTCATACTTTATAACAAAAATATCTGTGAAAATAATTCGGAATATCCACAATGGAAATATTTTACCGTCCTTTCATCCCTCCGTCTCTAGAAGTCATCTGCTTCTAGAAGATCTCCCTTATTGACGCCACTGCAACCGCTCTGGGATTTCTGAGTTCAACGGTTACCCATTATTTTCATTGTATTATCAATCAGCTCATTTGATCGTTGACATGCTTTGTGACATATTAAGAGTATTTTGTCTTGAAATATTATATTACAGACTTTTAATCGAATGACCAAATACAGTTGTAAACAAATCGTGTTTTTATTCTACATATGTGTGTGTGTGAGTGCAGTTAATTAGAACTTTAAATCTAGATAACCTTCACCTGAAGTTAATTTTCAAATTCAAATCTATTGTAACCCCTGCTGCGTTTTCCTCTGATAATTCTGGATGCACCTGATACAATACAACTTAGTAGAACAGAACTCAGCGAAAATGAAGAATAGAGAAGAAAAATAAGTAACAAGAATAAATAAAAGAACAAAAATAAGATTAGAGAACATCCACGGCTTGTAGGTACTTGTCCTCCATGTTTGTCCATGTATGATTTATTTACTTATTGTATACTGTTAAATTTTGCTGATTATTTAAAATGTTTTCAGATTGTAAGATATTTGAATAATTTTCACGTATTAAAAGATTTTAAATTAAATCAACTCAAATGTATCATCAGGAGTAAAAGTAAAGTTAATGTTATTACTCTGTGAACAGGGCATTTGTTATATAATGTGCACAGCATGGTTCATATCAAATTTATTAAGGAAAACTATCTTGAAACACGAATATTCTATATTGTAGAAATACAGTTTAAAACAAATTCTTGTAGCTTCTAATTTACAGTTACTGTATGTAGAATTTCGTAGTTAAAATCAAATTTTATAGTTGTCCAATAGATAATTTACTTAATATATGTACAATGTATTTACTATGAATGTTTTTTTTTGGTTCACAAATTGAATGTAACACAATAAGAAAGAATAAATAAGAAAGAAAAAAGAACACAAGAACATGTGTGTCCATTTTAATCACAATGAACACAGCATGCAAAAAAAAACGAGAACACATTAAGTAAGCTTAGCTGAACTAAAATTACAGACTAAGTTAAACTATACGAATGTTAACAATACGATAATGTTATCGTTTAATATTAAAAACAAGTGAATGAATAATAATAATGTGTATTGGAATATCAGTTTAATGCTCAACATTTCTAACCACAAATTTAAATTGATTGAACAAAGGTCGGTTAGCCGGTTAACAGTACCGTGTAAAATACATTATGAGCAGTATCAATTGAAAAATTATTGTGGTGGTGTATTTAAATGGAGATAGAGTTCGCGGCGTATCGGATTTCCACGAAGCAGTGGCGGGGGCGCTCGCGCAATCGGCGCAAGCGACGCTTACGTCACATCCCCAAGCTGCATCCGCCATTTTGTTAATAAAATGGATAATTACTGTTACCACCGACATATTTATTTTATACATAATATCTCTACAATAAGGCCTATAATGCTAACGACGAACAATACTCAAATAAATATACATGTAATTAATTAAATACTTAATAAATATGATCTCGTAGTTGAATGACTAATTTAACAATCTAACAATACATATTATACTATTTTACATCTTTGCAGTGACTTGGAAACGAGCGGTTACGAAGCGTTTCATGCCACCCATATAGAAGTAAAGCTGAAAGAGTGGCACACGGCGGGCGCACGAGGATGGCGCGAGGCGAAGCGCTTAACGCGCGCCGCACACATTGGTGGACATTCAGAGACGAGTGGTTCCCGCCAAAACGGGCGCAGGCTGTGGCGCGAAGGCCCGTGATTGGTCGGCGCGCGCAAGGCCGCCGGTTTTCCCGCGAACAATGCCAAATGGTGCATTTGTCAAGGTGAGTTCGTTCACCGCCGACGCCGGCGCCGCGCTCCTCAGACAATCGCTCACTTGCTCACGGCAGTCGCTGCGCACTGAGTGAAGGTCGCTGCTCGACGGAAGGCAGCGCTCGTTTCACCCGGCGGCTGCGCACTGAAGGCACGTTAATTATTTTGAATCTACTCTTAGTTACAGGTGAAATCGTTCTATGTGGCTTTTTATTACTTCATTTTCATAACAATTATTCACATTATTTTTAATTAATTCTCACTAGCCGTGGGTATGCTTTTTGTGGTAATGTGCACCAATATTTCTCTGTAATTATTGACAACGAATGTTATAATAACGTTCATTTGGCTTTACTGTAATATCATAATGCAAATATGATTAAAAATAAATGTTGAATCAATTAATTACACATTATTTTACTAACCGAATAAATATATGAATCATGTATATATATTTCTTTAGTCGAAATACTAAAACATTATTGTAACTTTTAAAAATACAATCTCATACTTATTTTAATAAAATAATCAAAACTGAAGAAAAACAAATCCCAGGAAATTGGAAGAAAGGATAAGTTTAAGAAAAGAGAAGAAAGAAGAACAAGTATCAAGTGCTACGCCCGGACGAACTTCCCAGTTCGGCCGGTGTTTGGGGTCGGTGGGATCTTCGTCCGTTTGTATCGCTTATACGTTTTTACGACGAGCTCCACACGCTGTGACCGTGATACCGAGAATACAGCTGAGGAATCAGACCTTGCTGCAAATTAAGGAAACTCTTCTGCGATTTATCTTCTAATATAGTTACATAATATTGTTTAATAGCATATTTTTAACTATATAGTTGATTAGTATATTCTTAACTCTGGAGAAATTTTTAAAGTAGGTAAGTCCTCTTTGGTAACAGTATTTAAATACATTTATGATAGAATTGCAATGTTTATTGACCATATTTCTTAAAATAAAAATGTTAATAAGAAACATTAATTTATAACTATTGTAAAAAAGTTTAGGATTGAAAAATATGTAATTTCGTTCAGAAACGCTGATTAAAGTACTAATCATAAGTATTTTTTTATTTTTCCTCGACTCTAAGGCTCAACAATTCAGTCGTCATTGGGTCTGCCCTAAAATCTATCACGATTCCTTCTAAACACAGCAAATAAATATTTCAAATCATTAATATTTCAAATCATTAAGGCTAACTTATAAACGGAATGCGACTCTCGATGTCACAACTTTTTCAATATTTTTAATACAAAATAGTAAATAAAAAACCAAAAGTAAATCCGTTAATATTTTCTTCCAATAATGTTTTTTTTTGTTGATCAAGAGTAATCTTAGGTTTATCTGAATGAATCTGATTCTAAGGCTACCATGTAAATAATATATTAATAATAATGTTACATGTAAAATATCTTTCTTGCAGGTTTTGCAGAAATATACCTTACAATCTTTAAAATTATGTATTGTATCGTATTATTAATACTTTCTCTCAAGATTCATAAGTATTTTAAAATACAACTCATCCATCATAATAGACAAGAAGTAAGCTATTATGTATTAATTTATATAACTGTATATGATAAAAATTTGATCTACACTTATTTGATATGCTCGCAAAGATATTTAAGTAACTCATGTTTCTTTGTATAGTGATAACAATAACGTTACTATAACATAAATAAATAAAATAACTAGACTTTGTATAATAATCTGTACTTTGTGTATCGTATAATCTGTGGGTCTTGTAAGATATTTTTTATGACCAAAAAAGATTTTCTTCAACCAACTATAGACTTGCTTTTTAAATTTTAGAAGTGGAATTTTTTTAATGGAATTTCTAAAAGAGTAGAAATGAATAACCTTATTCGAATTAGGAAACCTATATCTCCTTGTTTAAACCCGTTAAATCAAAAATTAAGATGTAATTCTTTAATTAAAATAAATAAATTAAGTCTTTAATTTAAATAAACAACGTATTTTGCAAAATTTTACGTTGTCATTCTATATGTTTATATGATGTTTAATTTTAAATATTTTAATACTAATAATAACTTCATTTAATATTTATTTTACAGACTTCAGAACATAACCGACGGCCCACTCACATGACACGTCGTGGTCATAAGGACAAATCTCTTAAGAAATATAATTAGCTTGAATTGTCATTAACGGTGATATCCAGATGCCACTGATCTATTAATCCGTTGCCTTTTAAATAACCCGCATATTTTCATGTATATTATATTAACTACTTAATAATTTTATTAGATTTAGGGCCTGTTTCACCAGTTCCCGATAAAGTCTCTGATAGCCTATTGGGAACTTATCTACCAGAAAAACAGGAATAAAAACTTTTATAATAAAATTTGATTTTTTATAGAGCCAAAATTTTATACTTGTACTTAGTAAGAGCTGAATCGTATACATATATACTGAATTGTATATATACTGTTTGAATACGATCTAGGCTTGCCTCACCATATCACTTGTAAAGTTTTGGAAATTCCTGATTAGGAGTACCTAAGTAGCGCTAGTGTACCATTGTGTGTACAAAATAATGAAATAAATAAAAACTCAATAGGTAATCTAATACACACTACTACATAATTTAATACAATCTAATTCGCATATTATAAGATATTATCATTGCATTTTGTGCGGGAGAAAAATGATTAACACACCTAACAAATGACAATTATACATTCAACGATACAATTACATATTTTGAGTATATTTTATTGCTTTTCAAGTGTTCAAAAGCAATTGATGCCAACACCCTGCAGTTTTCATCTCCGAAGTTATTTCCCGCTCCCAAGGTTTTTTACCATTACGGTTTTGCAGATAAAAATTCCAGAGCTCTCCGCGCAGTGTTTTCCGCCTGCATAGCCGCTTTTACAGATAGCTGAATAAAGTCTCTGTTTGTTACACCAGAACGGTAAAAATGGGCATTTTCCCCTTGGTCATACATAAACAAGACACAAAGACTCACTTAGATAGTTTTTAGGAAAATTTATACATTAACCGTTATGTCACTACACATTTAAGATAATATTATATAAATTATATTATGTGTTATGTATTTAGATTGATATTAACCGACTTTGCAACTATCCGCTAGTACAATGTATGATTGTATATACTACTCAAATTCTGTGGTACCTATATACATTCAGAGATGTGTAGCACCTTCTCCTGTCAGAAGAACGATACAGTTGTAATAAATAAAAATCATTTACACCAATATATACACCATCACAACCGGTAGTGATGATGATTCATTCATGGTGGTACAACAATAGGTGTAGCGGGTCTAAATCTGTACTTTATTACATGTATTTTTCGAAAATCTTAATACAGGTAAAACTTAAGAGGTCTAAACATATTTTATTGGAATTTTTGTCTGTCTGCCCGACACATACATATAACGTTAAAGTTACTGAGCAGAAATATATGTTTTTTGGCAGATTGGCAATTTATATTATGTGTAAAAATCTAGAATACTTTTCATCCCCGGGAATGAATATGTTATGAGTATGTTACTACTTGTAAATGAAAGAACTCATGTTGAAAGAATACTCGTGAATAGTTGTTATAAACTGGACGATTATTTTAAGGACAAGACTGCTTTTACTAGTATAATATACATATAACCATTAAACATTATTTAAACTTATAAATGTTATTTGGCACTGTGAACGGGAAAGTATTCTTCTTGGAAACTTCCCGCCGTTTCTTCTGCAAGTATTATTCACAGTAAGGATTGTCAAATTATTTTATTTAATTTTGTAAAATGTTTGTGCTAACCAAATTGGAATAAATAAATAAATAAATCGAAAACTTTGAAGGTAGGTGAAAAATTTGAAGGTAAAAAGTTATGTATGCCTCAAATTAAAATACTTATAAAATGTTTTTTGGGTAAAAATGACATAGTACACATAAATTGTAAAACATATATTTATATATTGGTGTCATGTATTACTATCACGTTAGCGTGAATTTGCTTTATCCAAATAATTGTTCCACATTCGTAAAACATCGTTATGGGAACTGGCCAAATTCTGGATATTCATATTATTCAATCTTCATCAATTTGTTATACCAACAAAGTATGAGTGATGAAAATATCGTGAATATATGAATAAAGCTGATGGACGTCGTATTAACATATTTTGCCCCTTTAACGGTCAAATTTCCAGAATAAAAAGTGCTTTGTGTAATCAACAATGTTTAATATACCTACTGTCTAATTTGTACTATTAAAGCAATAAAAATTTATGCATAGCTTTGGAAAACTCATTCCCTGTTTTTCACTGATTGTGTACGAAGATTGAAATATAAGTGACGCGTGTTTCATTGTATTTAATTTCTGAATAATTTAACAAATTTGCAAGCAAATCCACAAAGGTTTGTCAAATACACACAAAAATGATTTATAGTTATGCAAGTTTCTATGTAATAGGTTAAACGTTATAATTACCATACAAACTTTCGTCTTTAGTTTAACCCTTACATGTGAAATTTCTGAAAATGCTACAATATGATTTTTTAATGAAAAAGTGTAATACGATGTTTCAAAAGTTGTTTTGAAAAAATTAAGGACGGCAATATAAATTTACATTGCCTATTCACTTCCGTTAACCTTTTAAGGTTGTACCCTGAAGGATTGCATTTGTTTACATCAAAGGTAAAAATTGTAAGCCTCTTTATGCATTTAAACTCTTTCTTCCTTCCTGTAACCACCTATCTCGGCTGTGCACTGACTAACACAAAGTTATCTTTTTTCACCTATTATAAGTCAGTGCTTCACCGAAATTCCACTTGACGGATGTATATTAAAAATTGATTTTACAAATAACACTTCAGTTTAATTTACTGATACAGATGTACATAGCTGCATCGTCAGATTATGAAATTCGCAATATCATACATAAATTAATGACATTATTTAACCAGCTAACCTTTAAATTAACTGTAAGTATAAAATAAACAATAATATCTAATTCATTGCTGTTTATTTGTGAGTTATAAAACGCTCGTGTTTGAACGACATTGTGAAACGACAATGGCCATTTCATGGAGCGTCACCGGCGTCGTGTAATAGGCGACCGTTTCGTGATATCGCCAAAATTCTACAATCGGACCACGACAATAACATTACGGATAAGTATTTAAGTTAGTATTTATGTTTACATCAAAATGATTTATAGTATCGTAGCAGATTTTTATATATTTCGGTAGTTTGGTTGTAATCTGTCTCGAACGGGAATTGCCACGTCTACGGCACATAAACACGCATAAAAATTAATTTGATAAAGCGCCATTTCGTCATTTATTATTATTCCATAAAAACAACACAGCTTTTTCCGCCGTATTCTTAATTTTAATTGTAAAAAAAAACATTTTAGTTTTTCATTATCATATTTCTCAATTCTAAATATCCCTAAATTTAGATAACCGATGACAAATACATGAATATGATTTTATGATGATACAAAAGTTACAAATTACTTACGACTTTGAAGTTATATTTCTGAAGATCGTGTGACATTAAATCTTATTAAAAACGAATAAACTTTTATTTCTAACTCGATTTCATACTCAAATTTATTAATTAATCGACCGAATGCATTTAAAATACGTTTATTCTGAACTGCTCGATTCAATTGAACAGTTGAACAGTAGGATATCATAGATTATTATTTTTTTCAACTACACAACTGTTCAACTGGCAGCTCTTGTATTATGTCCAGTTATGTCGTACAAAAACTATGTTACTTTGGATATAATGAGAAGCTGGTGTAAGTATAATTAATTCTTCGAATTTTTCACGTATAGTTCCGAGCAGAATAGCTATTTTCTGTCACTTAAAAATTTGTTCGACACCTACGTCATAAGTCGCCGTAAGTCTAACACCATGAAAATGAGCAAAGTAATCTTGCATAGTACTATCGACATTAATAAATTGTCTTATCTTTTTAACGCCGTAGACAGCCCTACTTGAATTTACTAAACACGAATCCGTTGTTACATTTTTATTTCCTTGCAATTGGAGCGTTTTCTTTTAAAATCGATCTGGGACTTTTAATGGAATTTATGATGGATTCACAACACACTACACACGAAGGTTCTAACTACACTGAAATCGAAAATTAATTTGTACGCCGAATGTATTCAGTATTTATATAAGCAAAGGACAAGAAATGCTGTATCGGAAAAACCAAAGATGTATTTACATCAGAGCAACTACTTCACGTTTACTCACACGATGTAGAGAACACGCAGCAGTCCACCGTGCGATATGCAAATTTCCTGACGATGTTTTACTTCAACCAAACGAGTGATAATTAATTATAGTACTTGTACAAACATAACTGAAAAATGTTAGATCCCTGCAAGACAGGCTAGGTACTGTGAGAGATCGTTGTTCAAAATCATCATACCATATCGTTCTTCCATCTAGAACTTGCCCTAGCGTCATCAGTATGATATGAGTTGCTAATTTGCTGATGCTTTATCAGCATATTTACAGCTTCCACCTTTTTCCCCGTTAAGCCCCTTCACGTTCCGTTTAAATCGTTTAAACATATCTCGTGAGTTCTGTAAAAAATCTTTTAAATACGCATATCTCGAAGATCTTCACCATTATGATCCCACTGTCGAAATAAAGTTACGTTTAAAACTTAATTGCAAGAAACACAGGACTGCACCGAGACATATCTGAATTTCGTTAAGGTCATATCATTATTGAATTTCAATGGAGAATACATTTTGTCGAGAATTGCATAAAAAACATTGCAAATGGTCGGTGCGCGACTCCTTTCATATCGTAAGTTTACGTAGTTAACCAAATACGATTTAACAGACTTCACCAATCATTCAGTTCATAATAACTGTTAAGTTATACAGATTTGCTCGCGGTGTTTTCGTTCGCCAAACAAAATGATGATTAATTTCAGATCGCTTGAAAAATATATGTATTAGTGTACAGTTTTCGTTATTACCCAGGGGAATCTCGAGTTCCAACGGTCTATTTAAAGTTTCAGTGGTTTTCGGTGTGACTCACACTGGGTTCTTAGCAACTATATCGCCGTCATACAATATTAGCTAAATGTATCGTATGTATAGGGGGCCATCCGTAAATTGTCACAAGTTAAAGGGAGGGGAGAGGGAAATCGTAACAATAAAAATAAATGTGACAATGTATGATAAGAGGTGGTAGGATTCATAAACTTCGTAATGTAACGAAATATTAGATATATTTTAAATGAAAATAAAAATACTTTTAGAACTGCCGTTTTAGTTAAATCATTTGTAGGTGAGATATTTCAATTCAAAATTTCAAGAAGAAATTCTGTCTAAGGTCACATTTAAGGAGGTTTTACAAGTTTAGTATGAGTGTGGCAAAGACCCTCCGTCTTTGGTCAAAAAAACATGACATTTGTGTTACGTAATATATATGTACATAGCCCCACATCTTCCATTATATAAGCTTCGTAATCTTTCGGTGAATGTAATTTCTGATTTACTTATGGTAACACGATGATTTACTGTCTATGATGTGCAAGGTTAGATAGGTAAAAATTTTTACTCTAAAGAACGCGTGCGTGCGCGTTAGCAGCTTTGGTCTGAATTATTTACTTTTACGTATGATCACAGCCGCTTAGGTGGTTGAAATGGTGGTTGAATCTATAATTAGCCATACTATAGGTAACGATGTTTTCCTTAAGCACTTCGTTAAAATTAAAACTAAGTTTATCCTAAACGTCACATATTTCCAAAATAAAAATTCTTAAAATATGAAGTGTAAGTATAAGTATTAAAATAGATACAGGACTTTTTTTTATCAGGATACTAACAATTTCTTAATATCTAATTACTTTTGAAGTACGCTCATATTCTAAGTCAGTGTCACCCGTGACTAAAATTTATTGCGTGCTTGCTCCTATAACCGTAACATCAGGACACATTACCGGAAGAGAACATATTTCACGAGAAAATCCTAGTTGGCAAGCTGTACCTGAATAGTAAAGTAAATGTTAAATTTTAAAATACATTTTACACCATACGTTTGAAGGATAAAAAACAAAAATACATGTTTAAACAAATCAATATTATTTCCAATAAATTTATCAGTACATCCACAATGAATGCATTATTATTTACTCCATAAAATACAACATAAAAGTCTTCGACATAATGAAACTAAACATAGTTTGTAAGGTATACATATTTACAATAAGGTGGTATAAACGGAAAATAAAACATCGAATATAACAAAACTCAGTGCAACAATAAAATAATAAATATTTATAAAGACTGTGGTTCAACGTGGTTAAGGTACATTTATACTAAGGATATAATTAATCATTTGTTAGTTACACCATTTGTTACAAAATTATCTATTGGCCTTCACATCACAGAGCAAAGCGATCTCTGGGGTCGCCGTATGCATCTAGCAGAGACCACGCGATTCACTAACTTCCCCAACAAACCGTTTTTCTAATTGCAAACAACTCGAAATAATAAAATATAGGAGCTAAACCAGATAAACATAACTTTTCACTGAAGCTAAATGACGCAGTTCCTAGGCTGAATAATTATCAATTTAAAAAAGTTACATTCTCTCGTTAATATCATAACCTGCCTAACTTCGAGCCACGCCGGTTGTGTACAGTTCCGCACACAGTATAAAAACTAGGCTTTGAAACTAAATAACTGCAAGAACTCCGAATGTCATGCAATCAAACCTACATTCATTTCAAAGACTAGAAAAATGCAAACAATTCGAATAGACTTGACAGCTAAACTTTAAAGTTGGGTACATGCCCATACTTTGTATTTACATTTTGATATGTGTAACCACATTTCAATAACCGTTTTATAACCAACCCCGCTGTCCCCTCAAAGCAGCCGCGGCGGCGCGTTTCTTCGCATCTAATGTTATTAGTTAGAGTTTGAAGAGACTTAAATTTAGTGCAGCCATCAAAAGCGACGTGAGAACGGTAGCTTTGTTGTAGTCCAGCGATCGGCGACACAACCCTACTTGCACACATTCATGAACACACTATGAAGTATCAATATCTAAAATATTCAACAAGGAAGTTCGGCGACTCCCGCGCACAAACGTCACCGAACAGAATTTATATAGATCTCGTACAACAATAATTTATTACAACATAGGACAGTCGTTAGGCCTTAATAATAAAATATACAGTTACTTATTATGGCAGATATCAACAATAATTTTATATTTTATCGATACGATACCGACACCTTTACGAAGAAACAATCTAGTATCATACATTGTCGTAAAATACGCGCCGAATCCCGCGGCGCCGCTCAATGGCACGTACGAAATCCAGCGCATCGCTCGCCCGATGTCTCTATGCGCGTGTGCCGCCGAACAAAAATATTCTTTTATATTAAATTGTTCTAATGCATAAATATTCTCCGCATTTCCGTCGGCGTCACTCGCGCATACCCGGCGACCGCATTAATATTACACTTCACTAAAATTTATTGCCACTCTGATCTACGCTCAGGTCGCAGCACAGTACGCAATTTTAGTACATGCGCGGCACTGTACTTGTGCTAGCTTTACTATGTTACGCAGTTCAGAGAGGTCAAAAAGACTGGCGATCACTATAGAAATATAATATTAGTGAGAAAAGAATTTTAAACTGCAAGATCGTCCCACACCGTACGGTCGCGGGCGGGCGTCGGCGCTACGTGTACCCGGGAGGGTCCCAGGTGGCCGTGAATCAGGAGACGTAGGAGAGCAGCACATAGTAGAGCGCGGCGAGGAGCACGGGCACGGCAAGGGCAAGGAGGTGTGCGGCGCGGGGGAGGGGGAGGTGTGGCTTCTGCTGCAGTGCGGCCAACTGCGCCGCCAATCGCGCGCGTTCCGCACATCCCTCCTCCCAGCGCTCCTTGGCGCGTACCAGCTCCTCCTCGAGCGCGTGCAACGTACCGTTCTGCATCGTCACCTGCAAATGGTTATCATCTCATGCAATATTTACTACAAATATTATTAAAACAAAAGCAGAATTACGGTTGGATAGAATCTCTACAACTACACTACACTGAAATTTAGCTATTTATATAAACTTTTCAAATTAAATCATAATGGTAACAAAGTTGGTTAATAATATTTTACCAATATTTACTGCCTCATGGCAGGAGTCAGTTTAAGATTTAAAAGAATTAATATAATTATGTTATTTTACTATTTCACAGCCATTCATATCGAGCAACCCATGCAATTATTTTGAAACAAACTGTTTTGAGACATATTTTTTTTTAATTCCATTCTTCGCAATATAATAAATCACTCATGTATCTAACATTGGGGGTTAGAACTGTGGGTGAATTTGAGTATGAAGAAGATTGGAATCAATTAACTAAGAATTAAACATTTTGGATCATCAACACAATCTATATTTGCACAGCGGCGCGGGTCATGTCTCCTCGTACATTAAAAGGATCTAAAGTCACACTCCACTCGACCATCAAATATGCAAGTTGTGTTATGAAATTTTATTTCATCACCACAGCACGTTTTTAATGCACAGAATTTTGTAGAAATAGCAGTGCGAGCACCTCAAGTGCGGGATACCGCCGATGAAACCGCAAAACCTTCACTGCTTACTGTATTAAACGTCGCATATAACGTAGACGCTACCTGCAGCCGGTGGTCGTCGTCGAGCCGGACGTACCCGCCAGCACCGCTCGTGACCATCGTCTGCGGCGGCTCGCTGCCGTCCGCGTTGATCTCGGTGGCGGCCGAGTCGGTCTCGTCATCTTCCTCGTCGTAATCGAGACGGAAGATCTCGTCGATCTCGGCGGAGATGTTGGTAGCGTCGAGCGGCTCGTCGGTGGACGGAGCTTCGCCCGCGCGCCGCACGTCCTCGAGAGACCGCGACGTTTCCACGCACTTGTCCGAGACGCGTCGCTCTTTAACCGCACCGGCGCGAAGACGCTCCAGTTGCTCGTCCTTGAATTTAAGTAAATAAATTACATTGATCGATTTCCAATGTCAAAATTTTCAAGTAACAAATTCGGTGGGCATTGATATATAGTTGCATTTTGTATATACCAGTTTGGTTAAACTGGCCACAATACGCACTTCAAATTTATGTGATTATTATAAAACACGAATAGTTTAAGAGCAAGTCTCTCTGCAAATAGGCCTCACTTGCAAAAATAACTTATAATAAAACTTAACAAATATTACCATAAAATTAGTTTACTGGTTACAGGTAAAAAATATAAAACTAACTATTCCTTATTTAAAAAAAAAAATCGTAGCGGCATTTAAATTTAATATTATTTAGAATACATATGAATTCATAAATATGTATTTAAGTTAATGTTAAACATATACTTAGTATAAAGTATATATTTATTGCTGCAAAATTTGTTTTAAATTCTTGCATTTTTGAATATTCTGTTCTATTCATTGTTTGTTCTTGAAATATTGTTTACTTATTTTGTTACAGCTAGAAGAGAGTAGTTACCCACAACAAAGGTGTCCTAGTGTGGTAACAATGATTATACCCGTAATATATTTTTCTAAATTAATAAATAAATCAAATATTAGTAAAGCAATGTATCTGAAATGTGTTATCTATTTGTTATTTAGGGCTATTACATTGTCCATGTAATAGGTGAAATAAGAGGTGTGTTCAAAAAGTATCGCGAATTTTGTGTTTTTTCAAAAATTATTTATTTATTCATGAATACCTATTTTGTCCCCTTCAAAGTAATCCCCATGAGATATTATACACTTGTGCCAACGGTTTTTCCAATCTTCGAAGCACTTCAAAAAATCATTTTTTTTTTATCTTTTTCAGCTCCTCCTTCGATGCCGTCTTTATCTCGTCAAGCGTAGCGTAACGTCGTCCTTTCATGGGCCTCTTCAGTTTAGGGAACAAGAAAAAGTCATAGGGGGCCAGATCTGGGGAATACGGTGGCTGCGGCATCATTAGTGTGTTGTTTTTGGCCAAAAAGTCGCGCACAAGCAACGATGTGTGAGCAGGGGCGTTATCGTGGTGCGAAAGCCAATTTTTGTTCTTCCACAAATCCGGGCGTTTCTGGCGGATTGCTTCGCGCAAATTGCGCATAACTTGCAGGTAATATTCCTTATTGACCGTTCTACACTGTGGCAAGAACTCATGATGCACCACGCCCCTGCAATCGAAGAAAACTGTCAGCAAAACTTTCACATTCGACCGAACCGGCGCGCTTTTTTCGGTCTTGGTTCGTGTGGCAGCTTCCATTGAGATGATTGAGCTTTGGTTTCCACGTCATAACCATAAACCCATGATTCGTCACCAGTTATGACCCTTTGGAGCAAATTTGGGTCGTCGCGAACAGAGTCCAACATCTCATTAGCAATGTTCATGCGATGCTGTTTTTGGTCGCAATTGACCAATTTTGGTACGAATTTCGCGGCGACCCGTCTCGTGCCCAAATCATTGATAAAAATCGAATGACACGAGCCAATCGATATGTTTAGGTCCTCAGCAACTTCTCTAACGGTGATTCGACGATTGGCCAATATCATTTTCTCCACTTCATTAATTTTTTCGTCTGTTGTTGAAGTGCTCGGGCGTCCGGCACGCTCTTCGTCGTTCACATCTTCTCGGCCTTCTGAGAACATTTTGTACCACCGATAAACGTTGCTTCGGTCCAAGGTAGCTTCTCCGTATGCCACAGTCAACATTCGGAATGCATCCGCGCACTTAATTTCGTTTTTCACATAAAATTTGATACAGGTTCTTTGATCAATTTTCTTTAATAGGTAAAAATCGAAGACGATCCAAAATACGTGCAAGCAAAGCAGCTGTCAACAATAAGTGAACATTAAAAATGGCCGAGCTTGTCAGCATAAGTGAGAGACATGAGTACCAACATAAAGCCACAAAAAGATCGAAATTCGAATATACGTAACCCGCGAAAATTCAAAATTCGCGATACTTTTTGAACACACCTCGTGGTTCTAAACAATGTTTGTCTTTGCTGTATTCAAAACTTAATCTATGACAAAAAGTGTACCTTAGCTTTGAGCTCTTGACGTAGTTCTCCGACAACGGCACTGAGGTCGTCAATGTCGGCGCGCGTCGGTCGAAACGCGAGCTCAGCCTGCATGTCCGCCGCGCTCGCCGCCAACCGCTGGATCTCCGCCAGGTTCGACTCCTCGCCCACCGTCGACTGCGACAGCAAAGCCTGAAGTGCATTGAATTTGTAGTTAAATAAGCGCACGTGATCATCCGAATTAAACTTCATAGTTGACAAGTTTTGTATTCAAATGTTGTGTTGACAAAGGCGCGTGCGCGCACTCCTGTGTGTGTGTGTGCGTGTGCGTGTGTGTGTGCGTGTGCGTGTGTGTGTGCGTGTGTGTGTGTGTGTGTGCGCGAGCGTGGATGCGTGTAACAGGTATTAACTTTCGTTAAATTTGTTGGCAGTTGTCAGCAGCACTAATCAACTGTTGTGATTGTTTAATTGCTTAAACAGTACAAGACACAAAAATGTATAGTAATAGATTTTGAATTATATTAATACTACTCATTGTAACTTAAAAAATGGGTTACCTCTAGGTCGGCAATGCGCGCGCAGTAAGCGGCGGCGTCTTCAGATGTGGGATGCGCGTGCGCAGAGAGCGCAGGCGAACCCGCTGGTGGTCCATCCACAGCGGCGGCGGCCAGCAAATGATCACGCGTGGCACGCAACTGCTCATTCTCGCTACTCGCCGCCGCAAGTCTCTCGCGCAGCGCTTTTATCTCATCGTTGAGCCCCGCCATCACGCGCAGCACGTTTGCATACTCCACGCCTGCTTTGCTCTGGAAATACAACATCAGACATAATGAATGAGAGCAAAAGAAACACTACTAGTAATATATCAATAGACATTAACAATGTGCGAGGCATTGCCAAACACATCACCGAATTACGAATAATAACAAAAATAGAAACAACTGTCGTAACCGTGCCTTTTATTGAAAGCGACTCCAATTCCGTTCCTGGGTATTTTTTCAAAGAAATATATATAAACGAGCAGACGGGCCACCTGATGGTAACTAGGTAACTAGTCACCGCTGCCCAATCACGTCCGTAACGTCTCCCTTTTTAATTTTTTTATTCTTATTTTAACTACAAAGGGTACTCACAGAGGAATCTTCTCTAATCTCTTGATCACTGTAGGTGGAGTTAGCATTATTGTCAGGACGTAGTTCACCATCGAGCAGACTCGTTGATTCCATTTCATGACATGGTTCTGTAATAAATAAAAGAATTATAATATGTTTAAAATACTACAGCTTACTTTATCTTGATTATACATATATAATTGTCTGCCAACTTACACTTGACTTACTAATTACCCAACTTTTTAATATTACAAATATTACATGCCCAATGAACTAGTGTGACTTAATATACAGATGAGTGAAAAATTGTGTGTCTGCTTTAAAACTAGGAACGCACAAAAATTTTGTACCGGTGTTAACAACTGTAATTGGAAGTATTTTTTCTTAATTTAAAGTAACCTCAAAACCAAGTTGTTCAGACTAGGACAAGACTAATCTTGGTAGATTGTAATAAAAATTGGCATACCAGATACTGGTATGTAACCTAGTGTAAATTTTGTAACCTAGTGGTTTTAACTTGTATCTCCCAGTTCAACTGGGTTCAATGTTAAGTGCTAATTTGAAATGTGCTCTTATTATCCGTAATGTTCTCAAGGGGTTTAAAGCTCACCTATCGGCATTTGACCAGCGTGAATAACGTTTACGTTATTCATGCCTCACATTGCGAAATAAAACCTATCCTAGTAGTGGAACAGTTGTAAGTTGTAGTGAATACTTAAGAAACAAGGAAGTATACCGTGATTGAGTCGCGACTGTTTCTCGTCGTCCGTGCATGAATCCGGTCCACCGGATTTCTCCTCTCCACTACTTTCCGTAGCATCCTCTTGTTCTGTCTGTTGCTTTTCTGTAATGTTATAGTAACACAATGTGATATAATGATAATGTGATAGCTTCAACCATTTAGCGGTCCTCGGAAAGAACAGGTCTTGCCTCTTGCTTAAAGAAGCCTGGAGCTTACTCACACGTGTACGTACACGTGCTCGAATGGGGATCGGTCGAGGGATTGTGACCAACCTAAATATCTCAAGTTCTTATGCTGTCCATGGGCCTCCGGCACAAATTAACAATAGCTATCTAACGTGACCTTCGAAATACCGAAGCAGTCAAGAAAATTTTCCACTAGCGGTCACCATCCCTCTACCGCCTGCGCACATAGTTGTTTAAGCTCGTTGATCACTTAATATCAACATAAGCCGTCGGGCTACGAGCCCTTTATACACGTAATTATATCAATGGTTCCAATACAAAAATTTAATTCATGAGGCAAATTTATTACTTACCTTTGCTTTCTGTATTATTGTACACATTATTTTTCTTGAGTATTAACTCAAATTCCTTTGCAGATTTACCTTCAGCTGAGATGGCCTTTATTCCAACCTGTAAGAAACAGAACATAAAATAATTTTATTTTCTTACATGTAACCAGCTTTTTACCTGGCTATTCAACATTACGACTGAAACACCACAAAAACATCACAGTTCATTCTAGGAAAATGGTAGCTAATTAGGCAAAGAAAGCACTAAAAGTCAGTACCATCACAATTAAACTCAGCTGTTACAGAGACTTCCAGCGAACTTCAACAGGAATGATCTGGTGAAATTTAAGCCCCCAAATAATCTGTATCTGTATCCTATAACGACATACGCACATTCGTGTGTATTTATGTACACACCTTCACACATACATGTGTTAACCGAGTTATAAAACAATCAAGTCCGAAAGAAACTTTTATCTGCCACATAAATATATATTCTGCTGACATCTAAAAGTCATGACTCAACAGATTGGGTTCCATAATTTACAGACTAGGCTGCTAATAGGGCACTGTGTCAATTACAATATAACACCAACATTTGCTAGAAACTCACTAATAAATAGGTACCTTATTGAGTAGATGCTGGGGCAACAAGAGCTTTATATAGTCGGGCAACGCGCGCACTGCGTCCTCCAATGAGCCGACGCGCTTAGAATCCTGAAGCTTGTTACTATCCGAGCTCACCACCAGCATTTTTGCCTCGCCGTTTTGCACGGAATACTGTAAGAGAATTTGAACAGTAAATGAGAACATTATACTCTTTTACTATAGGAATATATATTTATAATTTACATGACGAGTACTATATATATATGAGGTTGAGAAAAAAACAATATAGTAAGGATTATTAGAATAAAAATAATTAAGAAATGATAAATACGTACAGCGAGCGGCAGATGCGTCCGGAGCGCTCGCTCGCGCTCCTCTGCGGTGGCGATGGCGAGCCGCGCCGCACACATTTTTCGCTCGCATCGGGACGCCAATTTCTGCAACCAAGTGTTATGTTTTGTTAGTCATACACTTTTAACACGCAGGCCATTTGCAAATGCCGTTCCACTTAAAGCAAAATATTTTAATATTTTTCACTGATTTCTGAAAAACTTGAATGAGCAGAGCACAAAATTGATTGAAACGAGATATTCAAAAAAATTAGATTGAAACGAGGTTTTCATTTCTTTTAATATATAGTAGTAAAAAGTCAAAATACTTTTGAATAACTATGCATTTATGTAACTGTCATTAAGTAACCTGTATTCAGAAAATGTTAACGAGATAATGTCATTTTGAACGGAATATATTGTTACGTGTCAGGATCCGTAGGCTCGAAAAAATGCCACAACAGTTCCGCAGAGACTTTATTTTACTTCACACACACTTCACAATCACAGTTACACTCGTAGATCGCAGGTATTCGCTTCGTAGAGAGAGAACTCTTCACTTCGTATCCGGAGACCGAATGCCTTGTGGCCGACTCTGCCCGCTATTTATATCGTTTTCCGGGCTTCCAGATCCTTCCATGCCCTTCCACGTTGAAGTAAACAACAACAGGAATTCCCGGAAATCGACATAACAATAGCGGGTCAGGTAAACAACCCCATTTCGGCCCACATCTATGCTAATCTCGCCCCTTTTGCTTGAGGCATACGGGCCAGATTGGCCTGGAGTGACCCAGGTAGTTTTTATTACTACCTGGGTTTCTCTTTTATTGCCTCTATTGATTGCCTCTATTGTTTGCCTCTCCGTAACGGTCGGCCACCCTTCTAGAAACTTCGTAAGCCTGCCGACTTCGAGAAGCTTCCTAACAATATGTTACTAGAATTTATCATATAATTAAAAAAAATAGGTTATTAAAATATTTTAATGTATTTCTTAATTCATTCAATAAATAAATAAAGTTTTTATAGAGGTGTTCAATTAACCCAATTGAGCAACCTGATTGAAAATGCTACTTGGCATTGACACTGTGACTGAATTGAAAATATTTAATCAAACCTGATTATACCAATTAATTGAATTTCAAAAAGTTATACTGTAAATTTTCGACCAATTTGCAGGTGATGCAATTGAAAACAATGAGTTAAACTTTAAGGCAATTTCGTTGAATATGAAAAAGACGAGGCTTTGTCCTTAGCATATCACTTAATATTAAACTCACGGGCCATTTAGCACGTAGAAAAATCCATAAAAAGTAGTTCTATAATGTTTATGGTTGGCGCATGCAGTACATTAAATAATGTAATTTTTTGATATTTCACAATCGTCCAATCGAATGATTATAATAAAATAACAAATCCGATAAGTGAATAAAATCTTTGCATTCGTACAGACATTCTTCGCTATATTCGTTTCGAAATTTTTTGACACTGCTGCAGTCAGTGATACCAGCTTTCATTCAAAAGTGCTGAACGAACCCGAACGTGTGAACTTGACGAAGATGCAAACGCGCTGAAACTCAAAGGGAGCTCGACTAAACTCGAGCTGGCTTCATTGATCAAAGTCGAACACGTGTAGAAGTTTTATCATTTTAATATGATGTCCTTATGATATTTACGTAAAAGAAAACCATCAACAACGGGCTCATTACTACATCGATCCGTACCTTGTCCGTCACAAGACTGACATTGTTCATCGTAAGAGTCCTCGATTGACAACTACCCTCTCTACCGATATGCTGAAGATAATTTATTACCTCTATAAAACGCACACATACACTACAATTATGTTCCTTTTATTCTTGGATTAAAAACAATCAAATCGTATATGCCGACCACGCCATGTGTACAGCAACCGTTACGATACCTGCAGTTCAGCGAGCGCATTGTTGGCGGCGAGGCGCAGAGCTCGGTTGTGGTTGCAAAGCGCGGCCACCTCGCGGCTGCGGCGCTCCAACTTGCCCTCCAGCAGCAGCCGCTGCTCGTGGGCGGTGCGAAGGCTCTCCTGCGCCACTTCCTGTACAGATCAACGCTACAGAATATACAGTACTGTATTGTATATTCTTTTATACTGTATATTAAAATGTCGCAAAACTTAAAGGACACCACGTGGCGCGAGCAGAAGCTCTTGTTAACTCAGTATATTAGTAGAAAGTAAATAATACACATGGTTTTAAAGTAGTACACTGTAATACCTGAACACTAGTAAATAATGTTCAAATATTGTACATGGCACTTTATTCAACTTCTTGCAATTAACTTGAAAGTTATCTTCCCACTTACCTTAGGTTGATTTACTGTTACTTTTACTAATATCACACAAATTCACCGAGTTCGAGAAGTAAAGAATTATAAGATTAATTTGAGATTTATCTGAAATATTTACAATCCATGTCGTATTATGTGAAAAGTAACATATTTTGAACTATTATTTATAGTCGAAATTGTTGTAAAAGTAATGGCGAGTTCATAGAAACCAGTTCATCAATACGATTTGTTTGTTTACATGATATTGCCAGATTATATTGAAATGGACTATACAAGCCTTGCGTGACGTCAGGTACCAAGAAAACGATATTCTCGCTTTTCGATAATTTCACCAAGCGTCAACAATTCTATTTCATATCAATTGTTACAATATTGAATAGTGCGTGCGTGCATGCATGTGTACGACGGCTGACCTGGTAGTTGCGCTTGTCGGTGAGCAGCTGCGCGACTTGGTGCGCGGCGGGCTGCGCGCCGGCCGCGAGCACGCTCTCCAGCGTGTGCACGCGCATAAGCAGTCGCTGCTCGCCCACGAACAATTCCCACGCGGCCTGCGCCTCGGCGCGTGCGCGCTCCACACTCTCACGGAGCATGCCCAGCCGCCACTCCAGCGATGCCTCGCGCTGGATTGCCTCCTAGTAAACAATGAAGCATTTTTTATGTAAGCCACCGACAGAACTTATCAAGATCGTTTTTTTTTGTTGACCTGACACCAACATCACAACGTTACTCTTACAATTGTTTTACATTTTTAATTGTGTTCTGGCTACAGCCACATTCTACTTCTATATCTCTGCTGTTCACATTAAATTAAATGTTGATAACACTCATATACCGCACTCGGATTATGTATTCTTCTTCTTAGCGTGTCGATGGCAGACACTATATTTTAGACGCCCAGAATTTGGCTACGTTGACAGCGCTGTTTTAAGCTGTCATCAAGTCCTCCCGCGTGCAGATGTTGGGGCATGCGGGGCACGACGTAAGGTGGGACATCGTCTGAACTGTGCCGCATAGGCAGTTCAAGTTCGAACCATCCGAAAGCCCCCACCTAGCCATGTTTTCCTTGCTCCGGCCAGTTTGAGTTCGAAATCTATTTAAAGACTTCCATACTGGCCATGGCAACTCATGACCAGGGGACAGGCTTTCGGATATCGGGACGTGTTTTGGGTAACACAAATACCTAAGCGTCTGTCCCGGTCGGGATACGACCCCGGGTCAACGTCTGATAAGCGAGGTTACCACCAGAGTGGCGAACCACCAGTAGGCATCGATTGCAACAGCCGTCAGAGCTTGTCTCAGAGCTTTGAACGGTATAGAACTACTTACTTGTAGTGGAGTAATTAGGTTTGAACTAAATTGTTAAAAAGAAAAACTTCGAATCTTGTACAGTAGCAAACAACGACCATCTTAACTACACAGTGCATTACTTTTGTGCAACTAAATCGGCACTTAATTGCGAGCTGCATTGGTAGTACGACAGATCAATATAAATTGTCGCATATTTAATTTCACTTACAATTTTAACACTTCGCATTATCATTTTCACATATCAACTGTTTAAACTACACTACAATTAGCTAATACAAATACAACACTGGCATAACAACAAAATTTGTAGAATCAGAAACATCGAAGTCGAAGCAGAATTATAAATTACCTGCACATAGTTATTGAGCTGGTACAACTCCTTGAGATGCAACGGCGTGTTCATAGTTGGGTTGAAACAAAGCTTCGCCTCTTTTCCATCGGGGTGAAATAGCTTGAGTTGCGCCACCACCGGTGGGAACGTGTTCTGGAGACATCGATAAGTTTATATACTTAAGCACACGGAAAACATGAGAAATAGTAACAAACACTTTAGAATAGACACAGATACATTATTAATTCCTATGAGAAATCTCATTTATTTTAAATAATAACTTTATTTCATAATATTTGGTACAAAATGCACAACATTCACAGCGTAAAAATTACAATAAAATATTGAAACTAGTGATAATTCGTCAGTTACCTAAAAGCAAGATATCTGTAATAAATACGCAAGGCAAATGAACTCACCCAGTAATTAATCTAATTGACTATTTACTACTAAACAATAGTAAGGGGACGTTGTGACAAACTAAATTTAAAACTACATCTAGTCATTATTTCACTCTCATCGATTTATCTCTCATTCTTATCACTTAGGTATTTCACTTTCGAGTATTCAACAAAATGAATAAAATAGCATCAATAGAAAAATGTTCCGTTATTAAATTACGAAGTCTAGGCTAAGCAATGTATTCTGCTAATTTATATAAAATCAAAATCGTGAACTTCTCTTACGATTTGATAGTAGGAACTGATGTAGCGTGATTTTACAAATGATCATGTTCAAATTCACCAAATTATGATGTCATAAGTCGTAGGCGGTAAGACTGCCCATTGTATTACACTTTACAATTACTACAATCTTATGTATTTCGTGTAACATTATGCAACTAATCAAGAGTTCAAAATAATCGTATAACCTTCTGTATAGCAACAACAGTGAAACCTTATTGAACGACATCAAAACTTCAGCTGGCGTAAAAATAGTGGTACTCTTAGTATGTATATAAATTTAGGAATTTACACAAGGATACAAGCATAAGGAATACGTAAATAAAAACTTGATAGTCCAGGTTTGTGACGCAGCTTTACTATGAGATAACCTAACAATTCAACACTATTAATCGATGTATCGACTGAGAAGGACCCGAGTGGATGGGTAATTAATTAACAGTTAGTTTACCTTTTCAGAATTGTTAGCATTCTCGACGACGGGGATACCGAACTGGACAACGTCCCCGGAGAAAACTTCGTGCGGCTCCTGGTCCTTCGATATCGAACATTGGTTGTTGTTGATGAACGTGCCGTTGCTGCTCTGGTTGTCCTGTAAACAAACAGCCGCGCGACTTGAACATCAAACAAACAATAAACAAACAATCTACGACCAAAATAACTAATGGATAAGCAACACAGCGGCGTTAGTTCTGTACGTTACGTGAAATGAATAAATTGTATTTTGAATTGATAGGATTGTTTTTCATTCAAATTTACAAAGATTAACAATGATGTATTTAGATATTATATTAAAATTATTTGACCATGCGTATGTGTCTCTATCGTTTTTTTTTTCTTTAAATTAATACAAACTGAAGATGTGAACAAGTATATTATTAATATATTTTAAATAGCTAATTAATATTATACTATATCGTTTGGCAGTTCTATGCTTGTAGATGTCAAAACGTAGTTAATGAATTAATATATGAAAGAAGTTATACATGGTACATATTTTATGGCACATTTAAATTATTCGGTTACCGTATTCGGACGCAACTCGTTTAAGACCACAGACTAATATAAATTATTATCGGGTTTTACCATTTTTGGTATCAACTAATACAAAAACTAAATTTGCTAACCAAAGGCTCGGCTAAAACACGAATGACATTTGCAACCTAAATGAATTTTATTAATTTGTGTGTAACACTTAAAACTTAACTACAACGAGCCTGTGTCGACTTAATTGATTTAAATTTAAATAAAAATATTTAGTTATGGAATTAAGTTAAACTAAATGCGACCTATGAATTTGTCCGTAGACTTCCTGTGACCAAACATTATGACTCTCTGTACAACATAAAGGGATGGATTTAAAACTCTACTAAAGAATAGACTTATTTCGATATGTTCATGCCAGATCCGGGATCTTCCCGTATACCTCCGCTCGATGATCGCCTAGAAGATTTTAGTGGGTAAAAAACCCACGCAACCTGAAACTTCATCCAGAGGCGCCAGTTATCTTTTGAAAATTGCCACCCTATAGAAGGCCTCGTTAGAATGATATCCACCCACATAACTCACCTACGCTTAAGTTGCTAAATCAACTTCGTTTTTTAAAATCGTTCCGCTAATGGCTGTACAGTACCCTGATCAGCACATTGCATGAAGCCGTAACAATAACTCTATACGCGTTCACAGACCGCTGGACCGACGCCTGTCATCATATCGAGTTACGTCACACCAGAGGATGTGTGAAAACCAGCTTTTAGCGATCGTAAATTATACGATGCAGAATGAATCGCTACTTTCCGACTAAATCGTCGTTAACCCTTTAATTCGATATCCTTCACGTATATGTAAGACTTCGTTTAGCTACATATGTTTTAATTACGCAATAAAACAAAACAGGGTTCAAAATAATAACCACTCTATAATAAATTTATGTAAGACAAATAGTGAGATTGAAACATTAGAGCTACTGCTTTCAAATTTCAAATTACCTATTCGATATTAAATAAGTGTGTACAAACTAAATGAAGGCCACGGTTTTTTCCACTTAACATCTATTCTGTAACAACATTTTTAAGCCATATTACAAAGACGTATTGAAAAACCATAAACTGGTTTTGTATTTTTACAACATAATTATTTCCTTGTTTAAATATTATAATAATGCAACATCAAACGAATTCGTCGATTTTGTATTAGAGCACTAATTATTCCTCAAACTAATTTGCGGCTTTTGACAACTAGGTTCAAAGCGTTAATAATTAAATGGTACACACAACAATAAATTTATATTAGGTACTGGTTGTGCCAGCGACTTTGTCCGCGTGGAATTTAACAAAAAAGTTATTTAGTAGAAATAAAGTAGCCGGAACAAACAGACAGACAGACACTCACATTTGGTAATTGTTGAAGCTATAGCGTAGTTTGACGTTCTAAATGTGTTTGTAAAACCCAACTTCAAATAAATATTAAAATAAATACGGCATAATGGCATATACGTTATATAACTGAAAGTGATTTAATCAACAATAATAACACGGAGAATACAAATATAGTTATCAGTATATCAGCATCATAAAGCACATCGCGGAAGGCACCGGTCGGCCCACAACGTTATGCTATCAGACAAGTTCAATACCGGTTTTGAATGTTTCGTTTCTTTTTTGATTCTCAATACATAATGATCCATGACAAAACGAATGACATGTCATAATATGTTGTGCAATTAGGCGACCGATCGATCGGTATGGTTATAGAGGTCTTTCGTGGGCGATGGAGATTTGAAGTGCTATTTTGACGCGTGACACAAATACATACACAAATTTGATCTCTGTTGCGACAAAAAACATAAACATAGCAATTTTCTATAGACACAGATTTAACGACATGATGACAATAAATTATTTACGAACAAAACCATACTCGTAGTACACTGTAACGAAGAATCAACTCGTCAAAAAAAATATCATCTCGTGAAATTCGTTTTTTATTTGTATTATTTTACACAAACATTCTTGAACTAATGAAACGTTGAAAAAGTATAGGTGTTTTTTTCTTTTATGAACAAATCAACTTTAACCATAAATATGGTATGCAAATATAAAATAAATAAACTACCTATAATTATTGTCATTTACTATTATAAATTATCTATAATTATTGAAGGTTATTACATATGTGAATTCAGTAAAATATAATTTAAATATAACAATCCCACAAAAAAATATATAATAATATGTCATAATTGTCAAATAATAATGTCATGATACTATCCTGAAAAATTAATTAAATTAATATAATTCAATTGTATCGGCTAATATCCAATTATGAATTAAAATAAATACTAAGCTTAATGATAATCATGTCAATTATTTAAATATTCATTTACGCTGTAGAAACATGAAAATTCTGAAAAGATATGCCGCTGAAAGGCTAATAATGCCTTTCGAATGCCCCAAGATATAAAAATCAAACAAATTTAATTTCTATGAATACACCGATAATCTTGCAAAAGAGGGTATCATAAAATAAATAAAAAGTTAGTAACTAATACAAAACTTGTAAATAAATGTCACGAAGCTAAAATGACCGTCACTCCGGATAAAGACCTACGTAGGAGGCAGTGAAATAAGTTGACAGTGTCATTTAAATCTACTACACATATTACTTTCGTACTCTAGTTTCGGCCCGTTAGTTGTTAACTTCTTTGCATATATATTCAGGAAGAAAGAAAGCTCGTGAGAAATACATATAATGCTGATTTCGCCTACCGCGAGCTCAGTGTTAGTGCGTTCTTTATACGCAACACGACGTGCTAATTAGCATTGTTAATACGCTGCTATACAAGGCCTCTGGGATGTCAATTCCTTCTATAGCGTGTACTTCGCGGTCTGTCCTGTTGATCCGACCTCGACACATCACTTATCTTTGTTGAATTAATATCGCCAAATGTGCAAACAATATATTTTTAACACAAATGTTTATTAGTTTTGAATTAACAGTATAACTTATTTTGTTAAAAAAACAAACCTAGGAGAACATACGAGTAGAACGCTACTGTGGTAAGAGTACAAATAAACTACTTTTCAAGCTTATTAGTAATTACAATCCCGGTAAAGATTGCTTCACAATGCACATTCCCCGACAAGAGAACAAAAGGATTATGAATTATTCATTAAGGACACTGGTATTTCTGTTGGTTTAATACAAATGTAAGAAGCGAAGCGAACAGTAGTGTTCCGTTAAGATGTTTCCGGCATACACTCGCTGCCTTGATAAACCGATCTGGTTTTCTGCAATGCGATTACTGTTTGACCTCTACGACTGCTATAAGAATAACGAGTGCGTTATCTTTATTGACATTAATAGATTTGACTGCAATGACAATTTAAAGCTCGTCTCGACCTCTTACCGTGGTTTAAACCGAGTCATACTATCGTAATAGTAAACTTTTGGAATCGATATACTCATGATTTTTGAGTTTTTTTACCAATGCTTCGACCCAATTACACGAATCAAAGTCTCATACTTACAGTTAAAATATAATATTCGCAATGATGTAACTTTAAAATCATTGCAAAATTTGTCTTTCATTGTTATATTCATTAGTAAGTAGCTCTACATAACTGAGAAAGCTCTATAAGTTTACTCAACAAATCTGTTGCAATGTGGATTTACCTTTCGGAAGTTTAAAATACGTGGAATGACGGACTCCCGGTTTAACGACTTTTATCTAACGATAATATCAAGACGCAAGCCTAAACGTGATGAAATTATGCTGTTTGTGGTCAACCATCCACCAACCGACCGCGCCCGCCATTGCTTAACTCGGTCGATCACATACAATTAACATAAGCCGGCGCCACGGCGGTTCATGAGCGCTGCTTGATATAGAACTTAATTTATATGTAACCTTAACTTTAATGAATTAAAACCACTTAAGTTTAAATTTATAAACTTCAAACTATATCATCATAAAAATGAAACGCACCGAGCTAAGCTCTCTACTCGTAAATTATGACTGCGATACAATTGATTAAGTACATTTATACGTACATATGAGTCAAAGATAGCCCTCAATAAATTGATTTAAATTACAATACCAATGGACACGACCGAGTCTATATTACTCGGATGTGTCATTAAAACGTTAATAGTGGAGGTTGACATCGCTGAATTATTTAAAGTATGCCTCATTGTATCTGCTTTTACGTTTTATACTAGTAAAATATAGTGCAATATAGTGGTAATGTAAAAAAATTGTCGTGTTTAAATCGTTTGTTACAGTAAAATAAACCGTAAGGTTCAAAATTATCACTATCACCCTGGAATTTCGGTCTGTGATGTTACAGAATTACCGTGTTTTTTTTTCCATTCGACAAGCGTGAGAAACAATGATCGATTTAGATGCGATATATGTAGTATCGATTATTGTGAAACAATTATCAGATTAACCAATAACAACGGTGTATACAGCCGCTACTGAACTAAAAAACACTAGATAAGTTCAATGCTCTCGGCATGTCGCCAATTAGTTCAAAAAAAAATTAGTATTATCTACCGCTACCCGAATACACGTTTGACAAACTAAATTTGGACCCGATCAATGTTTCAAATATATCACTAATAATTTTGACAGTTTTTACTCGTAACGCTTTACACTTACCACAAGGTAAAAGTGTCCTTTATCGTAATACAACGTCGCGTGATGTCGTGATAGCACCCTGCATTCAAAAATAGTGTTCGTTGAGCTAGGAGTCGCGCGGTACACATTTCTTCCAATCTGAAACATCAAAACACCACTATTTATAGTGCATATTACATTAACCCTAATAAAACACACTAATATTGACACTTTACTCGGTTTTCTAGAAGTAATTGGTTGCGGAGATTTTTTATTAATTCCATCTAATTTCAAGTTAACTTAATGAAGAGACGTTAAGGGCAGTGTTATCCTATTAAGACTTCCATTTTATTAGAGAAATAAAAAACTCCCACCACGATGTGCACTGGTAAGTCAACTGTGTAATTGCAGTGTCATGAACACTGCTAATTTAATAGAGTGTAGACACAGGGTTTCACATCACTTCGCCTGCGCAATGGATGTTACAAACTCAACGGGTCGGAAATCATATGCGGCATTCAGCTTAAAGCCATGGATAAAATTGCAGTTATATTTTCATTAGCTTCTTTGTGGCTTTAAATTCATATACGATCCTAAAGAGACGAATAAAGGTTGATGTGTGATACCTGATGGATTCCTGTTCTAGATGCAGTTGAAAATTTTACCCGATTAAAGTTTTAAACAGATTAAATACAGAGGAACAGGTGGTTAGTGCGCATGTTACCGTTAGGAAGATAAGTGAATATCAAACAGCGTTTTTAACACTGGCTTCTTTATTTCAGGTTTACACCTATACAATGTACACAAATACAAATATTGCAGGGGATCTCAATGTTTCAACATACGAACTTCCTGCATCCGTAACACGGCTGATAAGAATCAACTTCCGTTCCGCGCGCGCAGCAGATGGGCAGCTAGGAATAGCACGATTTTATCTCATTACATTTAATTACCAATGCACAATTGCACCAGTCTCGGGCACCTCGACAACGCTGACTCAGCTACCGTCGCACACACCGCACCACACAGACGGACGAGCCTGACGCACATACTAATTAACTTACATATACATAAACTCATAACAAGACGCGATTGGAAACATTAAACGAGGTTTCGGATACTTCGAGCGGACTGAATCTTACTCGAAATAGATAAACACGTATGATTACGTACACGTGTATTAAGTGTATTAATGCGTTACAATATAAATCTAGCACACAATGAACTTACAGTCAAAATTATTCGATATATACATATGATGATAATGAAATGTTGTCTGTCCATCCGGCTATGATATGTTCTTGCAGTTAACAACAAAAAAATACTATACAAATATAAATCGCTTCGAGAATTTAAGTTGCACTTATAATCAGTAGAAGAATAAACTAATATATGAATGTCTGCAGAATTTGTATTATAAAATAATAAGCATGTTCATTCAATGAACCTAAAGTTCACTTTATGTAACTATTGTAATATAATTTGAAGCTCAAGATACTAACTTAAGAAGTGAGGTGCATTAACCTTCAATAATCTCAGTACAAACCACAATAGAATCTAACCTTTATCTTAAACTAAAGATATAGTATATAATCTAAGTTTTATCGAAACCAAACAGAAGATAGCAGATAAATATTTGTTGTCACCATAAATACCGATAAATTTTATCAAGATAATTTGTCCACCTAATATTTAGGGTACCCAAAAAGATGTATAGACACTGGTCAGTATTTCATTTTCATATAATTATTAAGCTGTTTTTAAAAACACAACTATGTACACATATATACTTTATTGTGTTAATGTTTTGACTCAAGCTATAAACTAATGTCTAGATAATTAAAAATTTGCAAATTTTATATACATGTATGTTATATTGCAAGCATAAAGCTAAAAATCTCTAAACAAGCCAAAAGATCACATAACTAGACATAAGTCTAGAGCATTATTTTACAAAGGAACAATGGTTTTTTTTTTTCATACAAATAACAAGTTGACGTCACACTACAACTCTTTATCATTCCAATAATACAAATGGAGATAACAACATATCAAATCTCTCAATCTTCCTACCATTTTATAAAATTTGGATTTTATTATATAATATAGTAATTAAGTATTTTATAAATATGTTATAATTATAATTAGAATATTTGTTATAATAATGTGATATGTACGTCATTCTACATATAATTTATATAAGAATTTGTACAATGTTTCTCTACTCATCGTGATTCCATTCGGAATTAATCCTTTTTAGTGCTATTATTTTATTTCCATGTAAAAATTCTGTTAAAAACATTAATTAATGTAACTTATAGTTGCCAAATTAATGAACCTAATTCCATAATTCATGATATTTTTATTACTATTATTATTATTTTTATAAATATTACAGTTGTTCTGTTCACATATTACTTTGTTTATTATTCATTTTGTTAAGATATTTTACTGTATATATGTCTATTTAAAATTATAAAAGATTAAAATATTACTCAACAAATATAAAATTAAGTTTACAAATAAAAAAAGTATTTAACCTTTAAGTCATTGGAACAAATATATAATTTCTTTAACAACTAAAAGTGGTTCACAAATATGTCATCCAAACTATCAAATTAATTACTATGTAATAGTAAGCAATTAATGGTTAAGATTCTTTATTACTCCCAAGATTATCAGTCAATCACACAGAAATTTTAATAACATTTGTATTACTTCATTATAGTTACAAGACACAGTTAGCTTATTTTTCAATAAAAAATAAACAATATTTGTCTCTATGATATAATACTTAAAATACATATATGAAACATGAGTTATTTCTAAATTAACAAATGAGCAGCTATGCAGTCATTAAGCTAAAATGCCTGAGCATGAGCAACATTTCAATATTAACTCAAAAGCTGTGAAACATAAACAAAATATTTCCTCTTTAAGAAATTATAAATGATCAATTGCGTAAACATATCAATGGAAGTATTATGGGTATATGTTGGATAGTGGCTTTATAATTTAAAGACAAGATTGTACACATCACATGAACACGCCACTTATTATGTTGATTAATTTTTGTGTCCAGTCAAACAAAACTGAAGCCTAGTAATCAACAAAATTAAACAAAAAGTAACTTAATACATAACTACTTTGATCTATAAAAAAGCAAAATCTAACTAGTAATGACCCTGTCTATTGGAGAGCTCCATGTCTGATATTTTCAAACAAATATTTGTGACAGATGAAATATTTTGATGTCCTCACCACAAGCATTAAAAAGTAGATGCAATACTACTATGTGGCTTTTATTATAACATTATGCATGTCTTTTCAAAAGATTCAAATTTACTAATTACTACATTGATTTCTTCATCTACATTCTAATGTGAAAAATCCTTATTACATACAATAGTGATGAAAAGTGTGGGTAATGTTTTTTCCTTTTTGGAACTTATTTTCAACTACATATCATAAACAAATTATTGGACATTCTATGTTCGATTTTAGGAAGTATTCAACCATATTTTTTATAATAATAAATCAAAAAAAAAGACTGCAAACTTACTTTGCTTATAAAACAAAGCCTCATGGGATATGGGAGTTGAGATTGTAGTTTGTTTATTATGTATTAGGTAATGACACAAAAATGGATTGTATTTTTTCTTAAATCAGATATAGGATAAGAAAATAGATAGATTGTGTGTATGCTGTGAGCTATTTGTAATCAATCTCTACCTTTACAATTATCCCATTCATTGTACTATAATGACATTGTTATAATTACTTTCAATTAAATAAGTAGATTTAATTTATCTAAGTGTGTAATGATTACTATTAAATAATGTTTCCTTAAAAATAAAATAAAATATTATACAACCGTAATATAAATATAAAGTATTTATAATACAGTTGTACAAAAAAAAAAAACTAATAGATTATGTTAGTATTTAGGAAGATAATGAGAAGATTAATTTACCTATTAGTCTGAGGTTACTTTATGGTCATCAAAGTAAATTCTCAATAAATAAATAAAAATATATGCAAGAGTGGGAACATATGATCATTAAACACTGTATCCCAGTATCTCAAGTACAAAATACAACTAAGGCAATGAGTATTCGTGGTATCTATTTACAGTACTAGAATGAGCAGAAATTCTGATTTGCTTAAAAAAAGAGGAAACCATGAGCAATGTTCCTTATAAATAAACTTAAAACTAACATATAAAAGGATTATTTAAAGTAATTCGACCAACTAATAAGAATAAACCTAATATACTAAAATATAATGTTTAGTAAAAGATTAAAAATTTACCTTGACAGGTTGCTCCAAAGTGACGCGTCTCTCTTCGAAGGGCAAAGAGTTCGCGTGAGGTATAAACACCGCTTTAGGGACACTTGCTTCCTGATTATTTGGAGGGTCAGGAGCAGGTGTCCAATTGTAATCCATATTATTCTTTATAGTATTCATTTGATGCGGTTTAACTTTTTTGCTCTTTGCTATCACCATTGCACTCCTTCCTCAAAGTCAGCATTCGTGCTTCGTAACCCTAAAAACGAGCTAAACCTACATGGGTGATGAAAACATTCTAATCACTTATGGTGAAAGGTGGACACTGCACACTGTCATGTTGAGGGTTAACTGTCTTACGTTTATCGAAATGGGTATATAGTCACCATAAATATCTTCAATACTGGAGCACTCGTGTAAACACTTCGAAAATTGACAAAATGAAACTTGATTCCTTTCCCTACTGGACTATGATTAGGAAATCATCAAGTTCTGGCAGAAATACGTTATAAGTGATTTATGTACTGCATCCAGCATTATTACAAAAAAATACTAGTTTTTTAAATCCCAGTTATTTGAGAACATATTGTAGTGGGTCGACGATTGAAATTATGGTTTGAAGAACTTACGAAATGGGGCGCACGAATCGGACATTTGTTTTGTTGAGTTGGGTAGGCATTGGTGATATCGTTCGTCTCTTCGGTCTTTATCGTTCATTTGTTTTTAAAAAAGTGTTTCATAGAGTAAAAAATCTAAGAGAGCGAATTATTCTTTTATGTTGTGTTAAGATTAATGGAATTGTGATTACTTTGTAAACAAACACTTAGACGGAAAAGTAAAGAATTCACTATTAATTTTAGGTAATCGGTAGCTTTTTATCTACCTTTATCTTATATCTTCACAAAATAATATTTTTATTTAACATTTATTTATGATATTTAATCTGTGCCGCGAGTGCTGTAATCCACAGATGTGGAATCCAGTAACCATACGGAATTCAACAACGCCATCTCAAATATAACTCCGTACAAATAAGTCAGGTAATGTATAAGTTATTGATAAAATCAATAAAATGTTATACCTATGAAGGTAATTTAATAATTTCAAATAATCGGAATAAGTCTTTCGATAATTTTGTATACAACTACATATATAAAACAAATGCACAGCTAGGATTATTGCTTAAAATTTTTGGAAAACAATGTAAGATGACACTTCCCAATTGACATATTTAGTTGTAGAAAAAAAGTATTCAATTATATCGTTCTTTTTGCGCCTAGACAAAGGGAAAGGGCTACTCTCCGCAGATGCGCGAGAGGGAGGTGGTAAATGCTCATACACACCAGCTCAAGCCGGCTACGTTGGTAATGTAGGACTCCCGATAAACCTAGGGGCCTAACCACTAAACACCACCCGAGGTTACTTTTTCCATACAACCTCTAAGCCTTCATCTGGTGCGACCCCCTCCCCCCTTAGGGAAGAAGAGCGTTAAAATTAAATCGCTACTTCACAGAAAGTATAACGGAACTATCAATAAAGTTATATGATTAAAGTTATCATTATCAAATCTTTTCAGAAAACTCTCTATAAGCAGTTATAAAAAGTTTCATGCGTGTTAACCAATTTTCGAAACAATTTGTAAAATTCACCTCAGATACCTGCGTCTCATGCCTGCTTCATCGTTACTAGCGTATGTCACGGGGTGAGAACTATATTTATGTACTTGATTGTTCATTTTAGAGAATACTATGATAGCAAATCATACAATACAATATTCTATATTGTGTGTATATATATATATCACTGCAGCAGCGATTTCTTCCAGACAACCTTTGAGGAGAGAATACTGATGTTAAAAACTTAAAACTAATTTGACCATCGACATCTATCAATTAAAAGTCTGCTCAATTTGAAACGAAAAATTAGAACATTTTATGTAATATCTGTGAAATAGGGTAATTATGACTTCCTTTAATGTACCCTACGATATTTATAAGATTAATAATAAAAATGTAATACAGTTTTGTTCTAAACAAAAAACTTGCTATAAAACTGGTAATGCATATAATTTAAGATTAATGTGACACAACCCGAAATTTGAATAAATACAGAAACAAGTGTTTACATAGTATTTTAGTACATTGAATATAATTTTTAAAAACTTACTATTCTTATTAAATGCTTTATGTAGCTAATTTTGAATATGATTTTTTTTGTTATGTACAAACTATTTTTAATAATAATAATATATTTATTTGGAACAAAAACATAAAAGTACAAAATATACTAAATATATATAATTAAATATTTATTGTAATAGACATTTTAAATATCGGTTAAATGTGTTTATATATAATACGAATAGAATTATTATGAAGTGAACTAACTATCCATAAAGAATTATCAGATTGCTTTAAGGTTTTGTCAGGATAGTATCACTTAATTTTTTATAACTTTATCTTTTTCTATACACACTCAATTCATAGTTTTATCTCTTTGTACAACCTAGTGTTGCTAGTATTGTGAATTTTGTGTTAGAATACAGACGATAGGTAGCGCTGTAAAATTTCAAAAGGAGGGGGGAGAGTAAGAAAAATCGAATTTCGCCATTGTAGTTTATTGAGTGAATTTGAGTCATTGCAACGAAAACGGTTTTCTGCCTCGAGTCTTGTGTGAAGTGTATTTAACGCGTGTGTGATATTTATTTAGAACGAAAGTGCAATTATAAGTGATTTTACGTTTTGTAAGTATTTATTGCGTCTTTTATGTACTTTGAGTATTAGTTGTTACAAGTGAACGGTTTCATCTATTTCTTCAGATGTTACTGTTCAATATGGCCGTTCAGGTTTTCATTTATTTTGACAAAAACCTGGTTGTAAGTTTCGTCATCGTCTTAATTTTTCAAATTGACTAAATGCGTCGCGTTTTGTAGAATTCACATTTTTGGTTGATGTGGCAAATTGACAGTAAATTTTGACATTTGTATTCTGAGTCATTTTTGGGTTCTGCATTACTTTTCAAGTATTTGTACTTTTCATGCATATATAGATCTTTTGAACTAGGATTTAATTGTAAGGAAAAATATATGTTATGTTATGGGTGTAAACGTACTTATTCACAGTAAGTCATATGAAACAAATTTTGTGAGCACACAAAGATGTAAACGGTTTTCTGCATGGCTATATTTCCGTGTTTTATTTAATTGGTAAAGAATTACATTCCCGCTTAGTATTGTTCACATGCATGCAATTGATCACTAAATATTGATTATCATCATGGCTAATGATAATTTTGATATTGTGTAATCACTCAAATGTATGACTGTATACATTGTTGTTTTGTGCAATTCAATTGCAGTAAACATTTGTTTATTTTTGTTCGTGATGTATTAACAGTATGTAATTCTAAATGTTACAAACTAAACATATTAGTTTTCAAAGAATGAATAGCAAGTATTATTATAAGAAAGTATATTTAAGCAAGTTATATTATTATAATTAATGGTTAGGAAATTTGTCTTTACAGAACTGTCACACATATACAACTACATTTTCAAAATACTATTTTCATGAAAAATATGTATTACGACAAATGATGTCTTTGTTAACATTTTATTATTTGTAACTTGTTTCAGTAAGTTATATGTCCTTTTCAGCTAATTAACCTTTACATTTTTTTGCCTGAACTTATTTATACCTTTTTCTTAAGAAATAGACTTTCAGAATTTTATTATTTTATTTAGTAGATATAAATATGCATCTATGTTTGTTTATTGAAATACAAAATTGCAGCTACAGCTAATAAAGTAATATTCTTTTAACCTACAATAAGAGATATTATAATAAGTTATTACAATACAATATGAGGTTATTGAAATTGGCAATTAGGAAAAATTTGACCCTCTGACAATAATAATGCTAGAAAAGGAAAAAAAATTGATTATTAAATGACCACTACATAGAATGTGAATGTTAAGATTGTGACGTAATTTTATTATTTATTTAATCTTTATTGACTACAATATATTATGGTACAAATGGTGAGCTTAATGCTAAATGGATTCTCTACCAGCTAACCATTAGGCCAAACAGAAACACACAATGAGCAGCATTATAAGAGATAAAAGTAACTACATGAATATACATAATTACTAAAAAAAAATAATAATGATAACACTATACAATTACATATTATACAAACATGCATACATATACATATAAATTACATACATACATAATTATTTATTTTAATATGCATTGTTATTATTATTATTAAAAAAACGTAAAATTGTATGTAGTATAGAAAGGTGAAGATTGTGCTTAATGATGAAAATTAAAAAAAATATATACTATGCAATATAAATTTGGAACTATAATTGCTAATTAAATATGCCAGTAATGAAAATGCACAAGTAAATATTCCACATTTAGTTTTAATTTTTTTTTGGGATTTAAAACTAATAAGGTAATCATGGAAATAAAAATAAATTTCTTTATTTTTATATACTCAGGTGACTGATATTGATGTTCATGTTTTCACCATATGACTTAGTATGACAACCTTGTAGGTCTGTTGGAAATGAGCCTGCCTGAAAATTGATCTTAGGTTTAATACTCTGTTAGACAGGATTTATATGACATATACATATTTGTCTGTAGATCTGGGTTCTTTTTGACATTTGATTTATAATATTCATATTATCATCAATACTGGGAATCCTAGTGCAGAGCGTGAGTGTAATATTTTAAATGTACATCATACTCATCGAATTGAATAATAGACTAAAATAAGTTTGCTTTCTACAGCTGAAACATGTTATTGGCAGGTGTGATAATGGCAACGACGCCATTGGCGTCGCCTGCGTGAACGAGTAAGACTCCAGTGCATAGAACTAACCGGGCCCGCAGTGAGCGTCACCCGACCACAATGAAAATGGTGTTGTCACAACGGCAACGAGAGGAGCTGTGAGTACATTGATACTTGTTTATCTTACCATGTCCTGTGAGACATTTTCCACTCAACAAATAGATTTGTGCACAATGTTGTTTAGCAAAGAATTCTATTGTAACAATTATTTTATTTTAAGGTTGTCACAGACATAAGTTTTTTGTTTTGTGTGTAATGTCTATGCACAGTTGAATTAATAGATCGAAATATTTGTAAATTTATTTATTGGCATCAAAAAAAATTACTTTTATAATCTATAGTACATATAGAATGTTAATTATTTTCCAATCCTTATGAGTATTCCTTAATCCATGCAATCTCTCATATAAATTTTACTGGAATAAAACCTAATGCAAATTATAATAAGGATATATTACACTAGAATTGGAATGAAAATTCATTTGTGGGGTTCATATATTTTCGTATACACTCCTTTTATTTTAATAAGATACTGAGATTCTTAAACGCTACAAATGTTTAAAATTTACAATTATGATTTATATTAGAAGAATTACTATGCCCAATACGGCGGTTACTTAAGTTGTACGATTATAATTACTCAACAAATGCAGTTATGTTTGTGTAAGCGCATTTTAACGAATGACTTCCTTATCCGTGCTTTCAACTGTCTAATGTTCTCTATTTTGTGTTTCCCATAGCCTAGAACAAGTGTTTGCTTGACAAGTGTCGGCATTAATGCTGCAGCTAATACTTTGATTAGATTTTTATGCAATCGGGTTCCGCAGATATGGTTTCACAGACATTCGGTCGAAACTGCCCTGGTCGCCGTTCGACCTTTGAAAGTAACAGTGTTCTTATAACGTCATGTCGTTGACCCCGCTGTCGGCGCCTGCCTCTGGTTATATGCCGCTGTGGTACTTTCTTATGAACCTGGAAATCTCATCATCATTACGTTAATATTGGAGGCGCTATACAGGGCATCCAATCTACTATTGGCTTTGATTGCAGTCTTCAAAGAAACTGCTTATTAGAAAATTGATACCGATTTTTTATTGTGCCATGAGATATCTCGGTCAGATCCTACTTTACTTGATTAACAATAAAGTAGTTTTTTTTACAAACTCTAACAATAGTTAGGATATATCTATAGCTTCCTTGTTCGGGTTAAATGGACGAGATAAACCTCCGACTTACGAGATCTGATAAAAATGGACTTTGCGGAAAAAAAAACAAGGAATACCAAGTTATTTCAATATCGCAACGATAAAAAACGTTAGTGCAGCAATTTAAAATAAAACAACTAGTATTGCAACTCTGCTCGGCTGCAAATCCCGTTATAGTAATGAACCGATACAGCTGTTTGGCTGTTTTTGTAAATTAATGCATATTTACGTTATGTATAAAGATTATTGATCAATGACCTCGCAGTTATCTTCCCACATTGCAGCGCCGTGGATCGTGACCTGAAATGCCCTGTCGGTCTTTGATATATTCTTCAGACTCGCCTCCTCGGTCGAAGTGAAAGGAAAACCGCGACCCATTCTCTGCACTTAATGTCTAAACAAAGATATGACCCCGCTGTTCGCACGCCTCTATGAAGCAAGTGCGTCCTTACTCGGCCAAATGAAATGCGCTCTTATATAAGCTCATTAGAGAAATTCGATTATGTTCTTAATAAAAGCGACTCACCCGAACGATCCTATCCTTAATACGTAAGGCCATCGACGGTTACGTCACGCTCGTTACTTGTCCAAAACACTTGTGGTTAAATGTTTTCTTTTTATGGTCAATTTGGATATGGTCAAGGCGCCATTCCGCATTCCAGTGTGTCGGTTCTCTGGTGCATTGATGCATTGGATAAAGTGTAACAGATTGTAATACCGATCTTACCGATCCGTGGATATTTATAACTAAGGTTAAATAAATATTATATTTCAATTTTATTTTCCATTTAAACCTGATTGTGCTAATACAACGGAATAATTTGGGACTCTTTTGAAATAACCTGTTATCGGAGCAGTTGAATGAAACGAATCCATTTAGCTTTTCTATTAACGAATTTCATTATTGGTTATCTGTATTTTTTTTTACTCCGGATATGCCCACAGTTCTTTTAGTTTGTTTAATAATATGCCCAATCGAAATTAGTTTTAATACTTCACCAATAATGTCATTTTAATCGCTATGATATTGATTAATATCGATTGCGCTGTTATTTCCTACAAAGACGTGACGGCACTAGAAATCGGGTTTCTTGTCAGGTACTAGTATTTCTACAGTGATTTGTTATTATTGGAATCGCTTACGGATTGTTTTAATGTTTCTTCAAACATACTTCTTTATATAGGGAATTAAGCAAAGGGAGATCTTCCGTCTGGTGCAATGATAATGCGGAACGCACGAGTTCTGAGCGTTCGAAGTTTAGAACTTACATATAAGCATATGTAAGCAATGTAGAAAATTTCGATAGTTTTCACACCTGTGACATGGCATATATGTCGTATAACGGAATCATAATAATAAAGTTAAATGTCACCGGGTAATTATTTCGGGTAACTTTTTTATTCCCTATCCTTACAAGACAAATTTAAATAGATTCTGAAACAACGTTGGCCTATCATTAAGATATTACTGTTGTTGTAATCTTTCCGTCAAAACCTGCTTGGCTAGTTACCATTCTTCTGCTTGAGTCAGCCGCCAAACGACTCGTATTTCGGCTGGAAGCTTAAAAGCCAGTACTTTTTTTCTTGTTCTTTCTTGGCCGACATATTTAATGCCTTTGTTGTTACTAACGTCCATGGGCGACGGTGACCACTAACCATCAGGTGGATTGTCTGCTCGTTTGCCGGCAATTAACTTGACAAAGGTATACAATATTATTTTAAGAAGTCGCATTGACAAGCCCTAATTTCTTCGCTATATCACATGTTAATAAACTGGTAACTGAAATCGAATTGAGGTTGTATGCAGAATAAAAGCATTTCAATAATGCAGCACTTAACGGTTTCAACATCAGAATGTACATAGATGTTTTAACAGTGTAAAATGTAAAACTATATATTCGTAACTTACGTGTTACTTTGAGTGGAATATAACATGTACATTATTATGTTCATTTATTCGATTATTATATAATTATATGGTCTATGTGTATTATCAGTTATATATAAATTAGACCACCCACTCTGACACCTATAATTTAATTTCTAGAGCAAGTCTAAGCTTACCTGTTTCGAAAAACAGTGAAAGTGTTGTAGCCAAATATAAAGGTATACGATGTTGAAGAGTAATATTATTCAAATGCGCTCAATGATAATGATCTCTTACAATGCTCGTCAAACGAGACCTCCCATTGGTTGTGAATGAATCCGGCGGAATCGAGAGTTGTCTTGATCTTGTGTTATCGATACAAAATGAAAATACATAACTCGTCTTACGTCACGGCTTATTTATTACCAGAACCAATCGAAATAACTTACGTAATATTGTATACAATGCTATAGAAAACGTTTTAATCGAGATAATCAAATGGATTTGACTTTATATTCAAAATAATAAAGGTGATTTTTTTCAAAGAATGTAAATTAGAAGATACTGAAATGTTGATAGAATAATGTAATTAAACCATAAAATAAATTCCTGAACGTGTTGTTATTGTTTTTATTGATTCAATTTACCATAAATAGCTATATTGATTTCTTTTAATAACGGAGCTGGAATTTATTAAATTAACAACTACAATTTTCGAGGCGTGAATAACTAATATAATCAGAATATAATTGTTATAATACACTTCTTATAAAGTCGTATACAAGTTTCATTATCTTGAATAATAAATGCACAATTTTACTGCATGAAACAACATTTTGATTGGACATCATCTAACACTCTCCGATTCTAATTCCAACGCCGATTTATAGACGATTTCTCTTCAGAAGATGTGGTCGTCAAGTCGTAGGGGGTGGTGGGATTTGACCTGAACATTGTAAGAGAAAATTAATAATTATGTGCTGCTTTATACATGCCCGCATCGGTGTTCCCGGATACTTACGATGTGGGAGTCTTCAAGAGGAGAGTGAATAGGCTTTTATAAGTTAGTGCGTTCAACATCTTAGACTTCGTCACCACTTACCATCAGGTGGAATTAGTTATCAAGTATTAACTTATTTTATGTAAAAAAAATACATATATACAAGACAACCTATTAAGGTTGTTCGATATAGATTACTATATCAAGAAACATTGACAGAAATAAGAACTTAAGCAGTAATTAAAAATTCATACAATGTCATTTTTTCACATAAATGTCTACCAACAGAAAATCCCTAGTAGTTTAGCTTTAATAACTAATTATTAAGTTCAAGCGATCGTACCGGTGATAATACTCATAGTTACGGGTACGTATGACCGGGCGATAATCCTATGAACGTTGAATACTATATTTTGTTAGCGGTGATATAATTCTCTGTCGCAAACGTATTTATATGCAAGTCTTTCTCCTTTTTAAGCAATCCGAACTTTCGGCACCAGCAACTATTTCTATTTTACGTTCAGCGCATCACCACAGCGAGCGTAACCGACCGCTGATCCGTTTATTTCTTTACTTTATCTATTCTCTAAACAAAATCATAGAGAAATAGTGATTATAAGAAATTACTGTCTTACATACTTGTAGCCGAAAATTGTGTTTATATGATACCTATGTGCTTAGTTAAATTGTTCTGGTAGTAGGTATATTAATCTCACTTCGTGAAAGATCCGTATTCGTTTATAAACGAAGATGACTCATCTCGTTCGTCATCGCAATGTTTCAACCTGTTTTCTATAGTGTGACAATGTTTACAATGACCTCAGAGACATTAATTAAAATTCGACAGACTTTAATTTTTTTTTAAGTAACTAGTCTACAAACGAGCCACCTGATGGTAAGTGGTCGAATCGTGTACGCGTTCCCGACCGAAAATGAATCAGGGAAACGGGTGTGCCAGTGAATTTGAACAAGTCTATACTAATCTTTACGAATATTATAAAGAAAAAGTGCGAATTTTATGAGTTTGTGTAGGTATATGCGGAAACTAATCTTGGGAACCGCTATACGTATATTGCAAGGTACATTATTCCGGATGGTCATAGGTTATATATCAAGTGTTAAATTAATTAATAATAATTAAATTAAAAAATTGTTGATCCCGAATGAAGTCGGGACGAGCCGCTGGTTATCAAAAAGGTCGTTAAATATTTTCTTTCTTTGTTCACTTTACATTATTCATGTTAACTAAAATATGTTATGTTAAATTTTTATCTATATAATATGTCTTAGACAAAATTTTAACCTACGTACTATATTACGTAAAATTGTAGTTTTTTTTTAAATAATGCACTAGTTCGCTACTGTAAAATACTGATTTTCATGTTGCGGGCCTACTGAAAGAGATTTCTTCGCAACATAAGTAGTTTCTTTGTTAAATTTTGTTTTATTAACTCTATGCATAAATATATCAGTAATAAAAATTAAAAAAGAACAGATAGATATGTTGCCTTTTCTGTGTAGATCCACTTCGTTCTTCCGTTAAGCTACGTAATACATTTTTATGCTGCTTTAGCACAATTTTGGTAGTTTTTTAGAGAAAATTTACGCGTATAAGATGTTGTTTACACATAAATACTTGTTTAATGTTTCATAGACAGGTTTTGATACTTGTAATTCCCTAGAGTATTTTAAGTGTATCACGAGAAGTCTCAAGAGGAAACAACATTCACGTAGTAAATTAGTATTGGGATGCCGTTAAGTGTATTCGTAATAACGCTGATGTTCCCATCGTCTAGCGAACGGGCATTTGAGATGTAAGGTCCAAGACCCGTTGGGTGTCCGTACGCCGGATCGCGTGGAATGCCGCCTTCACCGGTCGTCATTAGCCGCTAGTCTATCTGCCGCACGCCTCGTGCCGCAGGCTGTACTATGCATTTATGCAATCAACCACCCTGTTAGGCTTAATGCACATGCGTTACGTCTTGGTCACGAGGAAACTGGATGAAAATAGTTTGATCTTGATTTTATTTTGAGCAAATGTTTTACTTTACTCGTTTTGCTGCTTAATTTGCCGCATTATTAGAAATTCATAAAGGCGTCAAATTGAAGAACCTAATGTCACGTACAAATAGACGGACAAATGATCCGGATAACTATTACTCCGTACAGTGAAAAAATGTTATAAATGATAGCGGATGTTACTTAGAAGAAAATAAATTGGAATTATAAAAAACAATCCTCTTTTGTTTGCAACCTAACCATTAAATATAACTAATGATAAATTCATTCTTCTTTTTTATATTAATAGCCGATAAACCAGCAGACGAGCCCACCTGATGGTAATGGTCACCGTCGCCCATAGACGTCAACAAGACCAAATGCGTTGTGGGGGAGGATATGAGAAGAAAGTATGAAAGAAAGTACTGGCTTTCAAGCCCCCAGCCAGAGCACGACGAGTAGTTTGGCGGCTGATTCAAGCAGGAGGGTGGTAGCTAGCCAGGCAGGCGTCACAGAAAGATACAAGTAATAATGACTTAATAATAATATTGATAATATAATACTTGCGGGAAGCCGTACTACTAAGCAGACTGGCTTCTGTCTCCTCTTACGACACCCTGCTCTGCCAGCATTGGATTGGGGGAATATTCAGACCACCCCAATACGGCCAAAGCCCAATTGTTAGGAATATATAATTCAATCAATTAAATTTTTGAGAATATTATGTAGTACAAATTAACAATACAACAATAACAGCCAGAGTCGATATGATAACACAGAATTGAACAGCTACATGTGATGTAGAAGCACGTGACGTGATCTGCAGTGATCGACTTCGCAATCCCGTCGCGTGCGTTCTACGCTTGAATGCATTGAACTCAAAATATATCTTGCTAACTACCCAAGTATTTATTCTTATACTAACTTCGACGTACTGCTTATTAAGTACCAATACATAAAATAATTCAAATACGATCGATTGTAAATTTTGAAAAATAAAATATTTTCGAAGTTCTTTTTACAACAATAGGGGATACAATATCGGGATTGTTGGATTATTGTAACGGACAGTCCGCTTGCAAGTTTTCAGTTGCAAGTTAATTACAATAAACCCAAGGGTATATCAGACATTGTTAGGTAGGTGGTTTAAATCTGGTAGTTAAATCTCATTCTGAATATTATTATTGTATATTCAATGATGGGGAGGTAATTCTTAAGTAATATTATTTCTAAAATAAAATTATTTCCAATCTCGTTTTAAATGATTTGAAATAGTTCAATTTCAATCACGAAATTTTCCATGGCCCTACTCTAATGTAATAAATAGGTGCCTAGTTATTGTCGGTACTGCAAAATTGTACTATAAAGTAAAAATAAATATAAATTAAATATGACTATATGCACTACATACTGAAATATTTGAAAGCGGCTTCATGCCAAATATATAGTTGGGAGATACGCCAGGATCAATGTCACGACATCGCACTATTTTATTTGTATTATATTCCGTTATTAATTAAGATGTTTGAATCGCTAAGCATTGTTGTTTTTCAGACTACACGTGGTTCCCACTAACATAGAACCGCTTCCTTTTTTGTAGTCTGTTAATAATAAATTAACCGTCCCCATTAGTTACCCCTTCAGATCCCCCAATTTGGGGTTTCTCTACTAACTACTAATAGGCTTCCCCTCTACATCCCTAATTATGAATTAACTGGTGTTTAAATAATTAAAATATATACATTGTATTGTATATATCATACATTATTATATTAGATTGCAGTGTGTACATAAATAAATGAATAAAACAAAATGTGAACGTTTTATTTAAAAGACTCACATCCATCGAGCTAAATAAAATCTTTCGGATAAAAATTGTTCCGAATATAATTGATCTTTGTCGGTACATGAAGGATATATGAGAAAAACTATTATTAATCCAAAAAAAAAATGATTCCTAAGAATTTTTGTCTTTTTGTCTGCGCGTTTGGTCGCGCTAACCCCAGAAACGGCTTAATCGTTTTCGTTATGGTTTTCACTAATGTATTGCAGGAATTTATTTTATCACAATTAATTGATGAGACTAATCCTTTCAAAAGCACCTTCCGGTAACGTGAGGATGTATAAAACGAGGGGAGGCCTAAGCAATTATTCTGCACTTCCAACCCTTATTTACTGTTCATCGAAGCAATGTTAGTGCAGTCACGCATGCAGTTAAAGCTCTTTATTTATAAGTCACACGTCAACACATGCTGGTAGTAGCGGGTACCATATAATTGTTACTAATTTGAAAATGTTCGTAAATCAGTGGATTGAAATATGTAAGCGCGTGGTTTTAGTTATATTATGTTTAATTTATTTTAGATGTGTAAGGGTAACTTATCTATCCTTATCTCTTACTAGCGGCCCGTTCTGCCTTCGTTCGAATTCAACAATTAAGTATTATACACACCATTAAATACGTGGTTTCGGAGATTACCTTCCGCATATTCAGACAAACTTACAAATTTCGCATTCTCTCTTTATAATGTTAATCTCTTATATCTGTCTAAGATTACTAATATGCAGTGCTGGGCTCTGTGTTTACTTGCTTGCTTAGTTACCACCCTCGTTATAAAAGCAAACATAATATTTTCTAACCTGTCTCACTTTACGAAAAATAGTGACGCAAATGAATGCAAAACGCTTTATTGGAGTATAGATAACAAAAATAAATCTAACTAAAATAAATCTTACTGAAATATAACCTTTTGTGTTTCATTCTATAATTAGTATTATTGAAAACATTGTCGGTGAAAAGTAATTGCTGTACGTTCGTTCGGTACGCAACTGAAAATAAGAATACTGTCCAAAGGGGTCATTGTTAGCAAGATCCACATTGTTCTCCGTAACGAGTCCCTTGTTGCTTCGTTTGCGCTTAGTAAAACTTTAAACCTACCGATGTAAAAAGTCTTAACGAGCTGCTGTCACGGCGTATTCTTTTTTCATATATATATAGGATTCACTACTAAGATGGGAGACGGGGACATTAACAAACCCAGAACTCCCCTCGTTAAGCTTTAGGAGTATTTATGCATCATAATGATTATTGTAAAGCCGTTTCCATGCATTTACTACAAATAGACAAAAAAAGTTTTCTAGGAGATACCCAAGATAAAAAATTTCCTATTACATAAAAATGAAATCTGTAGTTTGGCAAAACTTTGTAATTACGAAAACTGTTTTAAGTTTGTAAAAAAAAAAAATAAAAAAAAATCACAGATTTCGTGCCTCACACGACTATCGAGCACATTGGAAATGAATCTACGGAATCCGAAAAAATATTTTTTCAAAAAAGTTGGGCTACAGGGCAAATTCTTAACCCGATTGTCTTTGTTTTAGGCTCAAATTGTAATTTCTCAGCTTGAGAGTTTTTCTCAACTTTTTGATATCATTCCTCGTTTCCAAAATATCGAGCGCTAAAATCAAAAATTCGGAAAAAAATATTTTTTTTTTCACTAATTCGGTCATACCATTTTTCGTTTTTGACTTGCTCGAATAATTCTATTTGCTCTCTCTCTCAGCTCTCGTGAATACGCGTCTTATGAGCCTTTTTTGAATATCATATCTTCACAACTCTCCGAGATATAAGGGGATCGTACTTTTTCGTGAAATCGGAGCCTATACTGGAGCGAACGAAAAGAGATTTCCAACGTCAGAAGAAAACGCAGCTTTAACACAATCTCCATACATAATTTCAGGCCAGGCGATTCACTTTCACGGTCACTTCAGGGACTAAAAATATTAAAAACTATTCAGGACAAATATGTCAATTAATTGGAAAACTTATTGACATTTATACAGCTTCCGATTACTTCGTTTTATTCAATTACACGCTAGTTTTTGACGTGTTATAATAATATTCATATTCGCGTTTATAACCATTGTAAAAATTGGAATAAAATTCACAGAACGTGCATGCTTTACAGGTCCATATTTCTTTCTTTCTACTTTTATATCGGCTGAGTTTATCTTTTTTTGATGTGATCTAACAGTGCTTTCTGATTCACGATAGCTAAATAGATTTTTTATAATCCACTAATGATCTGTCCTCACTTCGCTTCATATCAGAAAACCTTCCCGTAATGTTTAAAAATATAGCAAAAATGAAACTGAAACAACCATTTTCTATAAAGCTTTACTAGTACCATTTGAATAAATAAAAAAAAATCACATATTTTATAATTGTACGATTTTGTTTTCGTAGCTTGATGATTTAGAAAGGCAGTTAAAACGTTGGTCACACTACGGCTCTTAATACATAGAATCTTCTTATTAACTTTTATTTTCTATTCCAGCTAAATATCCATATAAATAACTATCTTATATAATAAATATAAATAACTATCTTATATAATCTAAATTAAATTAATCTGTTCAGATTTTACCTCACGATACGTGGATGGACAGACAAAAATTAAAAAAATCTTATTTTAGGCTTTTATATGGTGGAAACATTTCACGTATAGATTTAGCCTCGTTACAGTTTTTTTTATTCTTAATAAATTAAAAGTACTGGCAATAACCTGTTATCATGACCTAATGTAATAACGTTTTAATGATAAAAATAATTTAAATTTTCAGATAAATCTTGTCTCCACTCTTATGCGAGTAACGTATTTTAATCAAAAATGGACGGGGTCAATTAACTCATTAAAAGTTCATCAAAAGTTTCTTTATTTTTAATACAGTTAAGTAACGACTTTCTTTAAAATAAATATAATTTAATTTTAACTTGCGACTATGCAGATATTTTTTTTGCATTTCTCCAGAAACATTTGTTTAATGTTTAGCGGAGAGTGAACAGGCTTTTAGAAGTTAGTATATTAAATATTTTCGATTTCATCACCAGTTACCATCAGGTTCTATTATTAAAAAACTTAGGTTGAGGTAACCTAAGCAACAAAAAAATTAAGCATAATCTTTTTAACACATTCTACAAATAAGAATTGGGCATCGATACTTAATCATTAATAAGTACTTAAACATATAATTAAATTAATTAATTTGCTTTGTAGAAGATTCTGAATCGTCTTTTTCAATTGTTAACTTGTAAGTCGAGATTATTGTTTATTATTATAGAACATCAAATTTAATTTCCATCGTACCTAAAGGAGAATGCCCATGAAAGCATGGACCGCCGTCTAGGGTTGCATCAAACTATCATCACTACTACCCCTTCGTTATTATTTTATTTATAACTTAAAAAATGTAACATAACCTTATAATATATATTTTATAAGTATTTACACATATAACATAGACATTAATTGCGCACAAAACCCACGATCGCTGTAAATATCGTAATAATTATAATTATCACAAGTTTGTTTTGGTTAAGAGTAAAACTAAATACAATAAAAGAACAAATGGTGGCCGAGAAATGGTATTGTTTATGTTGTGCAAGAGATGGACCATAGGAATTGACGTTGCGACTCGATATATTCGTAGGTCGATTGAAATATGGCTTATCGATTTTTTGCATTGATTTGTTGTTGTGGTCCTTTATAGAGGCAATTTAAGAGTAAAGAGTATCGAATTTAGAAAACAGATGCATAAACACAAGTCAACGACAACATAACAGATAACATTTAGAATGTATTTGTGTTTACACCCGCAAGACTAATACGAGAAGACATTATAATTGTCAGCACAAACCGAAGTAGACGAATAATACAGATAAATAAAAAATACATACAAGTATCAAAATATTTAAGTGACTTATAATAAAAAAATTTAAATATGAAAATAAAATAAAGGAACGTTTTTATTATATATTTTTTTATTGTTTTAACTTAATTAATGAACATCCGATATAACCTAAAATTGATTCGATAGTATTATAATCCATTTCAATCGAAAAAAAACGATTTTGTAACAAAAGATCCAATAATCGATATTTACAATAGTATTATTGGTTTAGTTGCAACACTAGTGCCGTTGTTGTTGCTTAAAGAACTGTCATCTCTATAAATAACAATAGTCAAGATAAAGTTTTATTATATCATAAAAGAAATCCTCTTTTCGAAACTTAATATTTGGACAACCAAATAATGTTTAAAAATACGTAAATAATTATAATTTTATTTTCATTTTAATGCATGAGAAAAGATACGATTCCTCTTTCAGGGTATTATCTCAACGGATTCTTCAATATGACTGCTACCAAAAATCAGAGAAATGTCTCTTGAGAATATTGATGAGTATGTGCGTAAAGGTATAGTATGAGATGTTACATTTTCTAACGAGAAGTGATGTGTCGATTGATTTATTAACATTACGAGTATAGTTTGCACACAAATAATGAAAATATGTTGTGTCACATCGACATTATAACATCGGTATGGTAATATTTAGTTGTATAAATAAACTTGGAAAGCGGATGAAAGAAAAAGGTTTTTATGAGCACTTTGAGTTGTTACTGTAATTGACCTGAAAAAAGAAAATTGCTTCACCAATTTCGTTCTATTTCAATATCAAAAATGAAATAATTTTCATAAAGTTATTACTTTATTTAGCAAAGTAACAAAGCGTACATATTAATTGAAATATAATCAATCACTCTAATCACAGCGATTACAATTCTACCTTGCAACGACAACTCAATAGGCGGGGCGCACTGTCATATGACCGTGTAATGTTTATGATCGTGATTCTGATAGTAGGTAGACTAAACACCTTTCTAAAATATAGTAATCGATACGACTCTTGTAATTTTATTATTTGTAGCGTGGATTTATTAAAGTAACATACAAGATCTTATATCTTATAATTATAACCAACTACTATCACTCACACTATATATTATGTCGACGATAAAGCTATTCATTTTTAAATATAACTCACAAGCATTGCTTAATTAAGGCAACTTGCGGTACACAGGTTATTACTTTGTTCAAAAGTTTTTTTAAGTTATTTTATATTTTGTTTTTAATATTCTGCAAGGATTAACAGATAAAATATAAAAATTAAATTGAGCATAGATTAAAAATAGTCTACATAGAAATATTTCTTTTTCCACACTAAAGTTTAATCTTTAGAGGTCCACTTTTAAGTAATAAATTTGCTATAAACTACGTTACGTTGTCGCCCATGTAAAGTCTAGAAATTGCAGAGATATTATAAAACGACGGAGATTTATGCGTTATATCATAAATGTTAATGGCTGTTCACATTCGACACACGACCGTTTACTATCTAAATATATTTATTATAAACTAATGATACCTGTTTCTTGTTACATTTTTATAATATAATTTTGCTTAGTATCCACGTACTTGTATATACAGTTTTCTCACATTTCCATCATAATACAATCCTTCCAAAAATAATGTGTCTAATAAAAACATTGATACAAACGACTCCAAATATAACAATTGTCACAATAGTAAGTGCTGGTAACGAAGTACGTACATAAATACAGATTCGAAGTACAGAAGGTTTTATTTACATTTACCAAATGTATGGCAAGTCTGCTAATTCGTTTTGCCAACGTGTTTGTCTATCGTCTATCCCCTATCCCTTACATTGTGAGAAGTGATCCAAACCTAGCAATGGGGCAGTTATGAGTTGTGACAGGAGTAAATTATTTCCGAGAGAAAATTATTACCGCTATATTCTCAATAAATAAACGTATACCAAATAAAGCAGTATCTCTTTCTTCTATTCACCCATATACCCCTTCACATTAGTTTCATCCATAAAGTCAAAGAAGCACTACTTATGTACAGTACTCGTCTGAGTAGTTTGGGGTCAGTGAATAGCTCCGGTAGGGGTGGGGGGTATCGCAATGACGCAGCACTGACGTTACTAGCCGGCGCCTGGGTACGATCGATAGCGCGTGGGGGCCCACCCTTTTTCATCCCCACGGAACGCCTTACGACAGCAAAGATATTTGATTCCGCTCGATGTTTTTGCGTCCGCTTAACCATCGAGCTGTTTTTCTTCAATGACAATGTGATTGATAGTTGCTGCATCACTCGACTTGATGAATTTTAAATTTTAAATTTACTCTTTTCATTTACCCATATCCAACGAAACGAAACAAACAGTTCTTTGGAACAATATTTTTAATATCTCTTAAAAACTAAAACGTTTACCATCTTCACGTAAGCCCTTCGGAATGCCGCAACGTTCGACATAACGTTAAATATTAATACGTTGACACGAATTCCATATCCGATGATATGAAATGAATACGAATTACTTTCACAATTTTCCAAAATAACAAAAGTTTAAAAGGAATTCTTTCTTGCTTCATATACATTTTGTAAGCTTTAAAAGTCAATAGCCAGTCGCAACAGCGTTATGTGATCGCCTTTAAAGTGATCCGCTATTTGCCACGTTTCAGGAAAGTCTATAATTGCTATAATAAATTATTATAGCTTTTCCTATAACAACAACCGCATCAGAGTAAACGGACGGAGTAACTAATGGTAGTCACCGACGGCCATGCACATTTGAAAGAACAGCAACGACACCGTCGTGTTGCCGGCCAAGAACACTCGCCAGTTCACTTACTGTCTAGCACCGTAGCTGAACCATTATGTACCTACGAGTATGGCAGACGTCGTAATTAAGTTAGGTACAATAAAGTCCAGGGACCTCTAAAGGAAAGACCTAACGTTGCGTCGTTCTTTCCTCAGCGGAGTGCACAGCAACCTGGTCAGATATGCTTGGACTCGAGAGCCGTAGCCTCTTAGAGATCCCAATATTTCCTTACGCCCCCGTCTTTCATACAACAGTAAAACAACATGAATATGCGTATATATGTTGCGGCTGTTACACATTTATGGTATAACTAAGATATGCATATGCCCTCGCTTCGCTTCAGAAAACTAGTCTTAGAAAAAGCACCTGCATTGTTATAGCACTGAGATTTTCTCGTTCTGTTTAATACATGCATTAATTTGTAACTTTTTTTATTTCTTGACGGATTGCAATGAAATGGATTTAAAATATTAAGTGATGCTTACTGCAATACATTAATAAATACCAGAACGAAATCGGTTAAGCCGTTTCTGAGATTAGTGCGCACAAACGCACAGACAAACACACAAAAATTGTAACGAATCATTTTTTTGGAGTAATAATAGTTTTTCTTATATATCCTTCATGTACACAAACGTTCAGTTAGGATTTTATTATATGTATAGATATATGTATAATCCTATCACTGGTTTTGAACAAAATTGGTTTATAAATGACTGCAGTGGTTATATACCGTCAGTTGGTCGCATGCTGTTTTATCGGAGTGTTTAACACAAACTTTTTAATTTTTACTTCATCTGTAATTTAAATTATTTAAATTTTATGAAAAATATATTTATGATAACTCCGACTGTTTTGAACTGCTCTTTAGCATTCTCTTGTGCACTACATGAGACCTAAACATGTCTGTTACTTCATAAACGGTAAAAGAAACTCTGAATTATGTTCAACAGACGCGAATAAGGTTAACTACGGATATTACAAAACGAACTCTCGTTGACCAACATACGCACTTCGGTTCGGCGTAACTGAGTTTTTTTTTTTCGGAAACAATCGTAATATTGTAAAAGTTGTTTTTGGATCACGCGTTGGTATGTAAATTTGCTGTTACGTGGTGTGTTCGTACAGACGTTGAATCGGTGACTTCGTTGACGTTTCGCAGTTTCTAGCTGTATTATTTGTATTTATATTAGCTAGTGTTTCTACAAGCAGTTGTTCCATAATACGTGACAAATGCTTGTAACGCAACGGGGACAAAGATTAGGTGTAATCAATACACACTTTGAATTGTTATTTTAGCTCCTATAAAATTAGCGCGTATTGAAAATCAATATTGAATAATTGGTGTAAGAAGTAATTACTAACAATCATCTTTAATTCAGATGTACCACAAACAAAAACACTTAAAAAAATTCGCATAAATCATCATACCTATTCTTATTCGGCCGGCACCTGCAAAGCAAAACTCACAATAAGTAAAATATGGACCATTTATTTATTACGTATCCAACGATGGTTTATTTAGTTTCTTTATTTAGTTAATTAGTTAGTTTATTACTACTGATTAAACATGTAAAGTAACAATTATAACAAACAGTGCAATCAGTAACAAAATGCGGAAGCGCGCGTGTACGTACTGTAGTATATATACATATGTGTGCTTTATAATAAAAATCCTAGGACGGCACTTGTAATTTAATGCAGGCCAGAGGGATCTCCGCTGCCCGTGTTATCCTTGTGTTCAACACGTGAACAAATCAGGATTCTTGCTATTTACTTGTTTTACTAGACGTAGTACTGGCATGTTTTAGAGCCACATATCTTAGTTTAATTACTGTGTAATATCAATTAGTATTGTTTCTTTTGGATGCAGCTGGGCTCTTTACTGCCCTGCTTAAACATGTTTTTAAAGATTTTTAACTTAATAACTACCGTCTTGAAAAATTTATTCTTTACGGTGTTTGAATTGTACCTGGAAAGCCTGTTAGTTTGTACGCTACTATATAATAAAAAGGCACTGCCGCTAAAAACTTAATCTTACAGAACACATTTCGCTACAACACGTTACCCAAAACGTTTTTGTTTGTACCTTCAGAATATAACTCGTGTTTGATGTCATCAGAACGTTACTTCCGATTAGCATTCGATTATGAAAATCTGCTAACGCTTAAAACATTATGTCAATGCTCGTAACATATTGAATATGATAATTATTTGATGCCGGTGACGTAAGCCTCAGATAGATACAATTTTACTTTGTGCACCAATCTCTGCTACACCCTTCGGTACTTATGGGATACTAGAACCCGTCCTCGCTTCCAATAGCACTAATAGCATCCGCGTAGTATTAGAAATGGGTTTTTCTAGTATATAGATAATAACATATAATATAATAATATTATAGGGTCATTCCGCCGAATTCGGTAAAATGAAAGAATGAAAAAAATTTAAATGGGATTATTTTTATTTTTGATTAATTTCCACTATAATTACTTAACTCTGAATGCAGTTGTACCCGAAATATTTTAAATAGTTTATTAAATAATAAATAAACAAATAACGGTAGAGACTCAAAAACCACGGTAAGGACATATTAATTGAAAATAACAGTATATCTAATATATATGTATTAGAAGTGGTCGAAAATGAGATAAACAAATGCATAAAAAATATTATTATTATTTTAATATGAAACACAGCAAATTGACTTCAGTGACGGTAGGGACTTGAAAGCTACGGTAGGGACGTAGGGAATCTCATTGCATATTGAAAAGTGTTTTATTGAAAAAAGTATTTATTTGGAGGTGTATTACAATATTCTTACATCTAATAAGCCTCAATTCTTGGAGCGTTATTTGGGTATAATCATAAAACTTGTTATTTAAAATTTTTAATGTGCATTTTCTTCTAGTACTCTTCATTAGTTTTATTCTTTTTTTTAATTTTATTTGAATATATTCAATAGAACTTCTTTGCTTTTATTTTGTCTCTAAAATACGAGATAAAAAAGAATCCACTACTTAAGCTCGCTTAAACTTTATTCAATCTTTCTTTTTATTGCCTGGATCATTTGGCCTTAATCACAAAACATTTCTTCATTAAAAATAATCTTTGGACAAAACTTAAGAAATCCAATACAAACAAAAATATCCTTAAGGGGCCTATACCACCGAAACTAGCGCTACCCTCATTTAATTTTTTTAATTTAAAATCGGATCAAATTTGAACCATCTAAAACCAGTCGCTAGTAAATTAACTGTTGTACTTTTGGAACTACATTTCATAATTTTGCATTTGATAAATTATAAGAATTATTCTTATCGTAATTATGAAAAATGATTCCACAAATAAGTACTACAGGTAATTTACTAGCGACTTCTTGTTTTAGAATAAAACGTATAATGTTAGGTTACTGAGCTAGCTTTCTAAAAAGCTAAATGATCAATATTTTGAAACTGAAAATTAAGATTATGATCAATATTGGGTTCAGGTAAGATAGCTTTAACACAACAGAGGGGTACTAAATCCCTTTTTCGAGTTTTTGGCCATCCAAATCCACCTGGTATTTGCTTTTTTGCCCGTTCAGTCTTTTTCATCAAAATCCAGTCAGCTACTTTGCAACTGCTTATAACAGATATAGTATTATTAGAACTATAAGTATCATTATGGAAAACTGTATATTCTTTAAGTGAATCTAATAAAATGTATATATTAGTTGCAGGTAACAAATCATCAAAATCTAAATTAATAGACGTGCTAGATTTGGATGGTTCACATGGCATAACATTAGTAATATTGCTTGCATCGGTCAACACTGTACCTGTTATTATAACTTGTTCATTATTAGGAGTAAGTAATCCAAAAGGAACGTTACTAGCACTCATACCTTTTGCTGCAGCCAACAATGACACTTCGACAGGTTCCAACACATCAGGTACACTGAAGAAATTTAAATGTGCACCATGTTCGCATTCCACATAGGTGGGACAAATAAAACAACTGTATTTTCTAAGCGTTAAATTAGGACCGCAAAAAATATCCCAGAGAACTTGGTGCACATTAAGAGTTCCTTTGAAAGAAGGTAAATTTTGTGGTAAACTGTTAGTTTTTTCATTGATTGCGTTTTCACCAACTACTTCTATTTTCACATTTCCTATATTTTGTAGCAAAATATTATAAAAGTCCTCAAAGGTCCCGATATCCTGGCCAAAGTTCACAAGACCGTCGGCAGTTCTTTTAATAACAGCCTCAACTCCATCCGCTGCACCCTTTCCGTGGCCGGACTCGCTATAATTCCATGTAATTTTATTTAAAAACCCACAGGAATCTTTTTGGATTCGGGTAGTTATGAAAAATATTTTTTTGATTTCTTTACTGACTGCTTGGTGAGTGAGTAAGTATATGAATTGTGTCTATTAGACCATTGTTCTGGTGCAGGTTTCATGTGTGCCCAAATGGCGGCAGCGTCATGTCGACAATTTTGACTTATGGTACAAAACGCCTGAGTAATCTTTTTTCCAGTCCGTTCTTCGTGAAAGTACAGTACTGAAGTATGTAGAGCAACTTGACGACGGCTGCCGCCGAAATGCATAGACTGCACTTCCTCGTGGTACTTTAAATCATAATTTTCTGACCAGTCCATGTGTATCATTGCTTCCTGTAAACGCAACGAATTTTTAACCATTTTTATTTCTTTATATTGCTTTTATATAGTAAAACAATGTTTCAAAAATCCTTTTAATTCTGTTCTAATTTTTTTATCAACGCAATTGGTGTAATTCTATCTTTTTTCTTTGTCGTTATTAGTTTTACTTTTTGACATTCCGGAAAAGGTTCTTTAATTTTTGTCCAGTAACTGTACTCTATTGTATCTTCGTTATTAAACTCATTGTATATCATACCCTTATCTTGACATTCTTCACACTTCCTTAGCAAACAATTTCCGTCCTGGGTGTACAACAAACACTGTTTACCATGTCAACTTTATTACTTTCATTAATAATCTTTGCTTTGTGCAGAACTTGGATCATTAGCTTCATATTAACATGCGTATGACAAGAACACGTGTCTCTATCATTGTTTTTGGGAAACACGACCCAAAATGGTCTATATTTACAGAAAGTTGAATAACTTACTCTCACATCGTGGCTCATAATAAACTTTTTATATAACTTTTTTAAACTCATTAGCAAATATCTTTTTGCTTTTCTTACGTGGTGTCGACTTATGAATTCTTTCTTTCCTGCAGTTTGCCTACTATTGTTATCTTCCTCATAAAATTCCTTTATTTCGTCTATTATATTTTTAACGCATAATTGCTTAGTTTTAGTTTGAATTTGCTTGCTTTTCTTTTTTTTTATCTACTAATTCTCACCTTATACCTATTATTACTATTTTGAAGTCTTTTAATTCTCTCTTCATACAATTTTAATTGTGACTAGTTTTACCACCAATTTTTTCAATCTAAACTCCTGATTAGATATAGGCGTACTTGGAGGTGGGATTTTTATTTCTTCTAGCGGATCATCTTCGATTATGTCGATATTGACGTTATTATAATTTATTTCTTCGATATTTACCTCGTGTAGCATGGCATTCTTTTTTTTTCACTTCTCTCGAATTTCTCTTGTTTATCCTACATTTCATCCTCATCCTTCTCTTTTCCCTTTCTGTCATTTCCGCTATATTTTTTAGCTTTTTCTGCTGTCTCCTTCTTTTGTACCGTTCATTTTCTTTTTCTAGCATGTCGGCATATTTTTCAGGATTATTTAGTTTTATGTATTCGTATCCCTTCTTTTTATTAAGTTTCTTTATTTCTTTCTCTTTGGTATTAATTTTTGCTATTTTTCCGCTGTGAATTAGAAATAACTATAGTTGCCTTTTGCCTTTTTATATATTTAATCGTCATACATTTTAAAGGATTACTTTAAAACCGGTGTTTTCTTGCCAGGGGATATGTATGGACGTAAGCTGATAAATTCTGAGATAAGAAATTTTTAGTTGTTTAAAATCATGTGAAAGTACTTCAATAACACATTTTTTATTTTCACAATCCTAGACTTTTGGGCGTTTGGAATTAATGGTTAAAAATTCATGGCCATCAATTGTCAAACCATAAATATAACTTGCCAATTTAACCAACTAGCCACTCCAAACCTCTGGGAATGCATAAATAAAAAATGTGTTAAGTATGAAGAAAACATGTTCAGCTTTTAAACAAATAACAGCAGATTTTAATCAACTGCAAAGTAAATTATCACAGAAACTACCAACTTTCTTTCGAACATTGGTGGTGTGAACTTTGGTAAATATTAGCTCTACTTTCTTTTTTCTTTTTCACCTAGCAGGAGTAGCAGGAATACATCGAATTACAAGTAACCCTGAATAACATCAACTTGTCAGATTTCGGAAAAGTAATGGAAAGTGTATTCGAAAGAATAATCTTTACCATTATTTTAGTTTAAACATCAAAGTCATTACCGTATCTAACTATGTCCCTACCGTAGCCGCGATTTTACTCCGGTAAGGACGGTGCCGGCAATGACATTCGGAACATTTTATAAAAAAAATGCATATAACGACATATTTAGATTTCCAAAAGTGCATAATAGGTTTATGGCGTTAATAGTTACGTTTCTGTACACAAATTGAATAAATACAATATTTATTTACCTCTGTATTTTACGACGTTGCGGTGAGGACACTTTTTGATTTTACGAGAAAGAACACGTGTTACTCTCAGCAACTCCACACAACTGACACGTTCGATGCTCGTCGAGGGGATGAGGGGCGCCGACGTCCCGGGGGAGTCAATTTAGTGCGGGTAAAATACGTCGGGTACTTTAAAAATCGTATAACCGTGCGTGATTCGGTGAGGACCGATTTTGATACGTTTAAATATTACCGCCAAAAGAACAATGTTATTATGTATTAGTAATTAGCTTAAAGTTAATTATGATATTTACAAAGTATATAGATACTGAAAATATGAATATTCAATGGTTTTTGTTAGGCGTTTTATTAGTAAGCTGAAAAGAAATTTCAAATCGTGCTTTGTTACATATGATTTTGTGCTTTCTGAAGTGCAATATTGATTAAATTTCATAAATTATATTAGCTGAAGTAGTGGAATTCGGAGTCATAAATAAGTAAGGTGTTCTTTAGGATAAACCAACATAAAATTCTAAAAAGAAAGAGAAATATGGAATCTATTTAGGCATTACATATTTTTTGGCTGTTCTCGGAAATCCCCTATAATAACTGCAGCCAGACAGACAGTCAAGATTTTATTTACTGCACTCTTAATAAAATTTCCATATTAACTTTCGTTCCTTATCCGGGGAAGCTATCCATTTTCCGGGCTATAAAACTATCATAGATTACACATACATATAACCCATTAATATAAGCTACTCAAATGTCAAGTAACATCCAATTATGTTCAGTGGTTTGAGATAAAATTTAAAAATATTGTTTTGACCTTTATATTGATAACAAAGTTCACCTATATAAAAATTACAAAAATATTTTATGTGCAGATTCGACTCCATTACAATTTCATTATTATTTTTACAGATGTCATACGATATAGTGTTTGAAAAACAAAAATAAAAAAATATATATTATCAAAATACAAAATCAACCAGGACTTACATATCTACACCACGATGTATGTATTTAGATATTTTCAATTATATAAACATTGATAATTATTTAGTTTTCATCCTGGTATAAAAAATAATGCATAAATAACTTATATTTGAAGATGTAACAGGATAATGATATCCACAGAAATGCTCGTGTATAGTAAATGCCCTTCGATCGAAGCTATCAAGGCGGAAATGTACCGTGAAAGTTATTTTCTCAAGCGTAGTCCGATCGACCCGCGCCTCTACGACGACTACACGAAACCACTTTCGCTGGTCCGTCATACGTCGCACTGGCGGCTGCGAACCCTTAGTCTGACCAGAGATTGCACGAATAGTTCATTGTTCAGCAAAATTTGGATCTAGAATGAAAACGCCTTTAACTGTTCATTTCAGTGAATTTATAAAAGCTACATACCAGTTCTCAACTTTGCTCCAAACCTAAAATTAAATTATAATTACAAGTGCAATTGTTCACTAAGCAACAACATCAAAATTATGTGTACAAGTTCATGATTAAATAGAGATATAATCATACCTATTCCTAATACAGTTACAAGGTGTCATGTTATGATTGTCACCAATTAGTTTTGAACGAATTTTTGGGACGAATTAGGAGAACGTCTCGTTCACTTCGAAATGGTAGAGTACCGTAAATAACAAGCATGCCTTTGAATGTTTCATAACTAGTTACGATTAAGAAGTAATTGTGCGCGCTTGAATGGCTAAAAATAACTTCGATAATATTTGCTGGGCCAAATAAATAACGATCCATATTAATTCCTATTGTAATTCAATTATTACGCCCACTAACTACGGCCAATCTTTTCACTTGCGCAAACAAAAGGTCTCATCGACTTAATTGATTACTCCCACGTAAACAATGGGGACACCCCGTGAGTCTGCCTGTCTTTGGAATCGATTTAGTTTCACCGCGTACATATTGATCGATACATAGTACAAGAAACAATCGAGAAATTAATGTAACAGTGGAAATACCTCTAGTACGAGCGGCTGGTCGATGTACCTGTCGTAGCGGAGTACTGGAACTTGTTCAGGTATTCTAGATATTTGTGATAGCCACCTCGATGGCGTATTGACTGTATTGAAGCTTGTCAAATCAAACATGACAGTATACATCTATACTATTAATAAAATTGTAACAGGGTGGAATCTGTACATACAATATTTTTTCGAAGTTTGTCTATCTGCCCGTCAGTCCGGCCGAGTTCGTTCTACCATCTGACCACGCATACACAGAAACCACTCGACAGTATAGGATGACACTTGGTATTTTAGTAGCTTATATTAAGCGTTATAATTTAGAAATATTTTTTTCTTGAGACATTTCATTTCATTAGGAGCGCAGCAAGTAAAAATTTGACTGACTGGCTGCAGATATTAAAATTAATAATACTAATTTACAAATCTAGAAAAACTCATTTGTGAAATAATGCGGGTGCAATTTCAAAATGTATAATACCCAGGTTTTCTGAAGCGGAGCGAGGGCGGGGTTCCAACATAAATATCGAAGAGTCCTAAATATACCGAGTAAAGTAACGGTAATATGTTATGTAAGTACGCTATGTAAAGTTTGCAATGTAGTTTCGGTAATTTCTTGAAGTAAGTAACCTTATCGATCCATATTATTTGGTACAAGGTTTCCAAAAACAATTCTTCTACTGGGTTAATAATGAAAAACACACGTAACACGTTCACGTGTTTTTCCTTTGCCGAGGACCGGTACTAACGTTTTTTTTTTAGTTTTATTTTACTTCATTGAGAACCGTTTGAGCTTTAGCGAATCGTTGAAACTCATGTGACTGACTTTCGGTCAAAGGTCAGGTATGTTCAAGAAGAGGACGTCTTAAACATGTGCGTGTTCGAATGAACACAATGGTCCTAATGGAGCAATTTATAATATTACTGATATTTGTGAGCTCTTTTAAAATACGTTAATTTTAAATTTCTACTCTTTTGGATCGCATGACCGCTCGAATAAACAAATCTTTCTTACTGTATTTGTCGCAATTTTGTAAAACGTGAACCTGATTAGGTTTTGCAATCAAATGAATCGGTTCAGTGGTTTGAAGTTTATTGTATAATTATTTTTTTTTATTTTTTATTTTTGTGATACAAAAGTCACGTTTAAAAATTTTACTACACGTATTATAAAAGTGAAATGGAAACTAAAGCTATAAAAAATTAAAACGTAACTTATAATATGTGTATAAAGTTCTGCATAGCAACGATTTATTAACTTGAAGTTAAATCTTTAAAAGCAAAACAATCGTGTTAGTTGTTTAAGTATAAATATTAGAAATAAAGAGTTTTTTAAAAATAAACCGACTTCAAAATTGTACTAAAAAGCGAAAATAAAATAAAATATAAAATATACACTGTGGATTCCACTATTTTATCTCCGAAACACATCATCAGATCCTCGCCATTTATATAGGGGGACAATCCGGGAATCCTCGCTCGACGGGCACTTTACCAAATGGGCTAAAGAATCTAATAATAAAACAATTAAAATTAAATTCCAGTACTTCACATACAATTTGCTAAACCGACCGAACTTTAAATGGCACAATACTTTTACTATTTAACTAGTAGTAAAATTCCCGCACTTAAAAATATATATGGCAAGTCTTAAGTTCTACCAGCAAGCCTAGCCCGTTGAATAGACCAAATAACCATCGGCCTAGCCGCCTAGCTTAAACGCATCCTTTGATTCATCTGGTAATTACAATTGAACTCTTAAGTCAAAACCAGCATAGTTTACGAACATGTTGTGTAATGACGCTACAAGGACGTCTTATCTATTTGGAACACGTTCGACGTTTTTCCTATAGTGTCGCTAACCTACAAAAATGTCTCGTTTTACAGTTTGACGCGCTTAACCCATTATTAACATTGATTTTCACGGCGTAAGAAGTAACTGTTTGACATTGAATGTCTTTTTTTACAATAGCTATTCACTAGAATAACAAACAGCGAATGTCATTGAGACGGGCATACTCATACTCCTTCACTAGGATTCCCTGTATTGCGGGTGGCATTATTGACGTACACAAACGAGATATCACAAAGTACAGACACCCGAGAATAAACATTCATGAATATCTCGGCTGTCCCATTTCAAAACCTAGTATGGGACATTTTTTACAAAAATCGTTTTATTGCATAATCTTGTTAACCTAGGAAGTCACTACCAAATACAAAAACACCAACATCTTAAACTAACATGAAAGCAGATATATTAAAAACCTAACCTAACCTAATTATATTGTGTCAATTATTAAAGTTAGTAAGGGACCTAAAGTATGTAGTATACATATATATTAAAATATTGTTAGTACTACGTTTTCATTATTTAGCATTTTATAAAACCAATAGCTATTTTTTTTACCTAAAATGAATACTTTTCATAGGCTGACCTTTTTCACGTTTATGCGCTCTCCTGTAAAATTTCGCTTTAAGTCCTTACTAGGTTTTGAAATGGGGCAGCCGATCTAGCTCGGCATCAAATCGGCCTTACGACCCTTTGCTCGACGGGCACTTACATTGTCTAGGCTACAAAATAGTCTATCACCAATACCTTTCCAACCTCCTCAAAAACAACAAATTTTTATATTACAGAAAAGACCAGTATGCGCCATTTACAACCTAGGGATTCCCTTAGAGATCTCTTTTTTATATATTAACTGTAGCATCACAATATATTTTTGATAATATTATGTACCTTAAAAACTACTCTGATAGTTTTCTTAGAAAGAGTAATACACACAATATTAATACTAGAAATAAGGCTAAACTTATTGTTCCAAATTTCAGACCAAGCATAACTGGTGGCTCTTTGATTGGTAGATGTGTAAATATTTATAGTAAAATTCCACTACAATTGATAGAAATGCCATATTGTAAATGTAAAACTCACGTCAAAGGCATTCTTATGCGAAAAGGTTATTACAAACTTGATGATTACTTTCAGGATAAGACTGCTTGGACATGAGTTTAATATTAAGCCAGTTTATAGCCATAAGTGCGTTCTGTAATTGCGAGTAAGAAAAAAGAAACTCCTCGGGAGTTTTTTGCCGCTTCTTCTTCCGGGACCGCGCGCGGTAGGAGTTTGTTGAAGCGATGGCGTAGTTTGACGTTCGAAAAGTGTTTGTAAAAACCAACTTTGAATAAAATATCATTTCATTTCATTACTCTTAAAATGTTCAGTCAATCCTCGTCTTAAAATGTTCAGATTCAACTACATGTTTTAAATTATTTGACAGGAACAAAGCGATCGCCGACTACCTGGGCAGCAATGGCTATACGGACGCGCTGGAAGCGTTCAAGAAGGAGGCGGACATGACCGGCGAGATGGACCGCAAGTTCGGCGGGCTCCTTGAGAAGAAGTGGACCTCCGTTATCAGGTTGCAGAAGAAGGTTGGTCCATCCTATGTTGTTGTCGTCCTTTCCCAACGTGATTATGTCCTATTGTAAGTTTGTACGTTACGAACCATCACCGATATTTATGAAGTAGCCCTTGTGATCCTATCCGTGTGGGGGGACTTCGACTCAAGAACTATTAGTGCTCTTTACCCATCAAAGGCTACATTGTCTCTTACCGTCAGGTGAGGTTGGTGTTATGTATTATCTTTTTTAATAAGTAAAAAACAGAACATTTAGGACCTCTTTGCGCTTGGATAAAGTGTAAATTGAAATACGTCACAAAGACATTCGTGAACGTTATCGACTATTCATTTATTCCGTCCGATTTTCGATGTCGTTTTTATTTATCGAAGCAAATTATATTTAATTTTACTTGCTTTTAATTACATTACACACATAATATCAAAACTAAGAAATACCGCTGGCCCTTAAACAGATAGGTGTTGCTTCTAACAACTCTAGTAACCGACTGTGCACAACCGCCGTCGACGTCAATCCTAATCAGCTCACCAGCGCCACCAAGTAGCGATTAGTGATAGAGGACTATTTTAATCAATTGACACACATTATTCACAACATGTAGATTAACGGAATAACTTACATCGTAATTATCAAAATACGCTAACATATGTATGTGATTTCGATTTATATTAAATATGCAATTTAGCGTTAGTAGCGTTCAATTTGTAATTATTGAAAGTTGTCAGTGGACTTCAACAATCAGATCAATCGTGTTAAAATAGTGAACTTATTTTTTAACAATCTTAGGTGAAAAAAAATGTCCATTAGATTTTGTATTAGCCTACTTTCTTTCAGTCGAAGCGATCTCAAACTTCAGACCGTGGCCGATAATAATTGCGTTGTTTTATTCTCGTCGCCAATAAAATTTAGAGGCCAGATGTGCTTTGATAAAATAAAATTCTAAATCTAATTAACTTGCATTATTATAATATTATATTATTCAAACTACTTTAAATATTGCCATCCGCAACTTTAGTTTATAATCAGTAAAAGCTATTTATCCCACTTGATATGCAACCTCGTCGATTTCCTGAAGTGTAATGTAACATTACTTGTATAGTTGAAGCCACATTTTCATATAAGAACACAGTACATACTATTGTTGAGGTCTCGATCTTTGATAAATAAAGACCGATAAAGTTCAAATAAAGACTGATAAAATATATTGTCATAAGATGGAAGTAAGAGGTTTCTAAAAAGATAAATATAATCTACAGGATAGGTAGAATGGGAAAATATTATCAGTATGTAGGTATATGGGTAGACTGGGGTCAATTGAACATATGATTAAATTACCTTAAATATCTAGAAAACTAGCGTTGTTACGGAGATGATGTAACGTTTAATTCTCGATCGGAAATGGCATTATCTTATTGTGGTTGTCTTACAAAGGAGCGCGCGATGCAATCGCGCCTATGATATTTTTAAACTATTTTTTCATAGTTGCACATATTTATATACTCACATTATGTCATCGTGACTGAAATACGTAAGATGTTTATTAGTAGGATGAGTCACCATAATGGAACTTGAACTTTAGGTCAAGGTCTTGTTACGTTATTTTTCACTTAGGACATAATAGTACTATCTCCCTTTTGATAAATGGTATCAAACGTACTTCTTAATGTACAAGCATTTTATCTAAGGTAACAAACGACTTTTGTTATTTTATTAATATGTATACTTGGTTTGTAAACTATTTTATCTGGATTTTCTTAAGTTGTATTTTTTGTTTAAAACTTACTCGTATTGTGCAATATTTTTGACCCTTTCTAAATACCTAACGTAAAGATGCAATTTTTAAGAAACAAGGTGAAAATTTCTAGTCCATGTCTCTCATCTGGAATTCTAGACTTGCCGACCTAGGCATTGGACCCGATCGATCGTAGACTCAGCGACATTTCTAGGTCATGCAGAGCCTTTTCACTGTAAACTACGGCCCACTCCACTTTTTAATGTCGCATAGACTGACACATTTATAAAATAAAATTTAATATTGGAAGATGTAGGTACGAATATATAGGATATGCAAAGTTGAAGACAAAAACTTGGATACTAAGACTAATTAATAGCTTAGGCACAAAAAGTGCTAGAAATTGTCTTAGAACAATTGGATACAATAATTTTAGTATTTTAAAATGTCACCACAATATACATATAAATGTACTTATCGGTTCTTTTCTGGTTTGTGACGGATGTAGTTTTTTCACACAAAATTTTATCTAAAAAGTAAATAGACCCCAGTTTTATCATTGTTTTGTTATTCACGTTCTACATTTTTTTTTTATTAAATAATGAGTTATTAGTAAATATATATTCATACACTCACATTTCCATACTAGAAATCCTTATGAGACTCAAATGTAACGAAATTTTCTGTACTGGTCGGTATTCGATTCGGCCCGTTCTCGGTAGGTGGGATCGTTTGCTTCTACAGTATATTTATAGGCAATTTTAAATGTTTAATATTTGATATCACTGTTTCAGGTGATGGAGCTCGAATCTAAGTTGTCGGAAGCGCAAAAGGAGTTCATAGAGGGTGCGCCAACGCGAGCCAAGCGCACACCCGCTGAGTGGATCCCGCGTCCACCCGAGAAGTTCTGTCTCACCGGCCACAGAGCCACCATTACCAAGGTAAATGGCACCATAGACTACATCCGTTCATATACGGCACATTTATCTCACAACGACAGATTCAGTGCAGATCGGAAACCGGGTCAGTGGTGATCGGGAATATTTGAGGTGACCTAAGGTGTCCGAAAACAGTTTATAGAATTGCCGCGCCACATACGCTATAACCAAATAACACTCAATGTGCAGCATCGACTACAACCTAGTTATTAGCAGCCAAGTGCGTGGCACAAGTGTGCCAACAGCTTAGATGAAATTGAGCGTTTTCTTGAACGTTGATTCAGGGCGTTGTTGCAAAGGGGGTAGAGCTTAAAAATGTTTCGGTTCACTCGGTATATAATATGTGATTATAGTTACTGTAGTGTATGTCAAATAACAGTCGTACCCGGAGAAAATTGGCTGCCCGCATTTCCGTGCAAGTGATCTAGTTTTATTGTCTGCGTAATAATGGTATATGGTATCATCATTGGACGACTAAAGATCTTCCGCGATATCTAAATTTAATAATTTTTTTAATAGAAAATTCACAGTGATAATCACATCAGTTAGAATTTTTAGATAACGCAAATACTCTTAGTTATGGACAATCTCTTCTCCTTACTAATAATAAAATTGTAATGGAGCCTAATCTATACATCAGTTATGTATATCAAATTTTAATGTGGG